>ML663009.1:47220602-47419671 GCA_007570785.1 Antilocapra americana | reverse complement strand
GTCGTCCCTCTCTCCTCCTGCCCCCAATCCTTCCCAGCATCAGGGTCTTTTCCAATGAGTCAACTCTTCGCATGAGGTGGCCAAATTAGTGGAGTTTCAGCTTCAACATCAGTCCTTCCAATGAACACCCAGGACTGATCTGCTTTAGAATGGACTTGTTGGATCTCCTTGCAGTCCAAGGGACTCTCAAGAGGCTTCTCCAACACCACACTTCAAAAGCATCAATTCTTTGGCGCTCAGCTTTCTTCACCGGTCTAACTCTCACATCCATACATGACTACTAGAAAAAACATAGCCTTGACTAGATGGACCTTTGTTGGCAAATTAATGTCTCTGCTTTTCAATATGCTATCTAGGGTGGTCATAACTTTCCTTCCAAGGAGTAAGCGTCTTTTAATTTCATGGCTGCAATCACCATCTGCAGTGATCTTGGAGCCCCCAAAAATAAAGTCTGACAGTGTTTTCACTGTTTCCCCATCTGTTTGCCATGAAGTGATGGGACCAGATGTCATGATGTTAGTTTTCTGAATGTTGAGCTTTAAGTCAATTTTTTCACTCTCGTTTTTCACTTTCATCAAGAGGCTTTTTAGTTCCTTTTTGCTTTCTGCCATAAGGGTGGTGTCGTCTGCATACCTGACGTTATTGATATTTCTCCCGGCAATCTTGATTCCAGCTTGTGGGAAAGCTTGATTCCAGCAGCCCAGCATTTCTCATGATGTACTCTGCATATAAGTTCAATAAGCAGGGTGACAATATACAGCCTTGATGTACTCCTTTTCCTATTTGGAACCAGTCTGTTGTTCCATGTCCAGTTCTAACTGTTGCTTCCTGACCTGCATACAGGTTTCTCAAGAGACAGTTCTGGTATTCCCATCTCTTTCAGAATATTCTACAGTTTATTGTGATCCACACAGTCAAAGGCTTTGGCATAATCAATAAAGTGAAGTAGATCTTTTTCTGGAACTGTCTTGCTTTTTCGATAATCCAGCGGATGTTGGCAATCTGATCCCTGGTTCCTCTGCCTTTTCTAAAATCAGCTTGAACATCTGGAAGTTCACGGTTCATGTATGCTGAAGCCTGGCTTGGAGAATTTTGAGCATTGCTTTACTAGCGTGTGAGATGAGTGCAATCGTGCAGTAGTTTGAGCATTCTTTGGCATTGCTTTTCTTTGGGATAGGAATGAAAACTAACCTTTTCCAGTCCTGTGGCCATTGCTGAGTTTTCCAAATTTGCTAGCATATTGAGTACAGCACTTTATTTATTTAATTATTCTAAAAAGCTATACAAAGGGAAATGAAATTCTTGCCTGGAGAATTCCATGGATGCAAGAGCCTGGTGGGCTACAATCCATGGAGTTGCAGAGTCCCACACGATTTAGCGACTAAAGGATACACATCTAAAACAAAAAACTACGGTTGTTTATATAACAAGTATCAAACTGAACTTAACCAAATGAAGACACAAAAAATACACTCTGAATGCATGCTGAAAATGGTTTTCCCAGTAGTCATGTGTGGATGTAAGAGTTGGACCATAAAGAAGGCTGAGTGCAAAAGAATTGATGCTTTCAAACTGTGGTGCTGGAGAAGACTCTAGAGAGTCCCTTGGACTGCAAGAAGATCCAACCAGTCAATCCTAAAGGAAATCAGTCCTGAATATCCATTGGAAGGACTGATGCTGAAGCTGAAACTCCAATACTCTGACCAACTGATGCAAAGAGCCGACTCATTGGAAAAGACCCTGATGCTGGGAAACATTGAAGGCAAATGAAAGGAGCAGCAGTGGATGAGATGGCTAGATAATATCACCTACTCAATGGACATGAATCTGAACAAATTCCAGGAGACAGCAAAGGACATGGGGGCCTGGCGTGCTGAAGTCAATGGGGTCGCAAGAGTCAGATACAACTTAGCAACTGAAGAACAACAAACATAAAAATAGTCTTCCATTCACATGTAATAAAGCCTAGCAAACGAGCTTTTACCTACTGGAAACTTAATAAATTACAGAAGTTGATAAAGCAAATTTTCTGAGCATTGTAGATGACAGCTCTAAACTAGCATTAATAAAAATATCATGTGAGCCACCAAAACGGGCCAAATATGTAATTTTTTAATTTTCTAGTAGCCACTTTAAAATAAGTAAAAGAAATAGGTGAAATTAACTTTAATATATTTTATTTAACTCAATATTGGAGTAAGGTATTTTACATTTTTTCCTAAGTCTTTGAAATCTAATATGTATTTTACACTTATAACATGACTCAATCTAGACTAGCCACTTTTCTAGTGCCTGATAGCCACATGATAACTGTATTGGACAGTGAAACTTTAAACATTTCAAAGATATCCAAAATATCAAAATGTAGTTTTTCTAAGTTACTCTACAATTCTGATGTTCAGGATTCTTGTCTCAGTCTAAAAGATAAAAAAGAAAGAAAAAATAAACAACAGATACTAAGGGAAAAATATTTTTTCATCGAAACTGCTATTAAAACTCAAGGACTATTGAAATGAAATGAAATGTCAATCGGTCAGCCATGTCTGACTCTTTAAAAAACGATGGACTGTAGCCTGCCTAGCTCCTCTCTCCGTGGAATTCTCCAGGCAAGAATACTGGAGTGGGAAGCCAATCTCTTTTCCAGGGGATCTTCCCGACCCAGGGATCGAACCTGGGTCTGCTGCACTGCAGGCAGGTTCTTTACCATATTGGTGCCTATAAAATAATAAAAAATGTCCACCAAAACCTTGTATCATTTTTTAAAGTCAACCAAAAGGATTAATTAGATTTGCCTCACTTTCTTACAAGCAGCAACAAAGTGAACTCCAAAATTTGATTTCCTAATTGGTTAAACAATTAAACATTTATCAACATAAATAGTAATATAAAGCCATCTTACCTAAGCCATAGAGAGCGATTTTTGTGCTTCCTTTTTGAAGCAAAACTGGACTAATGTCTATCTTCTCCACAGACATTGAACGTCCAAAGTGATTGACCAATCCAGCACAACTTAAAATATCCAGGGCACAGAGTGCATCTGCCTATGCAAAATATTTTCAAAGAATATTAACATATATCTAAAAATAAATAATCTGCATATCATGCTATTACTTATTAAAAGTATATTCTGTATAGTAGTTATAAAAACCTAGATTAAGATAGTGCCTTGTCAAAACAAGATTACAATAGTAAAGTATGTGCTATCCTTTTTGCTAGCACTGTGAGTAGAATCACATGCTAAATGCAAAGTTAACATTTCATCAAAACTTATGTCTTGTCCACTGAAAAATAAAACCAGCTATGGAATCAGTTATATTTGTCATATTTAATTATGTCATTAATTTGTCATATTAAGCAGACTTCTCAAGAGGTGAGGGAAAAAACACTAGCTAAGTAGTGATTTATAATATATTAATGACCAGAAAAAATAAAAAGCTATTTTGAGATTATTTTAGGATCCCTATTATTTAAGATCTTCCTCGACTTACAGTGGATTTAGGTACCAATAAATCCATAGTAAATTGAAAATACTGTCAAAAATGCAGTTAAAGTACCTAATCTACTGAAAATCATAGCTTAACCTAGCTTATTTTAAACATGCTCAAAACACTTACATGAGCCTACAGTTGGGAAAAAGTATAAATATTTTACAATAAAGTGCTGAGTATCTTATATTTACTGGATAATCTACTGTACATGAAGAATAGAATGGCTGTTTGGTACATACACACACAGAATGGTTGTTAAGTGTGGCAGCTGTTTACCCTTGTGCTAGAGTAGCTGACTGAGAGCTGGGCCTCACTGTCTTTACTCAGCATCACAAGAGCATATCTTCCCACAAATCATTAGCCCAAAAAGAGATCAAAACTCATAATTCAGTTTTAACTGAACGCTTATCAGTTTGGCACCACTGTAAAGTTGAAAACTCTTAGGTCAAACCATCATAAGCTGAAGATGTTCTGTACTTCCTTATTAAACAAAATAAGATGATCTAATTTAGATTTAAAACTGTTCATGAAACAATTATTTCCTACAGTGAGATTTTTGAGATAAAAAAACCAGGTAATCTGCAAAGCATTATACACATGTTAGCTTATTCCCAACATTTATTTATTCCTAAATGTTATTCCTCTACTGGTTACTTATTGTTAACTTTGGCACTCAAGAAATAAAAGCATATCTCACACATCAATTATTATCTCAGACTTTTTAATGTATCTAAAAAGGAGTAAAAAGCCTATTTGAATGATAAAAAGTCAATTTGAATCTGAGTCAATCTGACTAAAAGTTGCTGGGAAGAAGTGGAAGAATGCTTCCCATACACAAATTAAACAAAAATTTCTAAAATTTCAACAAACTTTAAGAACACAATAATTACCCCTGTGGGATCATCATGATTGCCATGAATACTAAACACTGGAATTGAAATGTTGAGATTGCCATCTTGGTAGTTCACCCATGGAAACCTTACAAAAGAAAGAAAGAAAAAGTTTCTGTAAGAGAGAAAAGCTCTTTCCTCCATTATCCTCCTCTAAAAACTTAATACAGTTATAGGCAAACTGGATGATCTAAGTTGGCAGACGACTACTAGTTTGGAGCTTTAAAAAAAAAATCAATCATAGGCAATAATTCAAGTTTGAAAAGATCTCAAAGTACTGTACCTGAAAGGAAAACCTCACAGTATATGATGTTTGTGAATTGTACAAACGATTTGATTATCTGAATAGTAAGCTAATAGACTTTCTGAAAGTCTTTGTGTAAGGTCTGTATTTGTATTGTAGAAGCAGGAGGGAAAGAAATACATCTACTCTGGAATACAAAAGACTTTGATTAAAACTTCCAGCTCTTATCACTCACTATTTGTATGACAAATTTTCACACTACTCCTGTCCTTGGTCACCAAGCTCCTCTTCTCAGAGGAAATGACACTAGCAATTTCTACTTTATCTGTGCAAAAATATCTTATACCTGTAAAGCTGGTATTGGCAAAAATATCTTATACCTGTAAAGCTGTATAAAGTTGGCTTAAATACATCTTCCTTCTTCCACAAATGGCAGCATAATACAGACCTCTGGACCCTGCCTTTATCACTTAACACACTTTGTAAATCATTCCATATCAGTATATAAAGAGCTTCCTTGTGGCTTTTTTTTAGCCAGACACTGTATGGATTATTATAATGTGTTTAAGTAAATACCTATCAATGGACCTTTAGGCCATTTCCAGTCTTTTGTTTCACAAATGGTTACAGTGACTAATCCTGTACAAAGGTGCCCTAGTGAGAGTATAGGAAATTATCTAGGAGGAAACTGTCAGGTCACAAAGTACACCTATATTTGTAAATTTGATTACTGCCAATTTCCCCCCATTAAGGTGGTATAACTTACATATAATACAACAACGCATGAGACCATTTCCCCTTACTCCACTAGTACAATATATGATCAAACTTCTTCAATCTATGCCAGTGGTTCTAAACCCTAGCTGCACAGCAAAATTCTCTAGGGATCTTTGAAGATCCACCAATGTCTGAGACACACTGATCTAGAGACTGGGCATCAGTAGTTTTTAAGATTCTGAGGTAATGATAATATACACCCAGGACTGAGAATTACTGATGTATATCAATCCTATAGGAGAAAAATATTTCAGTATACTTCATCTCATACCTTTCACATTCTTTTAATATGTTTAAATGTCACTTTATTTCCTTTTAGTTGAATGATGTCCATATTCTTAACTTATTTTTTATTAACTCATGAATTCCTTTTAACTGACTTGAAAAAATTACTTATCTATTGGGAAAATTAGACATTAATTTGCCATGAATTAAAAATGCTCCTTCTGGTTGAACCCGGACTTCTAACTTCCATGGGCAGCTCTTGCCATGAAGAAATTTATGAAGACAAAAACATCAACCTTTTATTTTATGGATTCTGGATTTGTGCAATACTTAGAAAAGTCTTTTCCACATCCAGATTTTTTTAATTTCTTAACAGTTTCATCTAGTTCTTTTATTGAATAAGCTATATTTTTCCTGGAGATATGTGACACCACCTTTATCAAATACTAAATTCCCACATGTATTGAGGCTATTTCTGGAACGTCTATACTCTTCCAACTATCTGACTATCAATTCATGAGTCATACCACATTTTTTATTATTGTAGTGTTATAATATACTTTTTTCCAGCTTTATTGTGAAAAATGGACATGCAACATTGTGTTACTTTAAGGTATATAAATATGTTGGTTTGCTATATTCATATACTGCAAAATGATAACCACTGTAACTTATCAGGCACCATAAACTTAACACATACTCCCTTTAACAGCTGCCAGCATGTCACACAGTTACCATCTTCTTTTTGTAACATTTAAGATCTACTCTCTTAGAAACTTTATTGACTATAACTAATACTATTCTGTACATTACATCCTAGGAATGGAATCATTTTTTAATAAAAATTATACTGTTTGACCAGCATCACCACCCTCCCCGCCAACACCTGGCCCTGGTAACCACCATTCTAGTCTCCATTTACGAGTTCAGATTTCCTGTACTGTGTAAATGGTATTACACATTATTTGTCTCTTTGTCTGACTTATTTTACTTAGCATAAAGCCTTCAAGGTCCCTGTATGTTGTCTCAGATGAAAGGATGTCTCTTCTCACAGCTGAGTAGCATGTATGTGTCACACACACACACACACAGATACTTTACATGGTTACCCATTCTTCCACTGATGGTCATGTACATTGTTGCTACCACTGCCTTCTCTTGGCTACTGTGAATAATGCTGCAATGAATGGGAGTGCAGATTATCTCTTGAGATGCCGTTTCCATTCCATTTGGATATATACCCAGAGGGAGAACTACTGGACCACACGGTGACTCCATCTTTGAGGGGGAGCCTCCAGTGTTTTCCAGTGGCTGCATAAATCGGCATACCCAGTAGTGTGCAAGGATTTTCCTCTCTCCACATTCTCCCTAATATTGTTCTCCCTTATCTTTTTGATGACAGACATCCTAACAGATGTGAGGTGATATATCTCATTGTTGTTTTTATATGCATTTCCCCAATGATTAGTGATGCTGAGCACCTTTTCCTGTACCTGTTGTTTGTTCTATTTCTGTGAAAACTACCACTGGAATTTTGACAAGGATTGAACTAGGCTAAACACTACTTAGTAGGCCTCTTTTTCAGAGTTTCCCTGTTTTTGTGTGTGTGTTCTATTTTTCTACATGAACTAGTAAACTGGGAAAATTATCCAAAATATAGTACAAAGAAATAAAGTTATAGGGGATATTAAATAGTGGGTACAATATAATTTTCAGAAAGAGAACAGGAAAGAAGGTTTGAAAACATGTACTACTGTTGTTTAGCTGGTAAGTCATGTCCAGCTCTCTTGCAACTTCATGGATTATAGCCCACCAGGCTCCTGTCATGGGATTTCTCAGGTAAGAATACTGAGTGGTTTGCCATTTCCTTCCCCATGGACTCCTTCCAACCCAGGGACTGAACCCGTATCTCCTGCATTGGCAGGCGGGCTCTTCACTACTGAGCCACCAGGGAACATTTGAAAACATACTAGATATTAATTTTCCAGATTTTCTAGGAAAAAAGTTCTTAGACGGAAATGTGTATAGCTCAAGCAGGATAAATAGAACTAAATCCACAACTCAATATGTCATAGTAAGACTGCAAAATGCTAAGGGCAATGAGAAAAATTTACTAGCTTATGTGAGTGTTTTCTTTATGCCAGTTACTATTCTAAGCAATTTTCTTAACTCAACTACAGCTAACAACAATTCTGTAAAATTAGCTATTCTTTTCCCATCTTATAATAATGAAACTAAGACAGGACGGAGCCAGGATTTGAACTTAGTCTACCAAAATCCACGTTTTTAAGCACTATGTTACTATGCGTTTTTAGCAACGGAAGTGACCGCAGACTTCTCAAAAGCAACAAGAACTAAGAGTTTAATGACAGCCAGTAAAGAACTACTAAAAACTGTACCTAGAAAGGAAACTGAATCTAGACAAAAGGAATGAACTATAGGAAACAGCAACAGTGAGCAAAGAAAGAGGTAAACATACCTATGGGGTGGATGAATCAGTTTAAAAATAATAAGAAAACACTAAAGTTTTAAATCTGAATAGAAGACTGGTTAAAACACTGATTAGTAAGAATATTTCGAAATCCAATTCTATACTCGGCCAAATTATCAATTCAAAGTTAAAAATATCCATTTTCTTATGTAAAAAAATCTCCAAAAATTTACCTCCCAATATAAACTCGTTTTTAAACTATATATATACACACAAATAGGTAAGAAAGAAAAATGGAAATAGCTGTGAAAAGCAGAGAAGCGAAAGGCAAAGGAGAAAAGGAAAGATATCCCCATTTGAATTCAGAGTTCCAAAGAATAGCAAGGAAAGATAAGAAAGCCTTCCTCAGTAATCAGTGCAAATAGAGGAAAACAGTAGAATGGGAAAGACTAGAGATCTCTTCAGGAAAATCAGAGATACTAAGGGAACATTTTGTGCAAAGATGGGCACAATAAAGGACAGAAATGGTGTGGACCTAACAGAAGCAGAAGATATTAAGAAGAGGTGGCAAGAATACACAGAACAACTATACAAAAATGATCTTCAGATAATCACAATGATGTGAGCACTCACCTAGAGCGAGACATCCTGGAATGCAAAGTCAAGTGGGCCTTAGGAAGCATCACTATGAACAAAACAAGTGGAGGTGATGGAATTCCAGTTGAGCTACTTCAAATACTAAAAGATAATGCTGTGAAAGTACTGCACTCAATACACCAGCAAATCTGGAAAACTCAGCACTGGCCACAGGGCTGGAAAAGTTCAGTTTTCATTCTAATCCCAAAGTCAATGCCAAAGAATGCTTAAACTACTGCACAACTGCATTCATCTCACACGCTAGCAAAGTAATGTTCAAAATTCTCCAGGCCAGGCTTTAACTAGTATGTGAACCGTGAACTTCCAGATGTTCAAGTTGGATTTAGAAAAGGCAGAGGAACTAGAGATCAAATTGCCAACATCCACTGGATCATCGAAAAAGCAAGGGAATTCCAGATAAGCAAAGCACCTATTTCTGCTTTACTGACTACACCAAAGCCTTAGACTGTATGGATCACAACAAACTGGAAAATTCATAAAGAGTTGGGAATACCAGACCACCTCACTTGCCTCCTGAGAAATATGTATGAAGGTCAAGAAGCAACAGTTAGAACAGGACTGGTTCCAAATAGGAAAAGGATTTCATCAAGGCTGTATATTGTCACAGTGCTTATTTAACTTCTAGGCAGTGTATACCATGAGAAATGGTGGACTGAATGAAGCACAAGCTGGAATCAAGATTGCCGGGAGAAATATCACTAACCTCGGATATGCAGATGACATCACCCTTATGGAAGAAAGAGAACAAGAACTAAATAGCCTCTTGATGAAAGTGAAAGAGGAGAGTGAAAAAGTTGGCTTAAAACTCAACATTCAGAAAACTAAGATGATGGCATCTGGTCCCATCACTTCATGGCAAATAGATGGGGAAACAATGGAGACAGTGACAGACTTCATTTTGGGGGCTCCAAAATCACTGCTGATGGTGATTGCAGTCATGAAATTAAGACACTTGCTCCATGGAAGAAAAGTTATGACCAACTTAGACAGCATATTAAAAAGCAGAGACATTACTTTGTCAACAAAGGTCCAGCTAGTCAAGGCTATGGTTTTTCCAGTGGTCATGTATGGATGTGAGAGATGGACTATAAAGAAAGCTGGGCGCCGAAGAATTGATGCTTTTGAACTGTGGTGTTGGAGAAGACTCTTGAGAGTCCCTTGGACTGCAAGGAGATCCAACCAGTCCATCCTAAAGGAGATCAGTCCTGGGAGTTCATTGGAAGGACTGATGTTGAAGCTGAAACTCCAATACTCTGGCCACCTGATGAGAAGAATTCACTCCTTGGAAAAGACTCTGATACTGGGAAAGATTGAGGGCAGGAGGAGAAGGGGATAACAGAGGATGAGATGGTTGGATGGTATCACCAACTCAATGGACATGAGTTTGAGTAAACTCTGGGAGTTGGTGATGGACAGGGAGGCCTGGCGTGCTGCAGCCTATGGGGTCACAAAGAGACGGAGACAACTGAGCGATGAACTGAACTGATGTCTGTTTTCACAGGTTACTGTTTATATATATATGTATGTGTGTATACATATACACATATACCTATACATACACATACACACATATATATACATACATACACACACACATACACATACATACGCACACATTTTTACATATATTTAAGTTCTGTGCACTGAGAGTAACTAGAAACACCATAAGACAACAGCCATGTGCACACCAAGCATCCAGATTTTAGCCTCCAAATACTATTCCAAAAAGAACCAAGACTCCATGAGTATAAAGCTTGGGAAAATACAGAATTAGCCTAGAGCATCTTCCAGTGCCAAAAAGTAAGAAAGACAGGGAAAAAAGATTAGAATACGTTGACAGGACACAAGAGCCTGTCTGAAAGAGTACCCAATGGCTAAAGCTGGAATAATTTATTTGAGCAATATAGATTATCAAAATAATGTTAAATTACAACCCAAAGGAAAAAAATGAGTTCATACTTATATACATGATTTAATAAGTTTCTGCTAATATAGACAACTGAATATATAAAAAAAACAAATGGAGGACAAGGGACAAATCTTTATAGAAGAATTCCAATTACTAAATGGCAGAAAGAATGTGGGAAACAGGAAATCACCATGAGGACACTACAGTTACAATAGCTGTAGGCAAGAACCACTGGCAAATGCTAAAATTACTGGACAAACATTAAAGAGAAAGGGAATAGTTGCACAGCCTCTCCTAAAATTTTACTAATTTTAATAAGTGGTGGCTTTAACATGCCCATAAATTCTTTGACACTCCTTTCTCTCCAGGAAGTGAAACGTAACTCCCTCTCCTTGAGTGTGGGCGGGAATTGGAGACTCACTTCTAAAAAACAGTGAATGGAAAGAGAAAAATATTAAGTTGATAGTAGACAAACCTGTAAGACACCATCTTAACCAAGTGACCATGGTTAACCACACCAGTGCAGGTCCTGCTGATGTCATATATTCTTGATATGCTATGAGAAGGGCAATTCACCTACAAGGAATATTCTTTCCCCAAAACCAATAACCCTAGTCTAACCATGAGAAAAACCCAAATTGAGACATTCTATAAAATATCTGACCAGTACACTTCAAAACTGTCAGTGTCTTTTAAGATCATTTTAACTAAAAGCAATGTGGTATCCTGCACAATGTATAAGAAAAAAATGACATACCTTTATGACATGGGGTTCTAGGTACATATTGTTAGTAAGTCTCAAAAGCACAATCTTAAAGTAAAAGAACAATATATTTGACTATGAACATCAAAATTAAGTACTTCTGTCAATAAAAGGTCTTGTGAACAGTCAAAAGACAATCTTCTGACTGGGAAAAAAAATACATGCCTAACAAAGGCTTGATATCTAAAATATATAAATAGCTCCTGCAAATTGAACATGAGAAGCAAAAAGAAATCCAAATTTTTTTAAATGGACAAAAGATATGAACAGAGATACCAAAAGTACAATAAAAATCTAAGAAGTTACTCAACCTCACTATTAAGGAAATTATTACTCACTTTTGGGGAAACACAAATTAATACAACAATGTACAGAAAATTCAAAGAACTACAATTGCCAAGGAAACAGCTTATAATAAAGAGAAGATGACTAATTGTTAATGTGTTCATGCATCTTACATAGGAAATATTATATATCATAGACACATGCAGCATTATATACTACAAGGAAACATTCATTGAAGCATTTAAATATACTTACTTACTAAAACCAAAGTTAACTGATTGGTCGCTGAGAATTTCAAACTGTACAGGACGATCCCCCATACAATATTTTCTTAATAACTCGAGGCAGGTATGTAATGTTTTTCTTGAGGGTTTATTTTCATGAAAAAGATCACCACCTAACAAAATAAAATCCACCTAATCAACAGAAAATAGTGTGAAAATTAGTTATGTTTTCTAGGCAAAATTTTTAAAACTATAGACCAAAGAGAGAAAAAAATTTCGTGGACTTTGGGGATGAGGGTAAGGGTGGGATGATATGGGAGAAGGACATTGAAACAAGTTAATTATCATATGTCTAATCAATCGCCAGCCCAGGATTGATGCTCCAGGCTGGTGCAGCGAGATTTCCGGGGGGGGGGAGGAGGCGTGGGAGGGAGGGGAGTTCTGGAGGGGAAGCATATGTAAACCCATGGTGATATCATGACATTGTATGGCAAAAACAATTAAAAAAAAAAAAGTGGACTAAGCCCCCATAAAAAAATAAATAAATAAAAATAAAATAAAATACCAAAAAAAAAAAAAAGATACCATTACGTGTGGAGATTCAAAGTTTCATATTTTATTCATTCAAAGGCCCTTCCAATCTGGTTACTAATCTGACTCCCACTTAGGTTCCCAGGCCACCTTCAAAAAGCCATCTTCAAATTACTATACCAAGTCTCTAATGCTACCAGAAGTGACTTCTTTTTTTAAAATTATCCAAATCAAACATAAACTTTGCACTTTAATAAAACCTACAGAAGGAATGGTTCAGTGGTAAAGAATCTGCCTGCCAAGCAGGAGACCCGGCTTTGATACAGGGGTCGGGGAAGTCTGCTGGAGAAGGAATTGGCAACCCACTCCAGTATTCTTGCCTGGGAAATCCCATGGACAGAGGAGCCTGGCGGGCTACAGTCTGTAGGGTCACAAAGAGTCAAGAGACAACTTAGCAACTAAACAACAACATGGAAGGAAGAGCTGCTTCAATCCAAATTATTCATCTGATTCATTCAACAATTATTCAGACTTCCTACAGCCAGTGACAGCTCAGGAAATAGCAATCTACACAACAGATCATGTCCCTGCCCTCAATGAATACAATGTGCCATACCTCATACTGAGTATGATGAATAAAATATGACTCCTATCCTATTCAAAATCCAGTAGGAGAGACAAACTGCTATGCATCTAAACATAAGTCAGATTCTGACGAACTAGAACGTATATATAAACAAACCAGTTAGAGATGACACTCCAATTATTAATAATTCTAAATGAGAGTAGGAAATCCATCTGAGGACAAAGTCTGGGAAGGATGGGCTATCATGGTGGCATGTGAGTTGCACTGTGAAGGGTAAATGAGATTTCGGTTAAGAGCATTCAGGAACAACCAGGGAGAAGAAAGGAAATCACACAGAAAGGTCAACACACTTCCAAGAAGTGAACTATCTACTTAAAGAAAATGATTAAGTTCTTAATTATACAAAAGAACCCAGTAGTATGGATCACCGTGGGCTACAGTAGTGAGAGCCAGAATATGTCACCCCAAAACGGACCAGTTTACACATAAATTGTTTTGAGCTGAAAGCAATTAAGACCCAGCAGTCAGGAAAAGCTTTTTTGCTTCTCTCCTGATTGACTGAAAGAATTTAGATAGAGGGTATGTACCAGGAGAAGAGCTATTACCAGAGATAATCTCTGGTATCAGAAAGACCGATCACATGGCATGGCATACAATTGTTTACCAAGTATCTGCTCTTCCCATCTTCCTATGAACTGTCTTCCTCCCCTTAAAAACCCAGACTCCCTTCCCCGTCTCCTTAGATCAAGATGGCAGATAAGCCTCCATTACCTCACTGCTGGGGAGTCTCATATTTCTGTGGGGCTCCTGCACAGGAAACACCATGGACAGATGAGCCTGGCGGGCTATAGTCCGTGGGGTCACAAAGAATTGGACACGACTTAGTGACTAAACAACAACCCACATATGAAATTTTTTAGTCTATTAATCTGTCTTGCGTGCATGCTAAATTGCTTCAGTCACGTTCGACTCTTTGCTACCCTATGGATGATAGCCCACCAGGCTTCTCTGTCCATGGGATTCTCCAGGTAAGAACAATGGAATGGGTTGCTGTGCCCTCCTCCAGGGGATCTTCCCACATTGGAGGGTGAGTTCTTCACCACTAGTGCCACCCGGAAGCCCTAATCTGTCATATGTCAACTTAATTATCAGACTAGTCAGAGAACCTAGAAGGGAAGAAGGAATAGATTTCTGGCCCCTACACTAGTCAGAGAGACTTCAATTAAAATTTAAGCTAGGTCTTCAAAACTAAACATGATTTGAGCAAAGGAAGAAAATGATCACAATCTAAGCCATACAAAAGACAACTAAATAAACATCTTTATAAGGGAGGGGAAGGGAAAGAGTTGTTTAAGACAGTTTTGGAGATTTGTTACTCAACCATACAAATGTGCTTAACACTACCCAACTGAATCCTTAAAAATGGTTAGGGTGGTATGTTTCATGTTATCAAGAGCAAAAAAAAAATTCAGTATCTTTAAAAACTGGTTTGTGACTCTAGTAATCACTGAGAACACAACTTGCTTCTGAGGTATTCCTGCCCTACATTTTTCTACACATAAGGAAATGTCAGACATATCCAACCAAGGAATATTCTGCAAAAGTAAATTACCTGTGACTCTTCAAAAATATCAAGGTCATGCTTGGAGAACAAACTTATGGTTGCCAGGGGTTATGGATAGGGGTGAAGGAGAGTTACAGAGTTTGGGATGGCATGGACACACTGTTCTATTTAAAATGGATAACCAACAAGGACCTACCACACAGAATAGGGAACTCTGCTCAAAGTTATATGGCAGCCTAGATGGGAGAGGAGTTTGAGGAGAGTGCATGCGTGCTAAGTCATATCCGAGTCTTTGCGACCCCATGGACTGTAGCCCGCCAGGCTCCCCTGTCCATGGGATTTCCCAGGCAAGAATACAGAAGTGGGTTGCCATTTCCTCCTCCAGGGGATCTTTCCAACCTAGGGATAGAACCCACGTCTCCTGCATTGTAGGCAAATTCTTTACCATCTGAGTCACCAGAGGACTCTGGGGTAGAGTGGATACATAAATATCCATTGAGTCCCTTCACTGTTCACCTGAAACTATCACAACTTTGTTAAAAAAAAAAAAAAGTCAGGGTCATGAAAGACAAGGCATGACTGAGGAAATTTCCCAGATTATAAGAGACTAAAGAGACATGACAACTAAACGTAAACTGCAACCCTGGGTTGGAATCTAAACAATACTGACCTGTCCCCAAACTGCTATGACATTGTTGTGGGAAAACTGGCAGCATCTTAGAATTACATGATAGTACTGGAGAAACATCAATTTCCCTGGTTTTGACAAGTGCACTGTGGTTATACATGCAATTTACTCTCAAATGGTTCAGAAACAGTGTGTGTGTCTGTGTGTGTATGTATGGAGAGAGAGAGGATAAATAAAATGTAAAAGTAAAGGAAGGGCTTCCCTGGTGGCTCAGATGGTAAAGTTTCTGCCTACAATGTAGGAGACCCTGGTTCGATCCCTGGGTCAGGAAGATGCCCTGGAGAAGGGAATGGCAACCCACTCCAGTATCCTAGCCTGGAGCATTCCCTGGACAGAGGAGCCTGGGACTACAGTCCATGGGGTCCAAACAGTTGGCTCCAACTGAGCAACTAAGACACAAATACACACAGATACACACAGACACACAGAGTGTAGGAAAATTTCAGTGAAGGGTAAGAAATTACTTGTACTATTCTTGCAATGTTTTTGTAAGACTGATATTGTTCCAAAATTAAAAGTTACGAAAAAAGACTCTGAAGAACTAGAGAATACAGATTAGTCTGAGAGAACTAAAGAGTAGAGATAAGGCTAGTTAGAAGGAACAGGCCCACAATATAGAGGACTTAAAAAGCAGGAAGAATTTTAGATTTCAGTAAGAAGAAATAGGAAAAGGAGTACATCAAAGCTGTATGTTGTCACCCTGATTATTTAACCTATATATGCAGATTACATCATGAGAAACACAGGGCTAGGTGAAGCACAAGCTGGAATCAAGATTGCCAGGGGAAACACCAATAACCTCAGATATGCAAATGACACCACCCTTATGGCAGAAAGTGAATAACTAAAGAGCCTCTTGATGAAAGTGAAAGAGCAGAGTGAAAAAGTTGGCTTAAAACTCAACATTCAGAAAACTAAGATCATGGCATCCAGTCCCATCACTTCATGGCAAATAGATGGGGAAACGGAAAACAGTGGCAGACTTTATTTTTAAGGGCTCCAAAATCATTGCAGATGGTGACTGCAGCCATGAAATCAAGACACTCACTCCTTGGAAGGAAAGTTATGACTAATCTAGACAGCATATTAAAAAGCAAAGACATTACTTTGTCATTAAAGGTCCACCTATTCAAAGCTATGGTTTTTCCAGTGGTCATGTATGGATATGAGAGTTGGACAGTGAAGAAAGCTGAGCGCCAAAGAATTGATGCTTTTGAACTGCGGTGTTGGAGAAGACTCTTGAGAGTCCCTTGGACTGCAAGGAGATCCAACCAGTCCATCCTAAAGGAGATCAGTCCTGGGTGTTCACTGGAAGGACTGATGTTGAAGCTGAAACTCCACTACTTTGGCCACCTCATGCGAAGAGTTGACTCATTTGAAAAGACCCTGATGCTGGGAAAGATTGAGGGCAGGAGGAGAAGGGGACGACAAAGGATGAGATGGCTGGATGGCATCACCGACTCAATGGACATGGGTTTAGGTGGACTCTGGGAGTTGGTGATGGACAGGGAGGCCTAGCGTGCTGCAGTTCATGGGGTCGCAAAGAGTTGGACACGACTGATCGACTGAACTGAACTGAAGAAGAAATAGACACAAACGATGGGGGAAAGTACATATAAGATGCATTTAGAGGTACCAGCTTAGGGCTATGGGCAAAAAGGGACAGTTAAGATTAAAGAGTACAGGAAGAGGAAGCAAAGGAAAGGAAACGACACAGTAAGGGGAAAAAAGAAAGCTTGCGCTCAGGGAAAGACAGTTCTTTAGCACCTAAGCGTAGAAAAGGACATAGGAATCTCTAGCAGGAAACAAACCTCCTTTGACTGTTAATTTCTCTGCCTTCATGGTAAAAGGAGCCAGTACTAGACATTCCCTCGTTCATGAACACTTGTATGACAGTGTTTACTGCTTGGCAGATCCTTTCGAGGTACTAGGATACACATAAGCAAACAGAAAAGAATTTTCATTCTCATGTAACTTACCTTCCAGTGGAGAAGAAAATAAACAAGTAGATAATTCAATAAATTATTCCAGATAGTGCTATTAAAAAAAATAAATGAGTAATGTGATAAGACCGTTTGGAGTTATCAGGGAAGACCTCTCCAAAAAGATAAAATTTGAACTGAGAAGTAAACCCTGACAAAATCAAGATGCTCCAAGCAGGAAGAGAACCAGACACATCAAGGTCCCAGAGGAGAATACACATTCCTGTGTAGACGGAGCACAAGCCAACCACCTAGAGTTAAAGGAGATAAAGTCTTCTAGCAGGGGCCAAATCATGTTGAACTTTGTAGTTTAATTTTTACTCTAGATTCAATTGAAGGCCACTTACATTTTGAAGCAGCAGAGTGACATGATCTGATTTATGACTGTATAAGTTCACTCTGTCTGCTATGCTGTAAAACAGAAACAAAAAAAAAAAAACCCTAAGGGGAGCTACTGTAGTTCAGCAAAATAAAAGTTTTAGATTAAGTTTATAGACACAAAGGCAGAAAATAATGGAGAGGTTCCACTGATAAATAATTGGAAATATAAACTAAAAGACTTGCAGAAAAACTGAATAGAACTCTGAGGAAAAGTAAAAGTTGAAGATAACAGTTTGCAAGTCATCCAAATTTTTGTTTATTCCCCAGTTGTCCTTTGGACTCTAAATGGACATTTTATCTGTCTGCCAGAAGGTTTCCTTGAATATCCTGTTGGAACCTCCAACTCAAATGGTCTAAATCAAAATTCATCACCTTCCTACATAAAGAAGTATGTAATAAGGAACTGTGAAAATAAGAAAGAAATTTTCCTTATTTAAAACTTACTTCTATTATTGGTAACACCATTCACCCAAACAACGCATTTCAGAGATACTGTCATCCCTTCTCCCTCATCTGCATATCCTAATCAAAGTATGTAAAACCTATTTTTGTAACAGCTCTTGTATTCACTTCCTTTTTTCCATTGCAAGCCACCACTTTAAAAAGCCTCAAACTTCTCTTGACTTCATGCTATACTCTGTTGCCAGAAGATTTTCTATTAAGTTGGGTAGAAACTTCCCAATCTAGCATTTGAAGCTCTCACTGCAGCTCAAACCACAATTCTAGTTTTTCAGCCCTCTTTCTAACACAGGACCCACCAGTGAGTCAACATGGCTGCTATATCCCTTCCAAGCCCAAGTTAAATGCTTATCTCATCTTGCTGTCCTCTTCTAAATGTGATCTCTTCTACCTCTAATCTCCCAGGAAATGCTGTTTATAATTTTCTTATGGCTCTTCTCACATATGACCTTGCATCTGAGCATTTTAGACATTTATCATATATCACATGCTGATTTGACTATGTTCTTTGAATGCAGAACCTATGACAGTCATTTTTACAGTTCAAATAGAAACATGCTGCACTCAGTAAACACTTCATCAATTTTCATAAATTTTTACAGACTATTTACAAAAGTCACTCCTACTTGAATTCAGGTAACAAGGCACACGAAATCTGATTTGGGCTTTCAGCATACTTATCTTTAAGCAGGCAATTTGAGCTGATGGACATATAAAACAAACCTCTAACTTTAAAAGGAAAAAAAGTAAGTATGGAACTTGGTAAAAATTGCAAAAATGCAAACCAAACTCACTTCATTTTCCTGGGCAAGTCTTAAAATTTCATCAAATGTTACAAATGTATCATTTCCTCTCACAGCATCTTTTTCCATAAACCCCAGATGAATATCCGTTGCAACCAAGATTTTAAATGTATTTTCATCATCGCTGTATTTAAAAAGAAGAAATACTTCAATATAATTCATTCAAAGAATGTTCAAGCAAACTGAAACCTAAATCTATAAAATAGCAATTATGAAATAAAACCACTTTTCCAGCTCTTTTTAAACGAGGTCTGAAAATTTGAAGCATTCACTATACAATGTAGAATATATACACATTTTTTAAAAGGCTCTATAACTGCTTCAAAAATATATAACCATGTTACAAGCTGTTTTATACACTCATATGTAACCTGGATTTGAAAGCTTGGTTATTTTCCTACTCTGTTCCACAGCAAAAATCTAAGATAATTTGATCCCAGTATCTAAACTTGTTATTTATCTACTTTGCACTTTTCCAGGAAAATTAGAATTAATTAGTTAATTCAAAAAGCACCCATCTTATTTTATAAGTAGATTTCTATCCTAATAAGCTAGTAACTTATATCCAGGCCCCTGAAGAGGCTTGCTTGACTACTCTCCATACAAAGTTAGCTTCCCATTAACGAATTTGGCCAAGCAAAAAAATGAATTTACAATGCCATTTAATTTGTTAGTATTCAAAAGATTCAATACGTTAATGTGAAACAGCAGTATGATAGTTAAAATAATTTGGTATCTCTGATCTCAACTCTCACATGTAAAACGGTTAAGTATTACTGTTTCTGAAAAACCAGAAGGCTAAATACTAGAAATTAATTGATTTATCATGAAACAAAATGGCAGAAATGGGAATAAAAGCCAGGATTAAAATTCAGGCTATTTTCACTAAACCATATGAACTTAAAAACAAACTTTTATATATCTCTAAAATTCAAATCTTTATACACAGAATTTTCCAGAAAAGATGTCTCTTCAGAAATTTCAAAATGTTATGCACAGTTCTGACTGCCTCTTCAGAAATTTCAAAATGATATGCACAGTTCTGATTGCTATATACACACATTTTTGAATAGACTTCCACAGCAATTTCTAAAGTATTTTCACTTCAATTTTTTCACTTAAATATGAAAATTTATCTGAGAGTCATTTTAACTTGATGATACAAATGAAGAAACTGAGGTGAAGTTTAAAGGTTTGCTAACTTGTCCAGGGTCAAACAATCAACAAATTAAAACCAGGATGAAAGACTCCAAGTTGGAAGCTTTTCCCACATGACTTTTCCTAGTTCTTTAATTATTTACTTTCATTTTAGTCAGATTCATTTCCAATTTAGTCAGTACTAGGGCAATTTATCCCTCTAAAAATGTGCTCTAAAAGACTTGCATTAGCTAGTAAGACTTAGTTCAATAATATTTATAGCTTCAATAGTTTAAAAAAAACTTAAGAACATAAATTTATACAGCAATATGCCAATCTACTGCAAAACCCTATCTACAGCTGCATGTTATCTTTAATCAGTAAACATACAGTATGAATTGTTAACCATTCCAAATACTCTTTTTGACGATTAACACTCGTGTTCATGTAAGCTCTTTATTTACTAAGTAAGTTTTTTCTTTTATGGTGATGACAGTCGATAGGCTATTTGGTAGAAACCCAAACCAACAAAGATTTCAGAAGAAAGGTGCTTACAGGGCGTCGGCGGGACTCATTTCTATGGTCAGTCCACCACCTCCGAGACCAGTTCTCTCTCCAAGTACCCTTGGGTCCGGTGCTCAAATAGGTCAGAAAACTCAGTCGATTCCAAATTCTAAAACAAAATTTTATTTAAAATACATTTTATAAATGCAGACTGGCAATTCTGGAAGAGTCTCATTTTCACTTAAGCACCTACTATACTTTTAATGTTACCAAAAAAAATATATAGCGAATCTCTAGTGCCACTCTAGTTACCACTATAATTAAACGTCTCTCCCAGTTCTCTTTGCGTGCCCTGTGGGAACTAATGTTTGTTAAATGAATGGGCAAAGAGAGTCACACAATACTTCCGGTTTAGCACATGAATAACTCTGGATGAACAGAAATGTTTAAGTTGCCTGCAAGGGCTACCCTGGAGCCTAAGGAGATCCTGTATTTCCTGCTTAAACACAGACTTATTTTAAAGACACTGGCTTGTTTTGAAAGGATAAGGGGTCCACGTTTGAATAAACACGTCGTTGAAGGAAAATAGCCAGGATCTTTGAGGAGCAGCTGCCACCGTGGAACGACCCCTCCCACGCCCAGATCGCTGGTTCGGTGAGAATCCCAAGCCTCAGCGCACTCGCAGCAAAGAGCTCACGGAACCTCCAAGGCTCCTCCCGAGCCTACTCGGCCCATTCTTCCCGCAAACTCAGTTCGCTCTGGACTTCCGCTCGCGGCGCCGCAAACAGAGGAAGCAACCCCCAGCCCCACCGTAGGGACCCAAGGCTGGCTTTTACCCGGGAAGAAGGAGGGACAATCGCAACAAGAAAAGCTACAGCACCACCCGGGATGGCGTCTCGGAACCGGCTTGTTGGTAAACCCGAATTAGGCGGGAGAGTAACAGCACATCCTTCTCTCGCGATACCTCACTGATGACGTACGCGCTTCAACTCCTCTCATTGGCTGTCGAGTGCCGCGAGGTCACAAGAAAAGTTGCAGCGAGGCCCCGCCCTCATAGAGGAGCCAATCCTGAGTAGCCGAGGAGATGAAACCCGGAAGCGAGGTTCCCGGCGACGATTTTTCCGACTCGGAGGTGGGTAGCTCTTTCTCCTCTGGGGTCACACTTCCTGGTCGCTAGGCGCCACCTTTGAGCTCCGGAACCGAAAGGGGCGGGCCCTGTGGACCCTGGTGAACTCTGCAAACCCGGCCGCGAAGTAGGTCCTCGGTAGGGCTGGAGCGGTTTCTTCGCGCTTTGCGGTTTGGAAGGCCGCAGACGCGTCTCCTGGGCCTGTGAAGTGACCAGCCAGTGCCGGAGGGTCGGGACTGGTGGCCTTCTCTCTCACTGCCCTCCTCAGATAGTGAACATTCGGCCTCTAGTTTACAGGCCTTTCCCTGCGTCTCATTGTCTCCGTGGACCCCAGGTTCAGCGCATCTGTATTGCTTTGTGCTGACTGCATTAAAAAATGATAATGTGAAACTTTTGAATTGAAAAATATGGGCCTTTAGTTCCATTGAAAGTTGTTTTAATCATTCTAAACCTCAGCGCCTTCGCCTGTGTAGTGGGGCTTATGGCTCCACCTGTCGCTGAGCTGTTTAAGAGTTGACATAGTTTGTGGAATGTGATCTTTAAAAAACATAGCCTAGTTCCTCCTGTTGCCGTATCATCAAGTAGGAATCTTGATCGACTGTTTAAACCTTGAATCAAGAAGATGCACCAGAGTTTGACTTTTTAAATTAAATTAATTAAGAAGTTTTTGTATGCAATTTATTTTACCTGGAACAGGAAATTCAAATTTTAAAACGAGTTTTTATAAAAAAAAGAGAGGAGAGGCACATATATCATACTGTGCTCTAAACTTACTGTGCTGTACCTACACTCTCAGAAGCTTCAGTCGTGTTCGACTCTTGCGACTGGCTAGCCAGGCTCCTCAGTCTGTAAGATTCTTTCAGCAAGAATACTGGAGTGGATTGCCATGCCCTCCTCCAGGAGATCCTGACTCAGGGATTGAGCCCACCTCTCCCAAGTCTCCTTCCTTGCAGGTGGATTCTTTACTTCTGAGCCACCAGGGGAGCCCCAATAGTGTTACTATGGTTACTGTAACTATTGTGTGGACTTTACATTATTTACTGGTATTTATTAAGGGTTTAATGAATAGATGTATATTGTGTTATAAGCTTCAGAGAATAGTTTGAGTAAAAAGTGAAAATATTAGAATTTAAAAACCTTTTTGATAGGGTCTCTTGATTGATCTGAAAAACTGAGAAATCCTTGAAAATTCTTTAGTGCAGTCCTTTCATTGTGCATAGGGCCTTCCCTGGTGACTCATGGTAAATAATCTGCCTGCACTGCAGGAGACCCAGGTTCTATCCCTGCATGGGGAAGATCCCCTGGAGAAGGGAATGGCAACCCATTCCAATATTCTTGCCTGGAGAATTCCATGAAAAATGTCTCTTGTCGGTTACAGTCCATGGGGTCACAAAGAGTCAGACGTTACTCAGCAACTAACACTTCCTTGCGCAACAAAGTAACAGGTCCAGAAAAGGTATTGGTCATGAGTGATAGATTTAAACTTGGCTTTAATGCTCTTGGCACTAGTATTAAAATCTAATGATGCATTAGGATTCACTTAATTAAAACGCCTGAAAATTACGTAGAAAGAAATCCATATCTTAGGAGTACTAGTAATTCTAAGATTTCTCAGAATCCATTCCAAGCAAAGTCAAGTGATAGCACTTTAATCATGTTATTTAGCAAATGTTTTTTAATGCTTGCTGTATGTAAGTCGGACATAAATGTTAAGTTAAATATAGTCCCTATCCTTAAGCTAACAATCTTTTTAGAGGCTAAAACAAGGATAAAATTAGTGATAAATAAGACAGTATATAACACCAAAAAACGGGAGAAACTAGAGAGAGATCTAATATGCAGGCCAAAGAAAGACTGAAGAGAGAGGCAACTTCTGGGAAGAGTCTTGAATGACTAAAAAGATTTCAATTATTTATTTTAATTGGAGGCTAATCACTTTGCAGTATTGTGGTGGTTTTTGCCATAAATTGACCTGAATCACCCATGGGTGTACATGTGTTCCCCCATCCCAAAACCACCTCCCTCCATATCCCATCCCTTTGGGTTGTCCCAGTGCACTGGCTTTGAGTGCCCTATTTCATGCATCAAACTTGGACTGGTCTTCTGTTTCATATATGGTAATACCCATGTTTCAATACTATTCTCTGAAATCATCCCACCCTTGCCTTCTCCCACAAAGTCCAAAAGTCTGTTCTTTATATCTGTGTCTCTTCTGCTGTCTCACATATAGGGTCATCGTTACCATCTTTCTAAATTCCATATATATGTGTTAATATACTGTATTGGTGTTTTTCTTTCTGACTTCCTTCAATCTGTGTAATAGGCTCCAGTTTCATCTGCCTCATTAGAACTGATTGAAATGTGTTCTTTTTGATAACTGAGTTATAGTCCACTGGGTATGTACTATAACTTATCCATTTGTCTGCTGATGGACAGCTAGGTTGCTTCCCTGTCCTAGCTATTGTGAACAGTGCTGCGATGAACATTGGGGTACACATGTCTCTTTCAGTTCTGGTTTCCTGGGTGTGTATGCCCAGCATTGGGATTGCTGGGTTGTATGGCAGTTCTGTTTCCAATTTTTTAAGAAATTGCCACACTGTTCTCCATAGTGGCTGTCCTAGTTTGCATTCCACCAACAGTGTAAGAGGGTTTCCTTTTCTTCATACCCTTTCCAGCATTTATTATTTGTAGGACTTTTTGATAGCAGCCATTCTGACCCACGTGAGATGGTACCTCATTGTGGTTTTGATTTGAAATTCTCTGATAATGAGTAATGTTGAGCATCTTTTCATGTGTTTCTTAGCCACCTGTATGTCTTCTTTGGAGAAATGTCTGTTTAGCTCTTTGGCCTATTTTTTTGATTGGGTTGTTTATTTTTCTGGTATTGAGCTGCATGAGGTATTTGTATATTTTTTAGATTAATTCTTTGTCAATTGTTTCATTTACTATTATTTTCTCCCATTCTGAAGGCTGTCTTTTTTCACCTTGCTTAGTTTCCTTCGTTGTATAAAAGCTTTTAAGTTTAATTAGGTCCCATTTGTTTATTTTTGTTTTTATTTGCATTACTCTGGAAGGTGGGTCATAGAGGATCTTGCTGTGATTTATGTTAGAGAGTGTTTTGCATGTTTTCCTCTAGTGGTTTTACAGTTTCTTGCCTTACATTTAGATCTTTAATCCATTTTGAGTTTATTTTTTGTATGGTGTTAAAAAGTGTTCTAGTTTCATTCTTCTACATGTGGTTGACCAATTTTCCCAGCACCACTTGCTAAAGAGGTTATCTTTTCTCCATGGTATATTTTTGCCTACTTTGTCAAAGATAAGGTGTCCATAGGTGTGTGGATTTATCTCTGGGTTTTCTGTTTTGTGCCATTGACCTATATTTCTGTCTTTGTGCCAGTACCATACTGTTTTGATGACTTTAGCTTGTAGTATAGCCTGAAGTCAGGCAGGTTGATTCCTCCAGTTCCATTCTTCTTTCTCAAGATTGCTTTGGCTATTCTAGGATTTTTGTATTTCCATACAAATTGTCAAATTATTTGTTCTAGTTCTGTGAAAAATATTGTTGGTTGCTTGACAGGGATTGCACTGAATCTATAGATTGCTTTGGGTAGTATACTTATTTTCCCTATATTGATTCTTCCGATCCATGAACATGGTATATTTCTCCATCTGTTTGTGTCATCTTTGATTTCTTTCATTGGGGTTTTATTGTTTTCTGTATATAAGTCTGTTGTTTCTTTAGGTAGATTTATTCCTAAGTATTTTATTCTTTTCATCACAATGGTGAATGGGATTATTTCCTTAATTTCTCTTGCTGTTTTCTCATTGTTAGTGTATAGGAATGCAAGGGATTTCTGTGTATTAATTTTATATCCTGAAACTTTATTAATCAAATATTCATTGATTAGCTCTAGTAATTTTCTGGTGGTGTCTTTAGGGTTTTCTATGTAGAGGATCATGTCATCTGCGAACAGTGAGAGTTTTACTTCTTCTTTTCCAAATGGGATTCCTTTTATTTCTTTTTTTTCTCTGATTGCTGTGGCTAAAACTTCCAAAACTATGTTGAATAGTACTGGTAAGAGTGGGCACCCTTGTCTTGTTCCTTACTTTAGGGGAAATGCTTTCAATATTTCACCATTGAGGATAACGTTTGCTGTGGGTTGATCATATAATGGCTTTTATTATGTTGAGGTATGTTCCTTCTATGCCTGTTTTCTGGAGAATCTTTATCATAAATGGGTGTTGAATTTTGTCAAAGGCTTTCTTTGCATCTCTTGAGATAATCATATGATTTTTATCCTTCAACTTGTTAATGTGGTATATCACATTGAGTGATTTGCAAATATTGAAGAATCCTTGCATCCCTGGGATGCCACGTGTGCCATGTGTCTCCTCTGGGAAGCTAGTCTCAGGCTACAACCATTCTTGCAGGTGTCAACCATCCAGGATCCCAGGGAGTGGTGGTTAGCAACTGGGAGCCAGCTCACAGTTTGGTGGAGGATGCTGTCTCTCGGGCTGAGATTGGGGAAGCCCCTCGCCTTCCTGCTCTGGCTGTCACCAGCCTTCCTCTCTGCCTCCGGGCAATGAGGGGCTTGTATGCAGCTCTCCTTTGGTGTTTTCTCAATCCTTTGTTCTGTGAGCAGGCGAGACTATGAGTTAGAGCCTTTTGCGGGAAGGTTCTATTTTTTTTCCTCTCCGGAGATCCCACAGTTTGGGCTGCTATCTCACGTTAGCTCCCTCAGATTGTCCTCAGGGCATCCAGGCCCAGTCCTTACCCTAAGCATGCAGCACGCCCGTCCCTGTCCAGGCCCCAGTGGTGGATTAAGCTTCTGGGCCATTTGTCCACTGGCAGTTGTGGTTAGGCACCCATTCTGTGGATTTTGTTTTATTTTTCCTCCTGGTTATGTTGCCCTCTGAGATTCCAAAACTCCCCACAGACCTGCCTGTGAGAGGGTTTCCTGCTATTTGGAAACTTCTCCTCCTTTACGACTCCCTCCCCAGGGTGGATCTCCATCCCTAACTCTTTTATCACTCTTTTTGTCTTTTATATTTTGTCCTACCTCCTTTTGAAGGAAATGGGCTGCCTTTTGGGGTGCCTGGTGTCCTCCACCAGCATTCAGAAGTTGTCTTGTGAAAGTTGCTCAGCACTCAAATGATCTTTTGATGAATTTGTGGAGAAGAAAATGGTCTCCCTATCCTATTTCTCCACCATCTTAGGACCACCCCCCTTCATAACTCTTTAAGCTGATATTATTTATAAATTATTATGGCAACCTAGCAGAATAAATATCATTTCCTTCAGGAAGCCTTCTGTGATCCCTTGGTGGTGGTATTTTAGTCACTAAGTCATGTCCAACTCTGCAAACCCATGGACTGTGGTGCACCAGGCTTCTCTGTCCATGGGATTTCCCAGGCAAGAATACTGGAGTGTGTTGCCATTTCCTTCTCCAGGGCATCTTCCCAACCCAGGGATTGAACCCACGTCTCCTGCATTGGCAGACAGATTCTTTACCACTGAGCCACCAGGGAGGCGCTCAGTAATCCCATAAGACTGGGTTAATTATGGTCCTCCTGTATGTTTGCTGTATCTGGATACAGTCTTATCATAGTACTTAATGCTGTTTTTGCCAGTCTTCCTGACTAGATGGTAAACTTCATGAGGTAAAGACATGGATTTTGTTCACTAATGAAGCCCAGTACCTAGAGACTGGCAGGCTTCCCAAGTGCTGCAGTGGTAAAGAACCTGCCTGCCAATGTAGGAGACAAAAAGAGAAGCGGGTTTGATCCCTGGCTTGGGAAGATCCCCTGGAGAAGGAGATGGTAACCCACTCCAGGGATTTCTGGCCTGAGAAATCCCTTAGACAGAGGAGCCTGGCGGGCTACAGCTCGGGGCATCGCAAAGAGTTGAGTGCGACTGAGCACTAAACACAGGCACACAGCTCCGAGAGACGGGCACACACCCCGTGTCTTCTCATCCTCGTTGGATGAAGGAGTGAACGACAGCCAAAATTCTGTTTCACAGCAAGAACCCAACTAAGAACAGTCATCTGTCAGTGAATAGGGCTACTTTTTAAAGCTGAATTTTCCTAAGCCAGAAATTGTTCAACTGGAAAGAGGATTATCATTATAGTTGTCATGGTAAAGATATCTGCATTGATGAGAGATTGGGACATGCGTCCTCTGGGGACTTTCCTAACTCTAAGAATCTCTGATTTTTGGAAGTAGTCTATAGGAACTAAAAGTTTTTGCTTCTCTTCTATGTGTCTAGTTTATAAAAATGGTGAATGTTTTCTTCTTTACTGTATTAGTTATAATTTAAAAGCTTTAAGCATTATCAACTGTTAGTATAATACAGCATAGTATCAAAACCAATAGATTCAAAATAAATAGAGTTATAACTACTGACCTAGTAGAAGAAAACAATAAAAAATGAGTATTAGGACATTAAAAATAAAGATAACTGAAATCTATCAGCTCTGATATTTGATGAATGTAAAGAGTATTAATAAACACCAAAAAGTTTAGACAGTATATCTGTATGTGTTTGCAAGACTTATTTATGCTATTGATAAAGCCTCAGTTACTGGTTTGCTCCTAATTTTTGTGTTTGTGTTTTCAGATCTTGGTAAATAAAATAAAGCAGACATAATCATCTCTGGAGAGATTATTTATATCCTGGAATTTGAAATGATTTATATTTAAAATAGTAGTAAAAATGGAAAAAGAGAAAGTAAATGATGAAAAACCAGACCCAGAGAACTCCTTGGACTTTTCTGAACACTTCAACCAACTTGAACTGTTGGAAACACATGGACACCTTATTCCCACTGGTACCCAAAGTCTCTGGGTAGGGAATTCTGATGAAGATGATGAGCAAGATGAAAAAACTGAAGAGTGGTATCAACTGCAAGAAAAAAAGATGGAAAAAGATCCAAGCAAATTGCTTCTTTGGGCTGCTGAGAAAAATCGGGTAAAAAAAAAAAAAGAACAGTTAAAAAAGAAACTTTAATTTAATAGAAAAACTACTAGATTGGAAGCCAGAGGACCTGTCCCTGAAGCTCGCTTTGTCCTCAGACCAAACTGAAAAAACAGGTGTCTGAGGTTGTTTAAGTTAGAAAGAATTGAGCTTCTTAATCTCTAGATTTCCTTGTTAGCATTGTATTCTACTGATAAAAGTTTGCTTTAAAGTTTTATACACCATGCATATTGGTGTGATAATCCTACTACTGAAAGATCAGAACATAATGTTCCATTATTATGTTCTCATTGCAGATGAAACAACATATCAAACATGATTCTAGCCTGTATTGTTCATCTAATTGTAGCGTTAGTGCAGTAAGCCTTAATTGGACCAGGAGTAAATGTATGGATTGGTTTTCAGAGAATCACATTCATAAAATCAAGTTTATGAGGGAAAAAAACCCAAAAGAGTTTATAATTAACACTGACTTGTTCATTGTTAAATCAGTTGTCCTCCTCCCCAAAAGAAACCTTAACGGGTTTGTTTTACAGATTCTACTAACAAGGAAGTTTTCATTTAACTTAATTAAATCTAACACCACTAGACCGTTTCATGTTCTTTGTTTACTGTTTTGTTTCATGTTGGGTTTGTGAAAGATCTCCTGTTTTCTTCTCAGTTGACCACAGTGCGGAGACTGCTTTCAGAGAGGGCTGCCCATGTGAACACGCGAGATGAAGACGAGTACACACCACTCCACCGAGCAGCCTACAGTGGACACTTAGATGTGGTCCGGGAGTTGATTACACATGGGGCGGATGTCCACGCTGTGACCGTGGATGGCTGGACACCCTTGCACAGTGCCTGTAAATGGAATAATGCCAGAGTGGCTTCTTTCTTACTGCAGCATGATGCAGATATCAACGCTCAAACAAAAGGCCTCCTGACCCCCCTACACCTTGCTGCTGGGAACAGAGACAGCAAAGACACCCTGGAGCTCCTCCTGATGAACCGCTACATCAAGCCAGGTCTGAAGAACAGCCTGGAGGAAACGGCATTTGACATCGCCAGGAGGACTGGTATCTATTACTACCTCTTTGAAATTGTGGAAGGCTGCACAAATTGTTCACCTCAGTCTTAATAACGGTTCTAATAATTTTCTTAAGTTTCTAAGTCCGAGTGCCTGCTTTGTGTGAGATGTGAAATATCCCCATTGTACAAAGTTGACATCAAAAGTCTTAGGACAGTAATTCAGTGGTACTCACAATACTATCCCTCCAAGTGAATTGTCTGACCCTGATGTCGAAATGTATTTGAAAGTAGTTTGGATTTATCTTTAATGATTTCCATGGTGTTTGTGATTTTTACCAAATCATTTTAACTTAACCTATATTGAAAAACTTGTCAGAGGCTGTACAGAAAACTAATGATATTTTTGGTGCTGATCCAAGAGAAATGTATTTTTACATTTACAATATCCCCCATCCTAGAGCTTTGTGGAATATTTAGTATATCAACATGTATTTTTATAAGGTCAGGTAAGTCAGAATTTCATTTAAAAATCTTAAATATATTGGTGCAGTTCAGCTGTCTTCTCTGCACCACCATAGCCATTTGCTTTCACTGTAAACCACAAGAATGAACATATTAGTGACTTGAATCTTCATAAGTTTTAAAAAAATTGAGAAACCTAGATCTTTGTCTTTTATTAATAGAACCATAGATGTTTAATCTACGAATGTTATATACTGCCTCTCCTTCCACAATCCACACAATCCTGTGGACCCTCCTACCTCACCCTGGTCAACCTACATAATCCTTATTCTCCTGGTGAGTCAGCACGACCCTTAAGACATGCACATGACTCTACCTTGGTCCAGGTGATCATAGCATATTTGCCATCTGGCTAGTTTTACCTGTCTTGTCCTGCTGAGCCGGGCCCTGCTCGTCACATCTCCCAGGTTCACAGGAATGGTTCTTTTCCAGGATCCTCATTTTATAGAAGCCACACAAAGTCAAAGCAACAAGGGAAAAGGAACTCTAAAATGATTATACCGGGGCGAGAACCACAAAGTGGCTCAGACGTTTTTTAAAAGCCACGTTGTAGATAACAACAAAAGCATAAGTATAAATATTCTTTAAAAAAAAAAGGTTTTAAACAACGAAGAAAAAGCACGAATAATTCTTATACTTGTGTGTATCTTCCTTGGATTCGTAACATATTTATCTTTCCAGCATACATTTGTTTAGTTTTGACTCTGTCCATCTCTCCAGCAGCAGCCACCTGTTCCTTTGCCCTTCTGTGACTAAAAAAAGAGTTATCTCTCAACTTCTCAGCACCAGAACTAACACACTGGGGAAAGGGAGCTGAACTAATGGGCCTTTTCTTTGGTTATATGTATGTGTGTGTGTGTGTGTGTATATATATATATATATATATATTTTTTTTTTTTCCTCTCTCTCTTTAGCCGTGCTGTGAGGCTTGCAGGATCTTAGTTCCCCAGCTACAAGGATGATCCTGCATCCTTGGCAGTGAAAGCTCAGAGTCCTAACCACTAGACCATCAGGGAATTCCCTCTATGGATATATTTTTTAAATGTCCACCAAAGTATTTGTCTCTTTTGACCATGTGACCCAGTTACCTTAAACTAAGTAACAACGTTATTAAATCAAATATATGTGGCAGTTTTTAGGTTAAAACAAGATTGGATCATCTCAGAAAAGTTAAAGATGACATATTAACTGAATCATTGTGACAGTGTTTTTAGGATTTAGGAGAGCTTTGGTTATTTTGTGATCTCTGGCTAGGAGATAACTCTATTTCAGAGTATCAATACCTTTGATATAAGGGTTTTGGCAGAAAGTGAGAGGTTGATCTCTGTTTAATCTGACCTAATCTAGTGATACCAAATGACAAGGTATAGCTGATAGAAATGACAGTAGAATAAGACCCCAACTACCCCATTAGACTGCTAAACGAGGCTACCTGATTACCTGAAAGCCACAGAGCCTATGGCTCCTTTCTTACTTGGGAACGAGTTGCATTCATGATTTTATATATGTAAGCTTTCACTATGAGTATGACTCCGAAGGAGCTGCATTTCTAATAAAATGAGATGTGAATTCTCCCTTTTTTTCAGTCTTCAATCACTCAACCAGTCCTAGGGAGCAAATTTCTACATATTAGAGAAATCCCTGAGGGTGGAATTTGTATTATTTTCTTCCTTTATACCTTCCTTGGTGGTTTTTTAATTTCATTTTTTTATTATTTTTCTTTTTTAATTGAAGTATACATGACATAAAATATTATCTATTTCAGGTATATAACAAAGTGATTTTTTTTTTCTTTTTGGCCGTGCTTCATGGCCTGCGGGCCTTGGTTCCCCAATCAGGGATCCAGCCCACACCCCTCACATTGGAAGCACACAGTCTTAACCAGGGGACTGCCAGAAGTCCCAACAAAGTGATTTGATACTCTCCTTAGTATTTTCTGACTTCTCAGTCCACAGAAGATGTGTGCTAATTATGCTTTTCAATACTCGTTGAACCCTTGAACACACAAATATATCTATTTGTATCGTGCAGGTCCATTTATAAGCAGTACTACACAATACGTGCTGGAGAAGGAAATGGCAACCCACTCCAGTATTCTTACCTGGAAAATTCCACGGACAGAGGAGCATGGTGGGCTACAGTGCATGGGGTGGCAAAGAGTTGAGCACAATTGAGCATGGCTGCCTACATGCACACAACCTGTGCAGTTGGTTAAATCTGTGGATGCAGAACCACAGAGTTCCAATGAGAAAGTTCAATTTTCCGTTATGCAGAGGGTCAGCACCTCAATCCTTGTGTTTAAGTCAACTCCGTATTACCTGTGTTTACCAGTTGCCTTTAAGAAGACTAAATATATCTATTTGCAAACAAAATTTTCACTAGTCTTACAGAATTTATCTCAAAAACTTTTTAAAAAATAAAATCTGTTTTGCATAACAAAGCTTAACTGTAACTATGTGATTGAGGAAGAAGTGACTTTGTCATTGTTCAAGGGACATTGATCCACAGTGAAATTAGTTGACTTTGCTTTTATAAATCTTAAATATGCTTCTCCAGGGCCCAAACATTTGTTCTGGCTCACAACTTAACAACAGTGAAAGGACTTAGCATTTTTATACTAAAGATGTGAAAGCATCTGTTTGTTTCTGTTCATTGGCATCTATTATTGCATTTACCACTACATTAGAAGATCATGATCAAAAGAGGCCCAGAGAGGGGAAAAAAAAAAAGAGGCTCAGAGAAGTAAAACTTGGTCTAAGACTTATGTCCCATACCAAAATGAAATTGCATCAGTTCTCCATTCCTGATGAAAACATGTGCCTTTTTCACCCTACCTGAAATGACTCCAGGAATTTACAGCACTGCTTTGACTTAAGGAGGTACCAAACATGATCACAGAATTGATAATGGCTTACTTCATTAGTTACCATAGGATGCTCTAGTCCCTCTGTAGGTTGGTAGGATGACCATTCAATTTATGTAAGACAGAGTGCTTTCTCTAGAGGGAATTAAAGATCCATGTTTATTAAATTCAGAAGACAGTACTCTAAGAAGGATTGAGTATAGCATATTGATGTTTTAAATTCCTAAAAATTTCCCTTTGAAATCCTACAATTTCACTTCTGGGAACCTAAGTGGAAATGATCAAAATTAGTGCTACTACATAGAAACATGTGAGCCACATAGGTAATTTTAAGGTTTTTTTTCTAGTGGCTGCATTAAAACACAAATGGGTGAAATTAATTTTAATCACATCATCTAACCTGATACATACAAAGCATTCATTCCAGTATGATACAAATATTTTTAAATTATTGAGATATTTTACTTTTGTATAGTACATCTTCAAAATGCAATGTGTATTTTATGTTGTTGTTCAGTCAGTAAGTCATGTTTGACATTTTGTGACCCCATGGACTGCAGCATTCCAGGCTCCTCTGTCCTCCACTATCTCCCTGAGTTTGCCTAGATTCGTGTCCACTGAGTCAGGGAGGCTATCTAATCATCTCATCCTCTGCCCAAGAAAATATCTGTCATTGCTTCTAGTGTATTTTATGGCACATCTTAATTCAGATGAGCCCCATTTGACTAGTGGCTACTTTGTTCTGGAGGCAAAGCAGAAGGCTAAGAGGAGGAGCAGGAAATTTTGAGCCAGATAAATCTGTGTCCAAATCATGATTGCCACCTATGTGCGCCTTTTGGCAAATGAATTATTTTCATATTTTATAATATGACCTTTTTTCATAATTTGGCAAATTACCTATTTTCATTGTTGTAATATGTGGATAGTACCTATCTTGTTACAGTTTTGTGAGGAATAAATGAGATGTGATATAGAGAAGATATTTCCTTTCCCCAACATTTCAAGCAGGAATGCCCTTTCTATTTTAGGTATTTGAATCCTTGAAGATCCCAAAGTTCTCCCTTGATATTCCTATAGTTCTTTCTCATGACTTTAGTAGGATATGCAACAAAGAGTTTCTTTCAAGAATCCAAACACCTCCACTCCTAGCAAAAATGCCTTCTCGTCTTCAAAGGCCCTTGCCAGGTGTCAGGGTCTCCCAACAGAAGAAAAACTTCAATGAATAAGAAAAGGCAAAAGAATTTCAGCAGCTAATTCAATTTTCGGTTATGCAGAAGATCAGCACCCCAGTCCTGTGTTTAAGGATCAACTTTGTATTACCTAGCTAGTTACAGCTAATTACAAGGACTTGAAGGAAATGAGATTCTAAGAGAAAATCCATTTCCATTGTGGACCCAGAGCCTTGAAACTCAGAATACTTTACTGCTCATTCCATGTGTGGAAGTTTTTGTACTTACCAAATGAGTGGTTCTAAATTGACGCCATTTTCCCTTTTCATGATGGATCCTATTAATGCTGAGCAAATGGAATAAAAGCACTTATAATTGGTTTATCACTTTAATTATTCAGTCAAGCCTCAGGAACATCTAATAGTCCTCACCATGAATTGAATGACATAGCCCCATCTGCCAGTGGATATCAGAGAAGCAGAAATTTGTAGGCCCGAAAATGTGTTTAATGAAAGAAATAGCTTATGAAATCTAAAAGCAAACTACTGCCTAATTTGTTTTCTTCCTTCCCTTTCTATTATAACATGTTCAGCATTTTGTCTCTGCTAGACAGTTGTTGGAAGTTAGGAGAACATCACTGGAGAATTAATGTCAGTTCATAAGCACTGACTCCTGAGTGGTCACTGGAATTCCTTTTTCAGACACAGCTGTCTTAAGGCAATTTTTAGCAATAAAAAAAAAAAATGAGAATGTGAGCCTGCCTTTATTAAAAAAAATCAGGTGTCTCTCAGGTTTTTCTAAACCCAAATATAATAACTCATGAAAAAGATGTATCCTGATTGAAGGGACTAAAATCTAGGAGCAAGAAATAGTCCTTCATGACACATACTAGAAAAAGCACTAGAGTTCAGATTTGCTTCTCTGTTCTTTGCATATTTCTTATCTGAAGATACGCATGGCTTTCAAGAGGAATCAAAAGGAAGAAAAGGGTATTAAGATGGATCCTTTCGTCTATGCTTTTGACTTTAGTCTGCACCTTGAACAATGAGATTTTGGAGCCCATACAGAAAGGTAATCGTGTGTCATGGTTCTTCACTCTGTTGACCCTGGGGCCAAATAATTTTGTGTATTCAAATAATACTTAGGAGCATCCTGTGTATTAGTTGATGTTTATCAGCATTCCTGGCCTCTACTCACTAGATATACCTCCCACTCCGCCATCCAGTTGTGACCACCAAAACTGTCTCCAGACATTGCCAAGTGTTTCCTACTGTATGTCATCAGAAGTCCTTAAGGCAGGAGATTTCAGAATTTGGCTAGCCACAGAGTTGTTTTATTATCATTCAAGTAAATTATATTTAAAGTGCATGTTTTTCTCAGATTTTGGTAGGCATTCCAAATATTCATCAGTGAACACTCAGAAATTATATAATCGTTGATTCTGCTTAAAATCTTTGGTATTTTGTTGAGATCATTCAAACATATTCAAAAGCTGGGCTAAAATATAGAGTTTAAAGAAAGAACTCTTCAATACTGAGTTTCATATATCAGAAAAACACTCCTGTTCACAGGTTTGGTCTCTAGGAAACTTTGGGGTTTTTTTTTACTTTTTCTACCCTTTACTTGCTTTTTCTTTTTCATCCTTTAGGGTTTTTTTTTTTTTTTTTTTTTTTCTTTCTTTGGAGAGGGCCTCACTGCCCAGCATGTGGGATCTCAGTTCCCTAACCAAGGATCAAACCCACAGCCCCAGCAGTGGAAGGAAGCACAGTCTTAACCACTGGATCACTAGGGAAGTCTCTTGCTTCTAGGAAATTTATCTCTTAAGTCAGATGAGAAATGCTAGAGAATTTAGAAAAAGTCTAACTTCTGGTATCAAGGAAAATAATAAACAAATCTTGATTTTTAATAGGTTGTACAATTATAAATGTAAAATTTTTATTGCACTACTGGACAAAATGCAATGAAATCGATGCACAGTCTTTTCTTTAGAAAAGGTTTTAGAAGAAATAGGGTAAGAGAAGCCAACCACTTCTGTAGAGAAGAAGGAAATGGAGAGAGAATTGGCATCTTCCAACTGTCAACAGCTGCAGAAATAGAAGATAATCTCATAATGTTATTGCCATTCTAGAACCCTTAGTTATTAAAAAGAAAAATAATATGGTATAATTTATTCTGGCGATTGTTGGAGACATTTCAACAAAGGTCATTGAGAGCATGTGGACAAACGCAGGCAATGGAGGCTCCTCACCTCCTCCCCTGTCCCTGGAATGTTCTTCCTACTGTTTCCACTATGGGAACCCTTTCAAGGATGTGACCTTGGAAGAGCAATGTGTTGTTGGGACTTCCTTGAACTCAAAACATGACTGAACCCAGTTAAGGCCTCTACAAATTTTTAAGATTCTGGAGGGCAGGAGTGGAGATCAGCTCATCATGCAGTCACCCTAGACAATCTTCCTATGTAAGCTCCCTTACTTATTAACCTTGCCACCTATCCAGCTGGGGTGATCTGCTGCTTTCTTTGGTCTCTCCTCATCCTACCTGTGTCGGGGCCAATCTCAGATTTCACCCAGGAAACTTGAGGTTGCAAACCAACAGAGATGACTTTTGCTTTAAAAATGAATCCCAAGATAAATGTATTAAAGTCATAATGTTAAAAAAAATCTACATCTGTTTATCAGCCTTTCCTAATCATTTTTAATGTAATCCACAAGTAAAATAATCTCAAATGGTTTCTTTATGAAAGTTTTTGTATATCCAGATGTGCTACACTGAGCCACTGTGATAATAACAACTGTTGACTGGGTCCAGGCTGTGCTGTAGATGCTCGCATGTATTACCTCATGTGAGCCTCACAATAAACTTGGAGGTAAGATGCCATTATATATACAGGGAAGTGGGCTCCTGGAGGTTAAGTAAATTGTCATGCAGTTAGTGAGAGATGGAGATAAGTTTCAAGCATGTCTGTGATTCTACCACCTTTGATCTTTATATTTGTAAAGTTGATTAAAGAAGATATCCTTTGGTGCACGTTGAGTTTATTTTCTCTGAACTGTTTACAGAAAACTTTGTTCCAACATTACCACTTTTCACAAAAGAGTGTTACTATCTCGATATCACCAGTTAGTTTATCAAATAATCATAACAAAAATTCAGTTTTCTTTCTTTTCCATTTTCTTTAAGATTATGTAGTCAATTTACAGTAGTGTTTGAGGATATAAAAATTTACTATTATTAGGAGAAAGGGCTTCCCTGGTAGTTCAGCCGGTAAAGCATCTGCCTGTAATGCAGGAGACCCCGGTTTGATTATCTAGGTAGGGAAGATCCCCTGGAGAAGGGAATGTCTACCCCCTCCAGTATTCTTGCCTGGAGAATTGCATGGACAGAGGAGCCTGGCAGGCTAGACTGTTTCACTCTCAACCCCACCTGGGAGAACACTCTGGGTGCTGATTCTTTCTTCACTACAATCAGTTCCTGACACAGCACGTGAATTTTCTGGCTGAAGCATGGTGCTTCGATCTCCTTCCCAAGAGTTCATCTGCTAGAACACCTAGGTTTATAATTCCTTGTATGGTTATTTAAACTCAACACACAAAGAATGATCAGGTCACTTCAGTCATCCAAGGTTGTTTGACTCAAGTGTATATTTTCAGTGCTGAGATACTGCAAGGAAACATGCTGGATGTCAAACTGGCAGTTGGGCTCTGCTAGCAAGAGGTCTACTCTCATAGTGTGAAAGCAAGAATGTGTCATTCTTAAACCCACCTAGGGAAACACTTTGGGTGTTTGAGAAAACACTTTGGGTGGTAGTGATGATCCCTCACTACCATCAATACTGGTCACCAGGCCGTGACTTTTCTGAAGAACACTGTGCTTTCATCTGCTTGCTAGGAACTTTACCCACAGAACACCTAGGTTCATAACACATTGTGGGTTTATGCCACTCACGACACAAAGATCAACCAGTGCACACCACTGCCTTTGTGGAAAGGTTCACTGTGTTCCAAGTAAGTTGGGACACTGCCAGGAAACACACTGGTTTTGTGAACTTGCCATTTGTCGACTGCTGGCATAAACAGTGTGCTCACCCTGTAAATGCAAGAACGTCTGAAGCCTCTTAAAAAAACACTTTGATTCTCAGTTCACAACCATCAATGTTTAGTGCAAGCAAGTAGTATTTCTAAAGTAAAATTTGCCTGACTGGCCTTACTACCAGCTCTGGTTATTGAACACCTAGGTTCCTACTGTGTCGTGTGGGTTGGCAACTCACCACATAGAGAAGAGTTCACGTAACTTTCTAAATGCAAAGGTTCGATTTCCAACTGTTCCTCTGCGAGACAGCAGAGGAGTATGAGGGGTGTGCCTCAGCCATTTACTTTCAGCAGGCAAATGCTATTTTCTCACCCTTTGCAAGCTAATAGTATTTTACTCTCAAACCCCCCTCGAGAAAGAGCTGACTTTCTCTTCCCTACAGGCATTTAATGCCAGGAGGTGACACTACTAAAGGACACAATGCACTTCGATCTCCATAGTTGGAATTCATCTCATAGAACTCCGACATTGATAATGCGTTTATTTTTCTGCCATGCACGACACAGAGAACATCAGTTCAACTGCTTCTTTCGTGGAAAGGTTCAGTTTGTCCAAAGTTTGTATTTTCAAGGCTGAGACACTGTTGGAAAATATGATGGGTGTCAACCTGCCCTTTGAGTTCTTCTGGCCAAAACACTGCTCTCACCCTGTGAATGCTCGACTGTTTCACTGTCAAAACCACCTAGGAAAACACTTTGGGTGCTGATTTTCACTTCATAACATCAATTTTTAGTGTGTGCACATTACTTTGCTGAAGGAAAAAAATGTGCCTGCATCTCCTTACTATAAGCTCTGCTTATAGAACACCTTGTATGGTTATGCCACTAAACTAGTTCATTCGTGGAAAATTTTGGTTTGACCCAAGTGTATATTTTCTGTGATGGGACATTGCAGGGATTTATTCTCAGTGTGAACCTGCCAAATGGGGTCTGCTAGCAAAAACTCTGATCGAATACAGTGAAAGCTCGAGTGTGACATGCTCAAAACCCACTGATGAAAACACTTTGGGGGCTGATTCTCCCTTCATTCAAGTCAATTTTTCATCACTATCAAGTGACTGTTCTGAAGAAATATCATGCTTAGATCACTTTAATATGAGGTCTTCTCATAGAAGACCCAGGTTCGTAATGCCTAGTATGGTTAGGAAGCTCATCACACAGAGATCAGCCAGTACACCCCACTTCTGTATCGAAAGGTTGTTTGACTCAATTGTTTATTCTCAGTGCTGAGAGAGTGCAGGAAACATGCTGGATGTGAACCTGGCAATTGGGGGTTGCTAGCAAAAACTCTGCTCTTATCCTGTGAAAGTAAGATGTGTCATTCTGAAACCCACTGAGGAAAACAATTTGGGTGTTTGAGAAAAACACTTTGGGTGCTGATTCTCTCTTCACAACCATTAATTTTTCTGGACAATGCATGCCTTTTCTGAAGAAACGCTATACTTGGATCTACTTACTAGGCGGTCTGCACATAGAACACCTAGGTTCATAATTCGTTGTAGGCTTATGCCACTCACAACATGGAGATCAACCACTTACACCATTTCCCTCTTGGAAAGGTTCAGTTTGTTCAGAGTGAGTACTTCCAACTCTGGGACACTTTCAGGAAATTGGCTGGGTGCGTACTTGCTGGTTGTGTACTGCTGGCAAAACTGTGCTCACCCTATAAATCCAAGAAAGTTTCACCCTGAAGCCACTTAGACAAAAACACTTTGGGTGCTGATTTTCACTACTGTCCATTTTTAGTGCAATCAAGTTAAGTTGCTGAAGAAAAAAAACTGCCTGTGTCTCCTTACTACAAGCTCTGCTTATAGAACACTTTGTATGGTTATGCCACTAAATACCCAGCGAACAACCAGTTCACACCACTTCCTTCATGGAAAGGTTGGGTTTGACCCAGTGTCTGTCTTCAGTGCTGAGACATTGCTTGGATTTATTCTTGGTGTGAACCTGCCAATTGGAGTCTGCTAGCAAAAACACTGCTTAATACAGTGAAAACTTGAATGTGACATTTTCAAAACCCATGGAGGAAAACACTTTGGGTGCTGATTCTTCCTTCACTCCGGTCAATTTTTCGTCACTATCAAGAGACTATTCTGAAGAAACACCTTACTAGGAGCCCGACTCATAGAACATCTAGGTTCATAATGGCTTGTTTGGTTACGCAACTTAACACATAGAGAACAACCAGTTCACCCCACTTCCATCATCGAAATGTTGTTTGACTCATGTGTGTATTTTCAGTGCTGAGACTGCAAGGAAACATGATGGGTGTGAACATGACAATTGGAGTCTACTAGCCAAAACTCCGGAGAAGGCAATGGCAGCCCACTCCAGTACTCTTGCCTGGAGAATCCCAGGGACTGCGGAGCCTGGTGGCCTGCCATCTATGGGGTTGCACAGAGTCAGACACAACTGAAGCAACTTAGTAGCAGCAGCCAAAACTCTGCTGTCATCCTGTGAAAGTAAGAACATGTCATTCTCAAATCCACCTAAGAAAATGCTTTTGGTGTTTGAATAAACACTTTCACTACCATCAATTTTGGTCACTAGCTCATGTTTCTCAAGAAACACTATTTGGATTTCCTTACTAGGACCTCTTCCCATGGAACACCAAGGTTCATAGAATATTCTAGGGCTATGCCACTCATGACACAGAGATCAGCCAGTTCACACCACTTCCTTCCTGGAAAGGTTCAGTTTGTTCCTGGTGAGTAGTTTCAAGTTTGGGACACTGCAAGGAAATGTGCCGGGTGTAAACTTGCCAGTTTTAGACACCTAAGCATAAACAATGTGCTCACCCTGTAAATCCTAGAATGTTTCCCTATGAAGCCACTTACAAAAACACTTTGATTCTCATTTCATTACCATCAATTGTTAATAACTTTTTGAAAGGAAAATCTGCTCTCCTTACTATAAGCTCTTCTTATAGAACATGTAGGTCCCTATTCTGTCGTATGGGTTTACCACTCACTGCATAGAGAACATTTCACATAAATTTCTAAATGCAGAGGTTTGGTTTGTACCAAATGTGTATTTCTAGTGCTGCGGGACTGCAGAGGAACATGCTGGGTCTGACTCAGCCATTTACGATCAGTGAGCAAAACCGTTTTCTCACCCTTTGAAAGCTAGAGTGTTTCACTCTCAAACCCACCTAGGAAACTGCTTGAGTTCTTGTTTTCCTTGGGTAATGGACTTCACTACAGTCCATAAGTGAAAGGAAGTGACACTACTAAAAGAAACAATGTGCCTGGATAGCCATACTAGGAGCTCAGTCATAGAATACCAACGTTCTTGGTGCGTTTATGTTTATTCCAGGCACCACATAGAGAGAAATCAATTCAACCACGGCTCTTATGGAAAGATTCAGTTAGTGCTAAGTGTGTATTTTCAGGGCTAGAGGTATAACGGGTGTGAACCTGCCATTTGAGTTCTGCTGGCAAAAGCACTGCCCTCACCCTGTGAAATCTAGACTGTTTCACTCTCAAGCCCACCTGGGAAAGCACTTAGGGTTCTGATTCTTTCTTCACTACAGTCAATTCCTGATACAAGCAAGTGAATTTTCTGACTGAAACACAGTGCTCAGATCTCCTTCCTAAGAGCTCATCTTCCAGACTGACTAGGTTCATAATTCCTTATACGGTTATGCAGCTCATCCCATAGATAGCAACCAGGTCACTCCACTTCCATTGTCAAGAGGTTGTTTGACTCAAGTGAGTATTTTCAGTACAGAAACACTTCAAGGAAATATGCTGAGTGTGAAACTGGTGATTGGGTTCTGCTAGCAAAAACTCTGCTCTTGTCCTGTGAAAGCAGGAATGTGTCATTCTCAAACCCACCTAGGAAAATACTTTCAGTGTTTGAAAAATCACTGAAACTAGCAAAAACTAGTTTGGGTGCTGATTCTCTCTTCACTACCATCAATGTTGGTAGCTTGCTCGTGACTTTCCTGAAATAACACTGTGCTTGGATCTCCTTACCTGGAGCTCTGCCCATAGAACACCTAGGTTCATAATGCCTTCTAGGTTTAGGCCACTCACAAGAGATCAACCAGTTCACACAACTTCTGTCAGACAACATTTGGCAGGAGGCTTCCTGTGTGCTGTTTTCTGATGTTCCTTATTAATCCCTGAATATTCAGAGATGAGTGGAGAGGCAAACTTCTCCTGTGGGCTAAGGAATGCATACATTATTTAAGTAAAAGTAGCTATTTATGGCCTTCTTCCCTTTCTATGGAAAGTGAGTTTTACAACCCCTTCTCTTTGAGATGGATTCTAGCCTTATGTTTCCTGGATAAGTTGTAAGATTTTTGATCTTTATCTTTGCTGAAAAGGCTATCTTGTAAGAAAGTATATATATGCCCACATTATGTTGAATAAACGCCTTTGCTCCATTAGAGTCTTGGTCCCCATGTCTCTATTCATTTCTCTCTTTCTCTCCTTTCTCTCTTCCTTTATTTTCTTATCCGCGACTCTGTACCCCCAAGCCCCAACCCATTAAAGGGCCATAACACACTTCCTTTGTAGAAATGTTTTAGTTAGTTCCGGGTAAGTACTTCCAACTCTGGTACAGTATCAGGTAATATGCTGGATGTGAACGTGCCAGTTGTGGACTGCTAGCCAAATAGTGTGCTCACCCTTTGAATCCTAGGATGTTTCACTCTGGAGCCACCTACAAACACTTTTGGTGATGATTTTCACTTCACTACCATCCATTTTTAAGGCAAGCAAGTTACTCTTCTGAAGGAAAACCTTTGCCTGAGTCTCCTTCCTAAGAGCTCTGCTTATAGAATGCCTAGGTTCACACTGTGTTGTACAGGTTTGCCACTTACCCCCTGGAGAACAGTGCACACATCTTTCTACATGGAAATGTTTCATTTGTCCCAACTGTGCATTTCTAGTGCTAGGAAACAGCAGAGAAACATGCTGAGTGTGTATCGGCTGTTTACATTCAGCAGGCAAAAACATTTTTGTCACCCTTTGAAAGCTAGAATGTTTCGCTCTCAAAGCCAGCTAGGAAAACACTTTCTCTTCACTACAGTCAATTGGTGCAAGGAAGTGACACTACCAAAGTAAACAATGTGCTTGGGTCTCCATCTTAGCACTCATCTCATAAAACACCAGCCTTCATAATGCATTGATTTTTCTGCCACACAGCACACAGAGAACAGCCAGTTAGTTCAACCACTTCCTTCATGGAAAGGTTCAGTTTGTCCCAAGTGTGTATTTTCAAGGCTGGGACACTGCAGGGAAATAGGACAGGTGTGAACCTGACATTTGTGTTTTTCTGGCAAAAACACTGCTCTCACCCTGTGAAAGTTAAGAGTGTGTCACTGTCAAACCCACCTAGGGAAATAGGAAAACACTTTTGGTGCTGATTCTGTGTTTTTATTGCCAGGTAGTCGCTTTTCTGAAGAAACACTGTGCTTGGATCTCTGACTGGGCCCACATCTCCTAGAACAACCTGGGATCGAGACGCACTGTATGGTTATGGCAGTCACCACACAGAGAACAAGCAGATCACACCACTTCCTTCATGGAAAGGTTCTGTTGTTTCCAAGTGTGTGATCTCAATTCTGGGACCCTGCAAGGAAATGTGCTGAGGGGAACTTGCCAAGTGGGGACAGCTACCAAAACAGTGTATTCAACCCATGAAAGTGAAAATGCTCCACTTTCATGGAAACGATGACCCTATATGCGAGACAGCAAAAGAGACACAGATGTAAAGAACAGTTATTTGGACTCTGTGGGAGAAGGCGAGGGTGGGATGATTTGAGAGGGTAGCACTGAAACGTGTATATTATCATATGTGAAGCAGATCAACAGTTCAGGTTCGATGCATTGAGACAGGGTGCTCAGGACTGGTGCACTGGGATGATCCTGGGGGATGGGATGGGGAGGGAGGCGGAGGGGTCTGGATGGGGAATACATGTGCGCCCGTGGCTGATTCATGTCAGTGTTTGGAAAAAACCACTACAATATTGTAAAGTAATTAGCCTCCAATTAAAATAAGTTAATTAATTTTTTAAAAAATGTTTCTTTTTCAAACCAAGCTGGGAAGACTCTTTGGTGCCTATTCTCTGTTCACTACCGTCAGTTGTTGGATCAAGCAAGTGAATTTTCTGAATGAAACACTGTCCTTGGATCTCCTTCCTAAGAGCTCATCTCCTAGAACACCTAGACTTATAATGCCTTGTATGGTTATGCTTACTTCACACTCAGCTAACAACCAGTTCACACCACTTCCTTCGTCGAATGTTTTGGTTTGACCCAAGTGTGTATTTTCAGTTCTGGGATATTGCAGGGAATTACTCTCGATGTGAACCTACCAACTTGGGTGTGTTATCAAAATCACTTCTCAAATACTATGAAAGCTTGAATGTGACATTCTCAAAACCCACTGAGGAAAACACTTTAGGTGCTGATTCTCCCATCACTCCAGTTGATTTTTGTCACTATCAAGTAACTATTCTGAAGAAATACCATGCTTGGATGACCTTACTAGGAGCTCACCTCATAGAACATCTCAGTTCATAATGCCTTGTTTGGTTATGCAACTCAACACACTTAGAAAAAGCACTTCACCCCAGTTCTATCATCAAAAAGTTGTTTAACTCGAGTGTGTATTTTCAGTGTTGAGACACTCCAAGGAAACATGCTGGGTGTGAACCTGGCAATTGGGGTCTGCTAGCACAAACTCAGCTCTGATCCTGTGAAAGAAAGAATGTGTCATTCTCAAACCCACTTGGAAAAACAATTTGGGTGTTTGGGAAAATACTTTAGATGCTGATTCTCTCTTCACTGTCATCAATTTTTGTCACCAGCTTGAGACTTTTCTAAAGAAACACTGCTTGAATCTCCTTACTAGGAGCTCTGCCCATAGGTTCATAATGTGTTCTAGGGCTAGGCCACTCACAACACAGAGATCAACCAGTTGACACCACTTCCTTCGTGGAAATGATCAGTTTGTTCAGAGTGAGTTCTTTCAATTTTGGTACATTGCAAGGAAATATGCTGGGTGTGAACTTGCCAGTTGTGGACTCCTGTGCTCACCTTGTAAAACCCAGAATGTTTCATTCTGAAGCCACTTACAAAATCAGTTTGATTCTCACTTCACTACTGTCAATTTTTAATGTAAGCAAGTTACTTTTCTCAAGGAAAATCTGCCTAACTCGCCTTACTAAGAGCTCTGCTTATACAACACCTAGGTTCATACTGTGTTGTATGGGTTTGCCACTTTCCACATAGAGAACAGTTCATGCAATTTTTTAAATGCAAAGTTTTGGTTTGTCCCAACTGTGCATTTCTAGTGCTGAGACACAGCAGAGATATATGCTGGGTGTGAATTGGCCATTTACATTCAGCGGGCAAAAAACAGTTTTCTCACCTTTTGAAAGCTAGAGTGTTTCATTCTCAAAGCCACCTAGGAAAACAGCTTGGGTGCTGACTTTCTCCTCACTACAGTCAATTAGTGTAAGGAAGTGACACTATTAAAGGACACAATGTGCTTGAATCTCCATCCTAGGAGCTCATCTCATAGAACACCAACTTTTACAATGTGTTTATTTTTATGTCATGCACACACAGAGAACAGTCAGTTCAACTGCTTCCTTGTGGAAATGTCCAGTTTGTCCCAAGTCTGTATTTTCAAGGTTGGGACACTGGAGGGAAATATGAAGCTGCCATCTGAATTCTGCTGGCAAGAACACTGCTCTTACCCTGTGAAAGCTAGACTGTACCACTCTCCAATCCATATGGGAAAACACTTTGGGTGCTGATTCTATCTTCACCACAGTCAATTTTTGTCGCCAGCAAGTGCCTTTTCTGAAGAAACACTGTGCTTGGATCTCCTTCCTAAGAGCTCATCTCCTAGAATACCAAGTCTCGTGATGCCTTGTATGGTTATGCAGCTCAACACACAGAGAACAACCAATTCACCCCACTTGCAGTGTCAAAAGGTTATTGACTCAAGTGTGTAATTTCAGTACTGAGATACTGCAAAGAAACGTGCTGGGTATGAACCTGGGATTTGGGGTCTGCTAGCAAACTCTGTTCTCATCCTATGAAAGCAAGAATGTGTCTTTCTCAAACCCACCTAGGAAAGCACTTTGGGTGTTTGGAAAACATTTTTGGGTGCAGTTTCAGGGCTGGACAATGCAAGGAAATATGCTGGTTGTGATCCTGCTAATTGGGGACTTATGGCAAAAAGAGTACGCTCATCCTTCAAAGGTAGCATGTTTCATTCTCACATTCACCTAGGACCCATTTAGGAAAACACTAGTTTTGAACTGGCCATTTTTGGTCAGAGGGCTAAAACAGTTTTCTCCCCTTTGAATGGTAGAAAGTTTCACTCTCAAACCCACCCTGGAAAACATTTTGGGTGCTAATTCTCTCTCCACTGCACTCCATTTTTGACACAAGCAAGTGGCTTTTCTAAAGACAACACTGTGCATAGATCTCAATAATAGCAGCTCATCTCCTTGAACAGCTAGATTCACATTGCGTTGTATGGGTATGCCATTCAACACAGAGAACAGCCAGTTTCTACCACTTCCTTCATGGAAATGTTCAGTTTGTCCCAAGTGTGTATTTTCAGTTCTGAGACACTGCAGGGAAAAATCCTGTGTGTGAACCTGCCAATTGGGTCTGCTTACAAAAACGGTGTTCTCACCCTCTGATAGCTAGAATGTTTTACTCTCAAACCCACCTAGGAAAACACTTTGGGTACTGATTCTATCCTCACCAGTTAATTGTTGGCACAAGCAAGTGACACTTCTGAAGGAAACACTGTGCTGGGAATCTCCTTACTAGGAGGTCACCTCCTAGAACACCTGTGTTCATAATGCATTGTATGGGTACACCAGTCAACACACACAGAACAAGCCAGTCATATCACTTTCTTGTAGAAAATTCAGTTTGTTCCACGTGTGTATTTTCATTTCTGGGACACTGTAGAGAAATATGCTGGGTGTCAACTTGCCAATTTGGGACTGCTTACAAAAACTGTGAGCTCACCCTATGAAAGTTATACTGTTTCATTTGCAAACCCACCTATGAAGACACTCTGGGTGCTGATTTTCTCTTCAAGACAGTCAATTTTTGCAAAAGCAGGTAACTTTTCTTAACGAGACATTGTGCTTGGAGCTCAATACTAAGAGCTCATCTCCTACCATACCTAGGTTCATAAGACCACTCACCATACAGAACAACCAGTTCACATCACTTCCTTCGTGGAAAGTTTTGTTCCAAGTGTGTATTTTCACTGGGACACTGCAGGAAATATGGAGGGTGTGACCCTGCCAATTGGGGTCTGCTAACAAAGACACTGGAAATCTCTGGCTCTTGGGTGGAGCTTGGATTCAGTGTAGGTACTGAGACTTGGGTGGGCTGTCGTCTATTAATGTTCCCTGTGATCAGGAGCTCTATGATGATCCAAAATGCTGAAGTTGAGTTTCCTGCCTCTGGGTTTTGGTCACAACCTCTTACAATAGCATCAAGACATGTCCATCCACACAGCACAGAATACAAAACCCCTAGGTTAACGGTGAAACAACTCTTCACAGCCAGGAATACACAAAGAGATTCACAAAGTTATATAGAGAATAGAAGAGGGAGGAAGGATAAAGAGGTGACCAAGAGGAGAGAAGAGAGAGTCAAAAATAAAGAGAGCAATCAAGCCAGTAATCAAATCCCTAAGTAAAAATGGATACTAAAAATTAGCCTCTTAAAGATATGAAATTAATAATAGATCAAAAAACAAAAACTAAAAACCTAGAAAAAAAATTAGACTCTCAAAATTACAATATTAAAAAAGACAAAATAGAGCACAAAAACTAAAAAATATGGAACTTATTTAAAAAATAAGTCTTTTTTCTATTTTTTAGAAAGGTATTTTTTAGTAGGGTATTAAAAAAAAGTTAAAGGAGTAATAAAGAACCAAATTTGAACAGTTTGAGGGAAAAAAGAAAAAGAGCAGGGGAGGAAAGGAGAAAAAAGGGAGGGAAAAACAGAATAAAAAAAAATTAAAGAAATAATAACATTTTTAAAAATTAAAAATAATTTTTTTACTTTTTAATGAGGCATGGGGATATATATGGTAGTAGTGAGATGAATGTTCACGTGATTCCTCCGTTTTCCTTCTCCAGTTGAGTTGCCTACTCAGAAATTCCTCCAATATCTAGCAATGTCTCTGGAGCTCTTGTTGTCAGTGTAGAATCAGTCCAGTGTTAGATATTCCATTGCTCTGCCTTGTACTTGTTATCAAAGTCTACAGGTGCCCCTCAAATCCACAATCTCAGCTTAACTACAGTATTTTAATCTGTTGTACCTGCCGCCTCTGGGGCGATTCCCCCTTCTTTTTTTGCTTAGGTTGGCTTCCTCTGCTTGCAAGTCTCTCTTCAGTGTCTGATTTCCTCCCTGACATGACAGGGTGAAAGTGGTCACTTATTTGGGCTCGCTTGCTGAGTCGTACTGTGGAGAGGGAGGGACACTGCAAACAAACACCACTGGTGTGAGTGGGGAGCTCTCATGTTGATAGACCACAGGTGCCCTGTGAGGGCACAGTCCCTGGCATTGTCTTAACTGCTTTGGGTTTTTGTAGGTCTTTTCCTTCTCTTGTGTTTCCTGCCTATAGTAGTCACTTTAATATTTGTTGTAAAGCTAGTTTGGTGGTGCTAAATTCTCTTAAATTCTGCTTGTCTGTACACATTTTGATTTCTCTATCAATTTTGAATGAGATCCTTGCCAGGTAGAGTAACATTGGTTGTACATTTTTTCCTTTCAGTAATTTAAATATATCCTGCCATTCACTTCTGGCCTGAAGAATTTCTGCTGAAAGATTAGCTGTTAATCGTTTGGGGTTTCCTTAATATGTTGCTTATTGCTTTTCCCTTGCTGCTTTTAGTATTCTTTTTTTGTGTTTAGTCTTTGTTAGTTTGATTATTATGTGTCTCAGCATATTGCTCCTTGGGTTTGCCCTGTATGTGGCTTTCTGTGCTTTTTGGACTTGACTATTTCCTATCCCATGCTGGGGAATATTTTGACTCTATCTCTTCAGAAATATTCTCAGACCTTTCCTTTTTCTCTTCTTCTTCTGGTACCCCTATAATTTGAATGTTAGTGCATTTAATATTGTCTCAGATGTCTCTGAGGCTATCCTCAATTCTTTTCATTTTTTCTGTTTATTCTGCTCTTGAGTAGTTATTTCCACCATTGTATCTTCCAGCTCACTAAATCCTTCATCTGCCTCAGTTATTCTGCTATCAATTCCTTCTAAAGTATTTTTAAATTCAGTAATTGTGTCATTCGTTTCTGTTTGTTTATTCTTTATTTCTTCTAGATCCTTGTTACATAATTTATTCTTTTAATTTCTCCATACTATTTTCAAAGTTCTGGATCATCTTTTCTAACATTACTCTGAATTCTTTTTTTGGTAGTTTGCCTATTTCCTCTTCGTTTATTTGGCCTTGTGAGTTTCTAATTTGTACCTTAATTTGCTTAATATTTTTCTATCTTTTCATTTTTTTTTCTAACTTACTGTTCTTGAGGTCTCCTTTTCCTAGGCTTTAGGGTCATATTTCTTCTTCATTTTGGTTTCTGCCCTTGATGGGTTAGGTTGGTCCAGTGGTTTGTGTAGGGTTTGTATTGGGAGTGACTTGTGCCTATGTTCTGGTAGGAAAAGGTGAATTTTTTTTCCCTCTCTGATAAGCAGGGTTGTGTGAGGTAGTATGTTTTGAGGTGTCCAAGGGAACTCTGTATGCTGATGATTAGGTTTGTGTTTTTGTCTTGCTTTTCTTTTATGTGAGTCATCTTACACTGTCTGCTCCCAGCAGTTGGATGATGCTGGGTCTTGCATACTTGTGGAGGCCTTCACGGGAGTTCTCACTGATTAATACTCCCTAGGATTAGGTGTTCTCTGTCAGTCTAGGGTCTTGGGTCCTGGACTCAATCCAAAGACTCAGGCTTGATATCTGGCTGGGGAACTGTGATTCTACAAGTCATTTCTAATGGCATTAAATGGGGTTAAAATAAACATACAAAAACAAGAAACAAAAGATGAACCCCAGGCAAATGGTAAATACAAAATTATAAAAACAACAAAAAATACTGGAATTCACATACACTCACACTCACACACACACACAAACAAAACCAAAATAGTACAAAGAGAGAGTACATGAGAGTGATCTGGCAAGCAAAGAATACTAAAAATTATATTGAGGAAATGAAACAAAGCTAACTAAAACACAAACTGGAAAACAAAACCAAAGGAGATTGCCAACTAGGGAATAAAGAAAAAAAAACCCCACAAAACTAACAAACATGGTGAAAAAAAGAAAGAAAGGGAATGAAAGAAAGGAAAAGTAGAAAAGCAAAGTTACATAGAATTATACAAAAATGATTTATATATATATATATAAAAGATTTATTTATATATATTAAAGAATAAAATAACTACAGCAGGAAAAGAACAGTAATGAAAATAACAAGCAAAAAATATATTTTTTTAATTTGAGAAAAGGAAAAAATCCCCACAGAACCACAAAGGCCAGTGTAGAGGTAGAAGTGACAGCTTATGGTGAATGATGTTGGATTTGTGATCTCTGAAGAAGATTCAGTTTGGGGATCAAGGACCAGGCTTAATCACTCAGAGCTTTTGTGTAATAAAACTCAGAAGTTTTATTACAGTGAAAAAGGATAGAGAAAACTTCTGATATAGACACCAGAATGCAGATGGAGAGTGTCCAGCTTGCTAGTATAATCAAGGCCTTATATACTTTTAACGTATCCAGTCCAACAGTGGAAGTGGCAAAAAGATTCAAGGCATTAGATCTGATAGACAGAGTGACTGAAGAACTACGGACAGAGGTTCATAACACTGTACAGGAATCAATGATCAAGATCATCCCCAAGAAAAAGAAATGCAAAAGGCAAAATGGTTGTCTGAGTAGGTCATACAAATAGCTGAAAAAAGAAGAGAAGCTAAAGGCAAAGGAGAAAAGGAAAGCTATACCCATTTGAATGCAGAGTTCTGAAGAATAGCAAGGAGAGATAAGAAAGCCTTCCTCATGGATCAATGCAGAGAAATAGAGGAAAATAATAGAATGGAAAAGACTTGAGATCTCTTCAAGAAAATTAGAGATACAAAGGGAACACTTCATGCAAAGATGGGCACAATAAAGGACCTAACAGAAGCAGAAGATGTTAAGAAAAGGAGGCAAGAATACACAGAAGAACTATACAAAAAAGATCTTCATGACCTAGATAACCACCATAGTATGATCACTCACCTAGAGCCAGATGTCCTTGAATGCAAAGTCAAGTGGGCCTCAGGAAGCATCACTATGAATAAAGCTAGTGGAGGTGATAAAATTCCAGTTGAGCTATTTCAAATCCTAAAAGATGATGTTGTGAAAGTGCTACACTCAATATACCAGCAAATTTGGAAAACTCAACAGTGTCCACAGGACTGGAAAAGGTCAGTTTTCATTCCAATCCCTAAGAAAGGCAATGCCAAAGACTGTTCAAATTACTGCACAATTGCATTCATCTCACATACTAGCAGAATAAAGCTCAAAATTTTCCAAGTCAGGCTTCAACAGTACATGAACTGTGAACTTCCAGTTGTTCAAGCTGGATTTAGAAAAGGCAGAGGAACCAGAGATCAAATTGCCAACATCTACTGGATCATAGACAAAGCTAGAGAGCTCCAGAAAAACATCAACTTCTCCTTTATTGACTATGTCAAAGCCTTTGACTGCGTGGATCATAACAAACTGTGGAAAATTCTTCAAGAGATGAGAATATCAGACCACCTTACCTGCCTTCTAAGAAAGCTGTATGCAGGTCAAGAAGCAACAGTTAGAACTTGTCGCACCCACTGCAGCCTACACCCAGAGCCACAGCCGGCCTGGGAGAATGCTCTCCCACCACATACTGGCATCCCTCATAGCCCTCACATGCACAACCTGCTGCACCCAGCTTCCCCCTATCTCAGAGACTGAGGGCACTGCTTTGCCCAGGGATGCCACCCACCAACAGAGGCTGGGGACAACACCCACATGAGGCATGGAACAACAGACTGGTTCCGAATCGGGAAAGAAGTGTGTTGAGGTTGTATATCGTCACCCTGTTTATTTAACTTCTATGCAAAGTACATCATGAGAAATGCCAGGCTGGATGAAGTACAAGCGGGAATCAAGATTGCCAGGAGAGATATCAATGACGTCAGTACGTAGATGACAGCATCCTTATGTCAAGAAAGCGAAGAAGAACTAAAGAGCCTCTTGATGAAAGTGAAAGAGGAGGGTAAAAAAGTTCATACAGAAAACTAAGATCATGGCATCTGGTCCCATCACTTCATGGAAAATAGATCGGGGAACAATGGAACCAGTAAGAGACTTTATTTTTTTGCACTCCAAAATCAGTGCAGATGGTGACTGCAGCCATGAAATTACAAAACATTTGCTTCTTGGAAGAAAAGCTGTGACCAACCTAGACAGCATATTGAAAAGCAGAGACATTACAACAAAAAGCTGAGTACCGAAGAATTGATGCTTTTGAACTGTGGTGTTGGAGAAGACTCTTGAGAGTCTGTTGGACTGCAAGGAGATCCAACCAGCCCATTCTAAAGGAAATCAGTCCTGAATATTCATTGGAAGGACTGATGCTGAAGCTGAAACTCCAATACTTTGGCCACCTGATGTGAAGAACTGACTCACTGAAAAAGACTCTGATGCTGGGAAAGATTGAAGGCAGGAGGAGAAACGGATGACAGAGGATGAGATGGTTGTATAGCATCACCGACTCAATGGACATGAGTTTGAACAAGTTCCAGGAGTTGGTGATGGACAGGGAAACCTGGCATGGTGTAGTCCATGGTGTGGCAAAGAGTCAGACACAACTGATTGACTGTACTGAACTGAACTCCCACAACATACATCTTAAATTAACAAGATTAGAACTAGCAATAGAAATGTCTTACCAGACCCACTGGTACAACATACATCTTAAGATAACAAGATCATCTAAAATTAGTCAGAAGGTTCTTGTTAAGAAGGAGAAACATATCCTTAAGAAACATTGTTCTTATATAATCATTAGTACAGAGCTTAAGGCAAAACATACCCTTGAGCAAGATGGATTGTTTTGTTGTATAATCATTAGCTCTGAGCTTAAGGAAAGTTAGTCTTAAAAATTGCTGTCATAACAACTCAGAGTTTAAGAATAAACATCTTATGTGACAAAGACAAAGCAATGTAGAAAAAATGTTTGTCCTTTTCTCCTCCTTGAGTGCCCTGGACCCCTTTCTCCTTGAGGGCCCTGGACTCCTTATCAACCCACCTAAGAATTAGCTCTCTCATTAGTATATGAAGGAAATAAAAAGTATGATTAAAAAGAAGTTCTCAAAAGACTAAGTAGAGTTAATAGGAATGATAAAATCAACAACCACAGCAACAGAGGAAAAAGAAAAAGAATCCGGAACCAATAATAGAACAAATCAAAGTAAAAGAACGATAACTATTTTTCTCAGATCTCAGCTATCAGTGTCCTTTCCCTTGCTGTCACAGACCACCTACGCCTCCTTAGGGTGCCCTCCAATACTGGCGTGGTCTCTGGACCTACTGTGGGGACAGCTCAGACTCTAATCTTGTCTTATTGTTGGGTGTTCTTGCCCTCCATGTCCACAGTTGCCAGAGTTAGTGTATTTCCTTTTGTGGGAACTCTCATTGTTCTTTCATATACTCCATAGACACAGAGTCTGCCTAGTCGAGTGTGTGGATTTAATCTGCAGCTTGTACAGTTGATGGGAAGGTATTTTCTCCTCCTCCTTAGCTCCACTGCCTCTGTATTTCAATTGTTTTTATCTTGAAAGGTTGTTCCTGAGCCGTGAAAGATGCTGGGATTCTTGGCCTCCGGAGTAGAAGAATTCAACCTGGGGCTAGTGATGAGGCTTGACAGCTCAGAGCTTTTGTGTAATAAAATTTTATCAAGTATAAAAGAGATAGAGAAAGCTTCTTTCATAGAAGTGAGCAGAAAGAGTGCTGCCCTGCTAGCCTTTAGCCAGATATTATATAGCTACTAGCCAGCTGCTAATTGGAGAAAGGAAATGTGTCAAAACTCAGAGAATGGAACCAGGCCCCTCGCCCACAACATGCATTTTGAGATAACATTGACACAAGGTGAGTGGTCCCAGGCCATAAAATGATTGACATGAATTTTGAGGAAAGGCAGGTTTCCGAGCAAACACATTCTCATTACATAGCTTAAGAGAACGTTTACATGATTAAAACATACTGGTTTGTCAAGTTGGTTCTGCATCTTATGGGAAATCAATTTGAAGACAGAATCCAGGGTAAATACATAGTTCATTAACATAGCTTAAAATAAACATCTCCAGAAGAAAAACACATTGGTTAGCTCAAAGTTTGAGAAAAGTTCAATTCAGGTGAAACCAGGTGTTGTCATGGCAACACAGAATTTTAAAAGAAATGTCTCTTTAAATTTATGTAGAGAAGGGGAAAAAAATCTAACACTTGTAGCATATTTCCTCTGAAGGAGGAAGGGAACAGGCCGAGCTGACTCCATCTTGAAAAGGAAGGAAAGCCCATCTTACATTCCCAGTGAACTTTGGGCTATGTGCCTGGAGGCCATGGAGATCACATACCTAGGGCAGAACTGACCTCCCAGCCTGATAGACAACAGATCCCATACCAAGAGTTCCCTTCAGAAAGAATGTAATAATCCCCTATGTAGTCAATCACCTTTGTAATCTTTATGGCACCCATTGGTGTAGGTTACAATGTATATACCCTGCTGACCCTTCTGATTATGAATCATGGCTGTGACCTGATTATATCTCCCTTTAACATTTTCCAGGCTAGGCTTAAGCAATCTGGGGATGTGGGCTTAAGGTATATAAGGTATTCACAAAAGTTGGTCGGGATCCCTGGTTAAAGAGGAAACTGCCTCCGACCTGCCTGTGTAATAAACTGCACTCCACTACCCACACTGTCCTGGGTGAGTTTGTTTCCTGGAGCGTTTGGCTATAACACCTCCTGCCACTTAAGAGAGAGATAAAAAATGTCTGACACTTGATGCCTATTTCCCCCGTTTGGGGACCCCTGAATTTCTGCCTGTTACCTTCTCACTCTCTACTTCTGTTTTTGGATCATCCACAGAAGTTTGCTCCTGAGGCTGCCCTGGAAGACTTGCCCCATGAGGACCAGGTGTGGAGGTAGTGCAGCTGTTTGCTTTGCAGGGACCCTGGTGGTACCAAGTGTGCTGGGATGCCAGCTGCCTCAGCTGCAGAAGCTATGGTACTATTAAGAGTCTTTTTCTACCCTCTGACAGCTGGCATTCAAAGGACCTCCCTGGCTGGTCCCTCTCTGTTGCTCGAGGCATTCAGGCACTTAGACGGCCCCCCTGGCTAGGGTCCTTCTCTACTGCTTGTCATGTCAGGCACTTAAGTGGCCCCCCTGGCTGGGGTCCTTCATTAGGCACTTGGTCCCCCTTCCCCCTTGGTTGGGGTTCTTCTCCGTTTCTTGGTGTGTCAGGGACCACCCTGTCTGAGGTCTTTCTCTACTGGTTAGCTGCGGGTGCTGGCACGTGGGAGAGAGGTGGCTGTGATGGCCCCACCCTCTGTGCGTGACAGCAGTACTGCCCAAAGGCATTTCCCATCGCCGTCTCCTAGCTCACATCCCCTTGGGCTGTCTGTCTACAGTCAGCAGCGGACTTTGTCCTGGGGTTGTTCTCTGATTCCTAGGCTTCAGCTCCCAGCCGCGCACATTCCAGGGGACTTGCATCCCTGTCCAGTGTATGTACAGCTGTGGCAAGGATCATCTGCATGGTTCTCATTCCATTCAGCCTGTCGCACATCACGGCTGCACTCTCCCAACAGTCTCAAATGCTTCTCTTCTGTCCCAAACAATTGCAGTTCCAGTTCCCCCACCCACCAGGTGCAGAACAAGTCCTGCTCAATCTTTGGCTTTCCTCCTCCTTCGTTTGTCCTGCCAAATCTTGTATGGGTCTATATATTCCTTTCCAGTGGTCAAGGATTCTCACCTGCTCTCAGCTGGTTGTCCTCCAAGAGCTTCTGTGTCTGAAGGTGTATTCCTGATGCATCAGAGGAGAGGTGTACTTCATGTCACCTACTCCTCTGCCATTTTGTTTCTCCTGTTATTTGTAACTTTTTAATGATGGCCATTCTGACTGGTGTGAGGTGATATATTGTACTTTTGATTTGCATTTCTCTAATAATTAGCTATATTGAGCATCTTTTTATGGCCCGTTGGCCATCTAGATGTCTTCTTTGGAGAAATGTCTGTTTAGGTTTTCTTCCCAATTTTTGATTGGGTTGTTTTTTAGTTGTTGAGTAGGATATTTTAAAATTATGCACCTTGACATAATTGGAAATTTACAGGTAGCTGTAAAATACTAGAGATATCCTGTTTACTCTGCATGCAAAACTATAGAACAATATTACAATGAGAATTTTGATATTGATACAAACAAGATACATAACATTAACATCTCAACAAGGATCCCTTGTGTCTTACTACAGCCTCCCTCCTGTCCCCACCACCTCTTTATACCCTGGCAGTCACTAATCTGCTCTCTATTTCTATAATTTTGTCATTTAAAGGATGCTATATAAATCCTTTATATATATGTGTGTATATATATATATATGTAAATATATACACTATGTATACTTTCATAACTGACTTTTTTTCACTCAGCGTAATTTTCTGGCCATTTACCCAGATTGTAATGTGTATCAATACTTCATTCCTTTTTATGGCTGAGTTCATATCCCATGGTATAGATGTATGATAATTAAACCATTTACTATATAATAGTAGACTGAATAACTGTCCCCAAAGATATCAATCTCTAATCCCTGGAACTTGTGAATGTAATTTATATGGTGAAAGAAACCATAAATATGACTTATTTTAAGAAATTTAAGTCCTAGATTATTTGAGTGGGCAGTAAATTAAATCACAACCATCCTTGTAAGAGAGAGGCAGAGGGAGGTTTGACACACGCTAAAGAAGAGGCAGGGAGGTGGGAGGGGGGTTCTGGAAGGGTAACATATGTATACCCATGGCGGATTCATATCAATGTATGGCAAAACCAACACAATAATGTAAAGGAAAAGGAAAATTAAAAAAAAAAATAAAGAAGAGGCAATGTGTCCTTGAAAACAAAGAATTGAGTGATGTAACACCAGCTGAGGGATGTTGGCAGCCACCAGAAACTAAGAGGCAAAGAACTGATCTCTCCTGGAGCCCTAGAGCCTCCTCAAAGAGTATAGCCCTGCTGACACCTTAACCTCAGCCCAGATTTTAGACTTCTAGCCTCCAGAAGTGTGAGAATACATTTCTCTTCTTGTAAACAACCAAGCTTTTGGTAATGAGCAAGCCCACATTCCCATCTCCCTAAGACTCTGGACCCTTCCAAACGTTCTGATATTTCCACCAAGCTGAGTGTAGGGAGCTAATTGTGTCAATACTGCTATCATTCCTAGGTTTGCAAGACAATACATTAAATCACATTTCCCATGTGAGTACACCAGTATCAATAATCCTGGCCTACCCTATGTCACACTTCTGGTGTGATACCTAGAATCCACTTCCACACTTTTTTCCGACTCCTGCCGATGCAAAGCGGTAATATCCTGTACAGGTGCCTTCTCTTGGGCTCAACCTTGTACTCATTTGGGATATGCTGGCATTTTAACTTATTGTTTTCCAGAGTTTAAAGGTGGATGGCAGGTGTAGACCTGGATATCCTCTCAGAGAATTTTCTTAGGTGAAGTCACTGAAAGCTTTATTTTCTAGGGAGTAAGACTGTTTCCCTCAAAGAGGAAGGATTCCTTCTGTAAACTACAAAGGACAAGATAATCCCCTCAAGCTGCCATAGTTGTTTTCTGATGTTTTACACTTGCTTTTAATTTATCCTTTTTCCTGTGCCTGTCTCCTGGACATCCAAAAAGACTAGCCCAGGACTTCCCTGGCACCCCAGTGGTTAAGACTCTGTGCTTCCACTGCAGAGGGTATAGGTTTGATCCCTGGTCAGGGAACTAGTATCTTGCATGCCATGTGGCATAGCCAAAAAATAAAAATTCCAAATGACTAGCCCTCACAACCTTTGTAATCCCCACCATGACCACAGTGACTAAATGCCACAGCCACTTGATCTTCTTAACCCATTGTTCTCCAACACCCCACAACACCATCAGGGGCAATGTTAGCAAATGTGAAATCACCTCTTGAGGTTCTGCTTTCTGAAGCTGCTCGTGGTACAAATGACTATATTATACAGGATTGCACCAGGAAATGGGAATGTAGTGAACAAAGAGTGCAGGCAAGGATAAAGGACACTATAAGAGTTGGTGAAGCAGCCTGGGTTAAGCAAGACCACCATGTTTCTACTCATAAGGAGAAAATGCAAGGAAAACCGGTTGCTGAGCCTGTGAGATCTACTTCTGGATTACGTCAGGAGCTGTAATGTGGAGAAATACAGCCATTTCCAAATCACTGCATGAAGAGGAGGCAAAATAATAACCTCCTTGGACCTCTTTCCTTTCCCACCCAGTCTTCTCCTAACGGCCTTGCCCATTTGCAGCACTCTACCAAGGAAAAGGAATTCTGGTTAATATACTGCATAGAAGTCTACTTCTTGGGCACTGAGCAAGGTGCCCAAGGAGTAGATTTAGATGGCCAGGCTACCAGGCTTTCTTATTAAGGCAGTACTGGGAAGAGCACAGAAAGGGTGCTAAGTACAAACAGATATGACAGCTTACTGTTTAGTTGCTCGGTCATGTCTGACTCTGTGACCCCATGAACTGCAGCATGCCAGGCTTCCCTGTCCAACACCAACTCCCGGAGCTTATTCAAACTCGTATCCATCCAGTCGGTGATGCCATCCAACCATCTCATGCTCTGTCACCCTCTTCTCCTGCCTTTAATCTTTCCCAGCATCAGGGTCTTTTCAAATGTCAGTTCTTCACATTAGATGACCAAATTATTGGAGTTTCAGCTTCAGTGTCAGTTCTTCCAATAAATATTCAGGACTGATTTTCTTTAGAATGAACTGGTTGGTTCTCCTTGCAGTACAAGGGACTCTCAAGAATCTTCTCCAACACCACAGTTCCAAAGCATTGATTCTTTGGCACTCTGGCATTCAGCTTTCTTTATGGTCCAAGTCTCACATCCATACATGACTACTGGAGAAACCATAGCTTTGACTAGATGGACCTTTGTTGGCAGAGTAATGTCTCTGCTTTTCAATATGCTGTCTAGGTTGGTCATAACTTCTCTTCCAAGGAGCAAGCGTCTTTTAATCTCATGGCTGAAGTCACCATCTGCAGTGATTTTGGAGCCCAAGAAGGTAAAGTCTGACACTTTTTTCATTATTTCCCCTTCTATTTGCCATGAAATGATTGGACCACCATAACTTTGGGCTTCCAGTAACCTACTACTTGAGCTCCAGGCTGGTAGAAAAGTGGCTTTTTATCTAGCACATAGGTGCTGTCTTGAAGGTGACTTGAAGGTGTGCATTATACCAAGCATCAGGCTCTACTTCTGATTAAGTATTCAACAAATTTCACTTTTTGTCTTCCTAATGTTGGCTCCTATTTAATTTTTCCATTGAAAAATGATCCTGAAAGAACTGTGACTGCTTATTTCTAGGCAAGGAAGTTCCTCTGCTGTCCTTTTTAAAAGTTGGGCAAGTTTACAGTCTACTTTACTGTTATCAGTATTGCTTCCGACATAAAGATGCTTTCTAAAAATTTAGATAAAAATGAATGCCTCCAGGTGTCCTATTTTAACTCCTAATGGTGACCACCTACCTTTAAGGGTATGTATATATGTACATGCATGGTAAATTACTTCAGTCTTGTCTGACTCTGCAACTCTACGAACTGTAGCCCCCAGGCTCCTCTGTCCATGGAATTCTCCAGGTAAGAATACTGGAGTGGGTTGCCATGCTCTCCTCCAGGGGATCTTCCTGACCCAAGAATTGAATCCTCATCTCCCGAATTGGCAGGCAGCTTCTTTACCACTAGCACCATCTAGGGTGCCTCAAGGGTATGTATAATTTAATTGAGTGAGCTGATTATCCTCATAACTGTTGCCACTTTGGGGACTCCAATCCTGATGTTTCAGTTCTAATAAGAAAATATAAGCTGTAAGTATATAACATTACCCATAGACTGTGGATGCATACACAAGTAAAGTCCACAAAACTACAAGTGATACAAGTTCTCTGGAGAGGGAAAAAGGAATAGGACTGCGGCTGATGCCAAAACTCAGTCTCTGTGCATCAGTGCCAAATTGAATCTCAAAGTTTTGGGTGAAGTAGAAAAGGAAGAGCTTTATTGCCTTGCTGGGTAAAGAAAACACAGTGGGCTAATGCCCTCAAAACTGTGTGCCCCAAGTCAGGGAGGATTTGGTGAAGAGTTTTATAGCCATGATTCAAGGATAGGATTGCTGATGAGGATCAGAGTTATGTTTATGGCCTGCATTGCTTTAATCTGGCCTCAGGTGGTCTCCTGATGAGCTTCTGTGGTTCTCAAACTGTGACCTTCTCTGGAATAAAGAACGCACAAGTAATAAGCATCTCCCACTTGTTGGGAATTTTAGTTCTGTGGAAGAGCTCAGATATTGTTATGTGTATCCCTTGAGGGAGAATCATGACCCTGTATACTACAATTGTTCCTCCTGTCTCTACATTCCCTCCATTCCTTGATTATCAACTGTTTGAACCTGTCCTTTGGAACTCACAGGTTATGGAAACTGAAATCTATACTGTACAAACAAGAAACGGGAAACATGGAAAGGCTTTCATGACCAGGAGCCCCACACAGTCCTGCTTGGTTTCAGGGGTGGGAGCTATCAGGCACTATCTTTGGGATAAAAAATTTGAGGCAAATATGGCAAGACAGTGATAAACCTAGGTACTGGTGACCTGGCATTATTTAATGAAATCAGCAAAAGCTACAAATTAAGGATCCCAGGCTCTGTCATCCTTGCCCCAGGATCATTTTCATTCTTTAGAGCATTACTGAATTTCAGTATAGTTCAATTCAGACTCTGGATCTAGGCTACCTGGTTCAAACGTGGAGTCCACTATATATTGCATCTACTTTATTAGTAAACTGCTTAATATCTCACTACCTTATTTTACCCACCAGTAAAAAGGGGTACTAGGACTTACCCTGCAAAGTTATGAGGACTGCTTGATACATGTGAAGCAATTATAAGGGAAGATAGGTATTCTAACATAGATGCTCTAAGACAGACAAAAGATATTAATTTATGTGCAAAGACTTTTGCCAACCCCAAATTTACAAACTCTGGTGGCATATTTTCCCCATAAAATAAGTATTAGTTCTCCTCAAAGCCCTTTTACTTTGATCAAGAACTGCTGCTACTGGGCTTCCCTGGTGGCTCGGTGGTAAAGAACTGCTGCTACTGCTAAGCTGCTTCAGTCGTGTTCAAATCTTTGCAACCCTATGGACTATAACCTGCCAGGCTCCACTGCCCATGAGATTCTCCAGGCAAGAATACTGCAGTGGGTTGCCGTGACTCTCTCCAGGGGATCTTCCCAACCCAGGGACTGAACCTGAATCTCATGCCTCCTCCAACGGGCAGGTAGGTTCTTTACCACTAGTGCTACCTGGGAAGTGCAAGTACCAGATGGAATTATCCTTATGCATATTTTTGATCAAAGATGTATATATTTAAGTATACATACATTTATGTATATACATACATAAAAACATATACAGAAACATACACACATATAAATTTCTTCAGCTGTTTAAGTTCAGATGGCAGTACTTCAGTCAGCAAGGGGCTATTTAGTTACCCAAATCTAATTAGTTTCTGAGTTTCAGATACTTAGTAGTAAGGATGGCAAACATTTTAATTGAAAATATATCCAAATATATTCATTTCCTGAGTTTGAAGAGCACAGGATATGTGAATATGTTTATATGCACACATACACACACATGTTCATTTTAAAAAGTCAATCCACAGAGTTCCTAGGCAGGAATATGAACAGAAACCAATGAGGCTATAAATCTGGGCAGTATGGTACAACGCAAAGAATGATTCTGGACTCAGCAAAATATGGATATGAAACAGTGCTGTGGTCCAGCTCAGCTCAGGACTCAAAAATTGGTGACACCAAATACAGGGTGCTTTGGTGGGGGAATTGAATGGCATAATCTGTAAGAAGAAATTAGATCTCCTATACCACTCTGCAAAAAAATGTATCCCTATACCCCCTTTGTTCCCAAGAAGTTATTTGATAACAATCCACACAGATGAAGCAGTAAATCTTAAAAAAGACACACAGAAAACGGGCCATCAAGGAATTCAACATAGGGGGCGCATGCTAGTTTTGCCCGACTCTTGGACTGTGGCCTCTAGGCCCTTCTGTCCATAGGATTATCCTGGCAATAATACTGCAGTGGGTTGCCATCTCCTCCTGCAGGGCATCTTCCTGACTCAGAGACTGAACCTGCATCGCTGCACTGGCAGGATTCTTTACCACTGAGCCACCTGGTGAGCCCCCAACATAAGGGAGAGAGAAGGAATTCCTAGGATGATGGTGAAAAGAGATCCCAGGATGACACCTACGCACTAGCCACAGAAGGCAAAAAGTTCAGAATCGACAAAACAATTATTGCTTCAGGAGCAACTTCTTCAAGATGGATTAAACTGATAAACAACTGGTATGTCTGAACATAGAGTTATGGGTTTAATTAGCAATAAGTACACAGAAACCTATGCAAACAAAGTTAATTATTAAGTCAAGGAAATATAAAGGCAGTACAGGGTAAGAATAACACATCACTTAGCTGTACAGCGTTACATAATCTCAATCGTGCATACATTCTTAATCACAGTCAATAATGAAAACACTGAATTACATACGCTGGGAAAAGGGGAGCAAGAAGGAAAAGTGTAATGGCTGAGAAGCAGCAGATGAAAGTTTTATATTAGGAATTAAAGAAACGTCTCAAACTGGAAACAGGTAAAGCAATATAAGCATGCTATTTAGAGATACGGTAATAAATAACAACAACAAAAGCAGTGAAACAGCTCACTCTGGGGACAGGAAATAGGAGAAGATCAAGGGAATGGTAATTTTTATTAGAAAAAAAGATTTTTATAGATCTACTTGAATCTAAACTATATGTATTTATTTGATTCTGACTATGTGAAACCTTAAGACAACAGATCTCCACCCACTGGCCCCCACCCCCGGAAATGCAGCATGGTGCCCGATTCATAAAAATTCAGAAATTAGCTTTTTCACATCACCATTACACTCATGCTAGGGATAACAATGCTTCCTCTGCTATAAATGCTACTCGATCCTTTTAAAACAAGTTATTTACTATGCTTGGAATATCTGCGCATGCTTAACAAAATAAAAAATAAAATGTTCAAAATTTTTCTTGTACTTAGGCAAAATACCTAATTTTATACAATTTAAACAAAACTTTTCACTTTAGTAATAGAAACAATGAAACTATTTCACTTCTGACATTTAACAATTATTAATATAAGACTTCAAACTCCCCAAGACATGCACTACAACCATAGAATAGATTCTGTCATCAATATGATGGTCTTGCATCTTACATATTATGTCTGTACTTTAAGTCTTATTTACCAAAATAAAAACAGGTTAAGATAATGAACAGGTAGTTCATACAAAAATAATACAAACAGCCAATAATAACACTGCAATAGCAACCTTGTTTGTAATGAAAGAAATACACTTTTAAAACATAAGGTACCATTTTTAACCTATATTGGCAAAGATTAATTTTTTTTTTTTTTAAAAAAGATCCTATCTACAGATGACCAGACAGTCTGTAAGTTGAGGGAGGGTGGGGGTGGTGACAGAATGATCAAACATATAACAATAACACTAACTGGAAGTATAAATTATGCAGCCTTTTGGGAGAACAATTTGGCATTACTTATCGAGGCTCTAAATATATTTAATTCCTTTGGACATAATTAAACATGTACTTCAAAATGTGGCTACAAGGATATTCAATAAACCACTGCTTATAGTAAAAACTGCAGACATCAAAATGCCTAGCACAGGGGACAGAATGAGTCGGCTATGGCACACCTTTGCTTTCTCAGTGACTTGATCTGGGTCAACAGAAACTTTGCAGAAATTTTCTGGGGGCTCTTAAGAGGAAAAAACCTTCCTCACTAACAAAACTGAGATGTGAGAGGCAAAGCAGCCTTTTTTGCCTTTCAGATGTACAAGAGAGACCAGCCTAAAGCAAAACAAATAAGCTAAGGCAGAGGCAAAAAAAAGGCCCTAATGGCAACTCTAAATTGTGAGACAATAAATGTCCTTGGTTACTTAAGTCAATTATAGTTAAACTGTATTACCTCCGGTCAACTGCATCTTGATAGTAGCTGGAAAACAGAATACTTAAGCAGCACTAAAAGTTATGCTACACCAGTATATTAATGGACCTCAGATGTACAGTCAAGAGAAAAATTAAGTATAGTGTGTTCTATTAAAAAAAGAAAAGAGTAAGTATATTAATAGGGAATCATTTGCCAAGAAAATGATCTGGGAAGATACTCCAGGTTTTAAGGACAGGTACCTCTAAAATAGTTATCTCTGAAAAACAGGGATTTGAACATTCTCTATTTTGTGTATTCCATTTTATCACTTTAAGACTCTACCATCAAATTCTACTTTTTTTTTTTTTTTTTAGCAAATCCAATGTGATTTTGGGGAGGAAGAAGAGGTAAACATGTATTCTAGTCACCTATCTTGATCTGGGAGTCTGCCTTTTTAATAGGAAAAGTTGTTTATTCTTTTAAAAAATGTTTTGTGAAATAAAATTTGATTCTCTCAGGCATTATTTTTAGTGAATACAGAAGACTACAGTTTTCACTTCCCTTTGTTACACAGAAAATCATATCATGACTTTGTACCATTTCTTATTGAAATCTCTTCTGTGAAGCAAAAACAGTCCCAAAATGAAGGATCTTCAGGGGTCATAGGAACTGCAGATGATATTAAATCATTAAAGGTGAGAATAGTAAACTGCCTCTGGGTTGCTTTAGAATCATCTTGAGATGTAACCTAAAAGGGGGAAAAAAACCCTCAGATTACCTCAAAATTATAACGCGTATTAACCTTATGGTCAATTTTATAATTAGGAAAATAAGAAATCAGTAATCACATTTCAGTAATATTAGATTACACTTCAATAGCATTAAATAACATAGTGGGATTCTAGATAACTGTTTCTATTTCTTTTATTAGTGTTGGCAATATAAACAAATCAAGAATAATATGAAATAATCTGATTCTTACATTTTTTGTAGATATAAATTGCCTGTGGTATTTGTTTAAAATGTAGATTTACTGAGCCATACATCCAACAATTCTGATTCAATAGAAAAGGATCCCCAAATAGATAACTTTAACAAACAGGTGGGTTTTCTGACAAGGAGACACCACCAGGTAAACGTCTGAGAAATACTCTAGAGGGTGCATCTAATAAAATTCCCATAACTACTTAGAGTTGCAGCAAATCATTAGTAAGTGATTCATTCAACACTAAATTGAAATTATATCTTACACTCTATATTACAGCCCTTGTTCATAACTCAGCCCAGTGTGGACTGTCTTTAACATTCTATACATTCTAGTAAAGACAGTACTTGGGTCTTCTGCAGTGCTTTTACAGGGTCAATATCTGCTTCCTATGATTTAATTCTTATTACTATGTTGATATGGTTATGTTACCTCAATTCTATAGATGGGGAAACTGAGGCTCAGTAAGATCAGTCAATGTATACAAGCTTACAACATAGCTTAAGTGGTAGACCTGGGCCTGGAACCCTTGCCCTTTTCTCACTATGATACTGCTGCCCAAACAGACTCTCTTCAAGGAAATACAGTACTGCTATGAGCAAATGTTACAAAAAATATAAAGCTCTATGGAATCATAAGGTATTTGCAGAAAGGGCAATGCTGAAACTTCAGCATACAAGGACAGGTAACCTGTTTCAGAACATCTTCAGATAAAAGGAGTCAATTTTAACATGTCATCCCTTTTAAAATAATTTATGAAGCATTTTACTCTTTTTTAATCTATCAAAGGCATGACCTGCATTGCACTTTTATCCTAGAAGTAATGATGCAAATATACTGATCACATTACATTCCCTTATGCAGATTCCCTAAAATAATCATATGCATTTAATTTCAATTATTGTAACATTATCAGTATTCCTTAAATAAACACTTCTATATAATCACAACTGTATGTAGACTGAGAGTCAAGACCCTAAGGCTTTTCTTATAAAAAATTTCCCAACTTATCAATTAATAGGAAAAGAAAGTAAAAACAGATTTTAATTGGAAGAACTGATGTTATGTTAGAATATATCATAAGGTCTCTCACACGTTTGACACTTTGGGAATAATTTAGGAGAGCACTATAAAGAGGGGAAGATCAATTTGACAGATAATCCCATTATTCACTACCCCTCAACTTAGTACCATTATATTCAGTTCAGTTCAGTTGCTCAGTCGTGTCTTGACTCTTTGCGATCCCATGGACTGCAGCACACCAGGCCTCCCTGTTCATCACCAACTCCCGGAGTTTACCCAAACTCATGTCCACTGAGCTGGGGATGCCATCCAACCATCTCATCCTCTGCTGTCCCCTTCTCCTCCCGCCTTCAATCTCTCCCAGCATCAGGGTCTTTTCAAATGAGTAAGTTCTTCGCATCAGGTGGCCAAAGTATTGGAGTTTCAGCTTCAGCATCAGTTCTTCCAATGAATATTCAGGACTGATTTTCTTTAGAATGGACTGGTTGGATCTCCTTGCAGTCCAGGGGACTATCAAGAGTCTTTTCCAACACCACAGTTCAAAAACATCAATTATTCGGCACTCAGCTTTCTTTATGGTCCAACTATCACATCCATACATGACTACTGGAAAAACCATAGCTTTGACTAGACGGACCTTTGTTGGCAAAGCAATGTCTCTGCTTTTTAATATGCTGTCTAGGTTGGCCATAACTTTTCTTATATTCAAGACAGCCCCAATTCACCAGAAAACAAACCATTGTTAAGATAACCAAGAGAGTAATTATCTTGAATTTCTATTGAAAATATGAATATTGGAACAGTATTACTAAAATTTTTTCTTTGTAATATTTAAGTATATTTAAATGTGACGTAGCAGGTAACATATTTTAAAAAATTCTGTGAAATCCCAAATGATCTTAAGGATTAGACAATGAACACTTCTACAGTCTATCATTAAAAAAACAGAAAGCTAAAACCTCTAACCTGATCTAAAACAAACGATTATTTCCATCAATAACAAATTCAACTTTAATACATGTTTTTTAGAAAAAAAAAACACAAAAAAACAGAGAATTCTTACATTCTGATGTTTAGATCCACTGGGTTTCCTAAGAGCTACTGCAACAAAATGGTGCTCATCTATTTTGCTTTCCTGAAAAATAAAACGTAAGTAAACAGAGAATACTAAATACAGAAACTTAGATACAGTTCTGTTTTCATCTAAAAACATCTCACAACCCACCACACACACACACACTCTCTCACTCACATATATTCACTTCCCCTGAATAGTTTAAGGTAAAGTCACGTACATTTTGGCCCTTCATACTGAAATATTGCAATGTATTTTCTAATACACTCTCACACACCCACATGGACACTCTCACATACCCACAGTAGTTAATAATGTGAATAAATTTAACATTGAAGTAATACTTAAATCTATTCTCTGTATTCCAGACTTTGTGAATAATACAATAATGTCCTTTATACCATTTTCCCACCTTCAGTATAGGAGCCACTCTGTGGTCAAGTAATGCATTCAGTTGTTATGTCTTGCTAAATGTTTTGTCTTTGATGACACTAATATTTTAAGATACAAGCTCCAACCCCTACTTTTTATTAATAAACACTGCTTATTTTTTGTCTGATGGCTCTTAATGATTATTTAATTATAGATTCTTGATAGGAATACCAGATAGATAAAGCATCATACCTAGGGGCATGTCTAGAGAGCCATCTGCCCTCATTGGTAATGTTAGTTTTGTACATGCTTAGAGTGTTTAAAAAAAAAAGTCTGCAACATTGGTTTATAAGCATTCAGTTAACTACATATTACAGCTTAAGGAAAATCATGCGGAAATCCATAGGTACAACTTAAAAAATATGTAATTTCCTATTTTCCCCTATGTGTGAGACAAATGGAGAGGGGGCTTTAAAACAGATACTGAGGCAGTTACTAGAGAAAAGTATGAACAACTATTAAAAACTAAACAAAATTTCACTGAGAAGCCACTTTACTAAGGCAGTACTCCATAAGAAATCAGTTGAAATAGGAAACTACAATCAGAAATAGTGTTAGAGACTTTTCATCCTTTATCCTCCTCTGTATATCTTTTTTGTAAAAAAACAAATAAAAGAAATTCAAAAGAGATAAATTTAGGAAAATATTTCAAGAGAAAAAAATAAGTATGAGAAAAGATTTAATAGGCTAAAGTTTGTTATAAACATTATAAACAGAACTATTCTTTTTGAACATGGTCCCCCCATTCTTTACACTGAATATACTGATAATACAAACACTGTAACATAGAGGTGTTTTGGCTATAACTACTTTTGGAAAACTACTTAAATCAGCAGTTTTGTAGTGTCTGTATCTAAGGTGGAATATCAGTGTTAACCATGGGCAACAGCCCATTTTCATTCAGTCTGTCCTCTAAAATGCCAAGGCACCCTGCTCAATTTGTCTATTTACCTCATAATGAGCCAAAATTCATTGAGATTGATTTCAAAATAAAGATTCACCATATCTACTCACCCCTCATCAACATAAGTATGAAATTTAACATTGCAAAACTAAAGAAGTTATTTTGACAATGATTCCAGTTATCATATATTAATATTCGATGTCCCACCAGAATAGACGTTCTATGCAATTAACTTTACCCTAAATCCCTTCTGCCTAGTATGTCTATAATATTAGTTGAAAAAGGAAATGAAACTAGCAAGCTAGCTAGCTAGAGTTAAGGCAATACATTCAGTACTACTGAACTTAAGACTTAATTTTAAGATTTTCTAAATTTTAAAATTTTTTCTAAGCTTAGTTTTTATCCATAAAATTATGAATGGCAAGTTTCCTTAAAGTCTACAACAAACTGAAAGAAACATATTTTATTTTTTCAAGAGTCAGTTTATTATTTGACTACAAAGATTAGTCTGCTTCAGTTAAACTGTATGTCATTTTCTTAGTATAATTCTAGTTTGTTTGTAAGATAAAATACAAAGTTTAACTTAAAACATTCAAGTTTTACAGTGCTTTCCCAATGGTAAAGTTCTGAATAAAATCTGTCATAAATGTTATTCTTTCTACCGTTTAAAACGCCTCCTTTCAAACGTAAAGCAAAGAATTTGTTTCATCTAATCTCATCATTTTAAACTATGATGGTAAATTTAACTTTCCAAATAGAAACTGGTTATGAAAATTGAGAGCCTATAAAACACAAGATGCCTTTTAGTATAAGAATTCATACTTCTAGAGTACTATTTTTCCAGGTGTGAGATACATGCATGCCTACTAAGTTGCCTGGGTCATGTCCGACTCTGTGTGACCCTATGGACTGCAGCCTGCCAGGCTCCTCTGTCCATGGGATTCTCCAGGTAAGAATACCGGAGTGGGTTGCCATGCCCTCCTCCAGGGGATCCTTCTGACCCAGGGATCCAATCCTGTCTCTTCAGTCTACCTGCACTGGCAGGCGGGTTCTTGACTACTTGTGTACCCTGGGAAACTCCATGAAGTACATCTCTCTTCCTGACTCTGGGTGCTCCCTCATTCACTATGCTTCACCAGGCAAAGTACTGCTAACTGTTGTAACCCAGCTTTTAGAACCCTGGGTCACATCAAGTATCCAGTGTGGGTGAATTCAGTGGATGAAACGAACGCTGAAGAGGAGGAAAGGCCAGTGAAGATCACTCGCGCTACAATTGTACACTGTAATCACAACCACCCCTCCGCTGTATGCCCAAAGGCTGGTTCTCTATCTCGTGTAGGTACTCAGAAGATGCCCCAACAGGGATTCCCACCCATGTTCCCTGACTCCAGGCATGCCTCTCCTAACTCTAAGCTCATCATTCTCTCCTCAACTGCTGGCTTCTGGCTGTCCATACCACCAGATTCATTCTGTTAAGGTCACTCTCTCTTCCCAAGCCTCATTACATAATTTACATAAATAGTCCACACTTAAATATATGTATCTAACATATTATTTGTACATTTTCCTAACTGGTACACTGAATGGACAAAATGCTCAAGTACATTCAATTCAATAATTTTTCTTCCATAGATGTTTTCAAATGTGCCCTGCTGGATCTCCATTCCAGTTCCTGGACAAGCTCTTAAGCAAACCTGACAGCTCTTCAGTCACTTTCAGCTTAAAAAAGAAAAAATCCTATTTCAATTCTTAAGACACATTCTTCCTGGCCTCACCTTCTCTTCCTCTGGTTTCCTTTGGGTAGGTGGCAGAGAGGAAAGGGATGGAGAACAGGCAAAGTAATGATCAACACTGTTGCAATCCACATTTAGAACCCTGGGTCACATCAAGTATCCAAAGGCTAGCTTAGTGGGCATCTGAGGAATTTTCAGAGAAATACTACCTGTTCCTCTGTCCTGTACCACTGCATGGGACTAGCAATGCATTTAAGAGTTGACTTCTTGTATTTCCTACCCTTAGCAATTAATACACAGCAGAATGTCCACTGCCTTTTTCTTTTGGAAATTCTCTTAGGTATCTTTTCAAGATACTTCGGGCCCTTTTTTTACAGTATCTCACAGGCCCACAGGAACTCAGACATCTTTGTCACCTAAAAAGTTGAAGCCCAGCTGGGCCAATCATTGATTCTTTCCTCCTCATCCTGCTACTAGGTCTATTCCATCTGGCATCATTAAGAATAAAAGAATCTCCATGAATGAAATGGCTGACACCTGCTCCTTTCATAATGAAAAAAAAATGTAATTGTATTAAAAAACACAGTATGCTAAATATAATTTAATCTTTAACTGATATCTTATTTGACCCTATCTTATTTGGTATGTTAGCAATTTTGCTAACTTTCTGCCTTTGGATCACCTAACACTACTTTCTGTCACTGAAAAAATATATATATGTATTTATTTGGCTGCATGGGATCTTTGTTGCGGCATATGAGATCTTCCTTGTGTTGTGCGGATTCTTCTGTTGAGGCGCCAGCTCCAGGGCTCAAGGGGGCTCAGCCATTGCGGCACCCAGGTGTAGCTGCTCCACAGCTTGTGGGATCTTAGATCTCTGGCCAGAGATCAAACCTGTGTCCCCTGCACCGCAAGGTGAATTCTCAACCACTGAACCACCACGGAAGCCCCCTACTTTCTTAATTTACATTTTGGTTATTCTTTCTCAGTCTCCTCTCCACTGTACCTTTAAACAGCATTCTCAGGATAGTACTAGGTCTTTCTAAGTTCTAATTTAGGTACTCTCACTGCTGCAACTGTAAATCCCATGGTTTCAGCTACCACTCACATGTTAATGATTACCTTTTTTCCTTTAGCCCAGTCTTTTACTCTATTTGCCTGTTCAACACCTTCACTTAGATGTTTTTATTGTATCTTACACTTAAATCCTACTTGTTTTCTAATATTCAGTATCTCAACAAACAGTCCAATAAGTCACAGAATTGATAACTTCTTTGACACCCCACTTCCTTAACCTCCAGATACCATCATAGAGAGAATGTGGTCTTAAAATGCAATTCTGATCTTACAACTCTGTAATTACAACTTGTTACATTCCCTTGAGAAAAATGAATGAACATCTCCTATTTTATCTACTCATCATGAATTCTTTATTCTGGATACTGACGTTTTCTGCACACAATTCAGGTGATGATTGCAACAACTATCACATTATAATACATTTGGCTGGGCTATGGACACTTGATACCAGTTGTAACACACTTCCTTGGTTATGTCTGGTCAAGAGAAAAACAACTAACATCCAACCTAAGCCATGGAATCTCTTTTTTGGAGCTTTTATGGCTTGAACCAATGAGTTCACCAATCTCTGCGGGTTTTTAAACTGTAAACTGTTACACGTAAGAGTGGTAGACAGTCATGCTTCCTGCCATATAAGGAACCTTAACCAGATAGGGTTAAGAAAGCTGGTGTATAGAATGAGAAATGTGGGTGGGAGAAAACTGAAGCCAGGAAGGCAAAAGAGAAAAGATAAAAAGAGTTTTGAGTTTTCCAGTCTCTGATTCTAGCCAATTCTGCAATTTGATTATACGAATCACTCTAATACCTATCATAATGTCTTTTTGGTTAAAATGAGTTTATTAAGATTTCTCTCATTAGCAACCAAGAACCGTTAGTGACAGAAAACAAATAAGTAAGAGACCAAATATTAACGGACTTGTAATGCCCTACATGATCTTATCAGCCTGAAACAGCATCTCTCTCAACTCCCCTCACCTCAGCACAGCGACAAATGGCAGCCTTTAGTGGTTCTATTACAGGGGCTACTTGTCCCTTCTCTTTTACTTTATGTATTGTGACTTTCACGTGTCAGCTTAAATGTTGTGTGTGCTGCAAGTAACTAGGACTTCACCTTCAAAGCACCCAGACTGGATTTCAAATGTGTAAAGTTTCAACGACTAGCCTCCCCAAGTTGAGCTTATATTTACATGCACAAAATAAGAAAATTTTTATAGCAATTCTGATAAATTTCTTACCTCAAATGCCCATTCTTTTTCTTCTTCTCCATCCAAAAATAAACGTGTTTCTTTATAAACTTGGCCTATATCCAGGTTTAATGGGGATATATCAAATTCAAGCCGCTGCAATTCAAATCCTAGTCCAACACCTATTGCTTTTATGAAGCTTTCTTTCAGTGCCTAAGATACAGACAGACATTTTCTCTTAGAGCTTTAGTAGATAAAATTGTTCATAAAATCTTCAACCCTCAACACATATGGATTTTTAATTCTCTATGACATTACAACTATAAGTTACTTATTTTCACCTTTATACTAGCACAGAGGCCAGCCAGCTGTGAAAGCTGAAGACAAACCACGTGGGCTCCCCATGCCTCCATTACCCGCTGTGAAACATGCAATAATAACAGCGCCTTCTTCATAGGGTTATGACAACTAACTAACTTATGAAGGGCTTATAGTAATGTCTTCTGGTACATAATAAACATATTGTAAGTGTTTTTAAAATAAGTTCTAATATGTATGAGATGCTTTAAGACAGAAACCATTAAACTTTTGCTTTAAGAGTAAGGATCTTCTAATTGAGTATTAAACATATGTTAAATTTTCTTAAGTGTCATTATAATAATGTATACATAAAAATCATGAAGTTCCCAAGTAGTGACTTATGTACTTCAAACACTGTATGAAATACAGGGTTACCAATGGACTTTTGCTCCTGCTTTTAACAATACAGGGGCTTACTCTCAAAACTAGAAAGAAATTATACCCAATTTCTATAAAACATATCCAGCTGAGTCCATTCATCCTTAAAGCTTCTGATTGTTTCCCATTCTTTGTTGGTAAACTTTCTTTTCATAATGTGAAAAAATTCTGGAATTGAACCACGACCTGTCAATTGAGGAAATAGAGAATAACCAAACTGTTAAAGATAGCACACAAAAAGAAACAATAGTCCAACCTTACTTTCGAATATAGTCACAATTTTGCTAAACAAAGTGTCAGCAAATCAAAGCAAGCTGAGAATTAAAGGGACAGCATACAAGACAAGCATGGGTTAGTCCAGAAACAAAAGGGTAACAAGAGAATGGTGAAATTCTCTGAATTACTAAAGAAGTAAGGAGAAAAAAAACATGGTTATATAAACAGATGCCCACCAAAAATTTGATAAATTTTAAAATAACTAGGGGAAGTTTCCTATATATGGCAGAATATCAGAAATCCAAAGTATGCACTCTTAAAAAATAGTGTCCTGGGGTTTAGAATTTTACTTTGCTATTTAACAGGAAAATCAGGGAACAATTTCTTCGTAATTTGGGGGAATTGGTAGAAGGCTAAGAAGTGTTCTTTTAAGTGAATAACATGACTGGAAAGTTAATATACACTTATTTCCTTCACAATAACTATTTTTAAACATGTATCCTAATATGATTTTTCCAAATAAAAATAGATTTTGACTTCTGTTCTGTTGGCTCATTTAAAAACAAATACTGTTCCACAGACAATAAAATATTAAACAGCATCCAAAAAAATAGAACTCAAAGAATCTGATTCCCACAATTAAGAGCTAAATTTGTAATTTATATATTATGCATTATAATATATAGTATGCTCTTCATATTACATTTTTCAAAATATTATAATTATGTGCTTATCTTTACTACTAAACAGGAACCTTCTATCATCCATTTATTCTACAATTATGCAGAATGTGTACAAATATTATACCATTATGAACTGAACTAATGGTTAAAAACACACATTAGTCATGGTTCTTACTCTTACACAATTATAGCCTAAATGCTCTATCAGAAAAATGTGGCAACAAGGTGCATGCGTGCTAAGTCAATTTAGTCGTGTCCGATTCTTTGTGACCCCATGGACTGTAGTCCGCCAGGCTCTTCTGTCCATGGGATTGTCCAGGCAAGAATACTGGAGTGGGTTGCCACGCCCTCCTCTAGGGCATTTTCCCACCCCAGGTATCAAACCCAGGTCTCCTGCATTGTAGGCAGATTTGTTACTGTCTGAGCCACAAGGGAAGCCCAGCAACAAGGTAAGTAAATCATAAATGTTTACTACATGAATAAATGTATGTTAACTATTACCTGGTAAATTAAATGCTCTATTGCCCTATATCCTTATTTCACGATTATATTACTTCCAGCAAGCCTCTTGAAATAGTCCTGCAGATTCTGTTAACAGTTTGCCTACTCCTGAGCTTCCATTTCTAAAATACTTAACTTCAAAATCTGACATTCCCAACTGGCTGGAAATATAGCACGTCTGGAAAGAAAAAAGATGTCAAATCCCCCTACTTCATGCTTTATTAACATTTAATCACTAACTAACCACATGAGAATTCAACAATTAGAATGCACACTATATCATCCACTCCAAAAGTACCTTTTCCATGGTTACCTCAAGGGTAGAAAATATTAAAAACCAGCTCTTCCACAGAATTGCCCATAATTCCCCCACCATCCCCACTTTGAAATAATAAAATTAGCCTCCTCTTGTATACATAGGAAGTATTTCTAATGACCCTCCAATGATGTGTAGTCCTTTAGTTCAAGGCAAAGATCCTCAATTATTTTCAAGTTCATCAGACTCATTTGATTTATCTATCTACTCCTTAGTCCTCTACTGTTCTCAAGAATGAAAATTTTACAACCCATTTTCATGAGTCAACCAATGCTTATTGTTTGTATTCACACTACTGTTATAAGGCTATCATTTCTGGGACTCTCCTGGTGGTCCAGTGGTTAGGATTTCGCCTTCCAACGCAAGGGGTGCAGGCTCCATTCCTGGTCAGGGAGCTAAGATTCCACATGCCTTAAAACAGAAGCAGTATTGTAACAAATTTCATAAAGATCATAAAATTTTTATAAAGGCAGATTGCACATACACAAAGCTATTACTTCCTAAAATTGCTCTGCAAAGCTGTAAAGTCATTTGATGCAAAAGCACTGAAATATTAAACTGGGATCTTAGGAGTCCTGGGGTGATTCTAAACCTTTTGGGACTATGAACACTCTTTGATAGTCTGGTGTTTATTCCTTAAGCTCCTTAATAAAGACTGTCTTGTTAAAATGTAAGCATCACTAGTATATCCTGGCTTGACAGGTAAAACACTAAAGAAAGTAAAGAGGTAAGCTTTATTTTTTCAAAAGTGACAGAAGAAAATCTGGAGATTTTAAACACTAGGAGCACTAAACACACATAAATCATAAACTGTTTTCTTTTGAATAGATTCTGCTACAAATAGGATAAATAATAACAACAGAATGAACAGCTACCTTGAATTTGGAAGACACAATTCTATCTTTTGAGTAGAAGGTAAAGTCTTTCAGCCTTGTCAGACTCCTTGCGACACCATGGACTATACAGTCCATGAAATTCTCCAGGCCAGAATGCTGGAGTGGGTAAGCTGTTCCCTTCTCCAGGGGATCTTCCCAACCCAGGGATCAAACCCATGTCTCCTGCACTGCAGGCGGATTCTTTACCAGCTGAACCACAAGGGAAGCCCATTTTGAATGGAACTGCAGCTTTAACAGGATACTATCCAAAAAAATCTAAAATTTTAACAGATATGCCTGTTCTCATCTATATATGCCTGTTCTCATCTATAGTGTTCGTTGGTTTTTTTAAGCTATAATTTCATAACCTTCAAGAAGTCCTCTGATTTTTACCTAAATATGATGGGGCAATCAAGGAAAAAATTTAGTCATGCTAGTAAAAACACTCATTTAACATAAAAAAGCAATCTAACACAATCACTGAAAAAAGTAATTATAACTGATCATGCATAGCTAAAAAACATATCTGCTATGACTATTTCCATATACTTTTGAGAGCATCATATGCCACAAAAAAAAGAGACTGACAGCAACGGAAAACGGCTTTGTAAATATTCAGCCAAAGAACCACAATGCCACACTGTGACTTACAGTGAAAATACACACGACTCAGTTTATCTTCGATATTGGAACTTAAAAAAATCAGTAGGAAATATTAGAATAGAACACCCTCAAACTAGCTGAAGATGACACAATCATTAGTTACGTAAATTGGCAAAGCCTCCAAGTAATATGAACACAATTCATGTCTATTACAACCTTCGACTTAATAGACAGGTAGGAACTTAAGTACATAAAGTACATACATAAAAATAAAATAACTGAAAAACTTCTATAGAGTAAATCACTAACCAGGTTGAGAAAAACAGGATTCCCTCATCTTACAGCTTAATTTTTAGGGAAAGCAGTACTAGATATTAACTAAGTGTTCTGCAATGATCACTTAATCAAGGTTACACAGCAACTAAAAAAATTATTTATACAGCTGAGCCTTGAATAAGGCGGGTTTGAACTGTGAGGGTCTAGTTGTCCTAAAACTCATGCCCACACAGAAACTATAAACGTGACCTTATTGGAAACAGTCTTTGCATTTGTAACCAAGTTAAGATGACGTCATTGTGGATTGGGTAGGTCCTATATCCAATGACTGGTGTTCTTTAAGGAGAAACATTTAGACACACCAAGAGAGAATATAGGGAAAAAGGAGCCCTAGGAAACTAATACATAAATGCAAACAATTTAATTTTTATTTACAGACACATTCATATACTCTTAGCTTTAGTGTTATGCTGCTAGAGTCAAATGTTCAAATCTTGGCTCTATCACTTCTTTTAACTTTTTATTTTGTGTTGGGGTCCAGGTGATTAACAATGTTGTGATAGTTTCAGGTGAAGAGCGAAGGGACTCAGCCATACACATACACATATCTACTCTCCCCCAAACTCCTCCCATCCAGGCTACCACACATTGAGCAGTGCTCCATGTGCTATGTGGTAGGTCCTTGCTGGTTATCCATCTTAAATACAGCAGTGTGCACACGTCCATTCTAAACTCCCTAACTACCCCTTCCCCTCTTCCCCCTGGCAACCATGAATTAATTCTCTAAGTCTATAAGTCTCTTTCTATTTTGTAAGTTAAGTTTCTTTGTATCATTTCATTTTAGATTTCACATGAGGGATATCATACAATATTTCTCCTTCTTTACCTGACTTACTTCTCTCAGTATGACACTTTCTAGGTCCCACCAACAGTGTAGGAGGGTTCCCTTCCCAGTATTTATTTATTAAATTTTTACTTATTTATATATTTGGCTGAGTCACACAGAATGTGGGATCTTAGTTCTCCAAGCAGGGATGGAATCCACACCACCTGCTGTGGAAGCCTGGAGTCCTAACCTCTGGGCCACCAGGGAAGTCCTCAGCATTTATTTTTGATGATAGCCATTCTGCCTGGTATCACTTCTTTACTATTATTTAACCTCTCTATGGCTGTTTCCTAAGCTATAAGATAGGGAAAAAAGAGTTGGGTAGTTCAAGAAACATATAAATGGCCTGGGCCTGTAGCTAGTAAGGACTTAGTAAGTATTAGCTTTAAGGCTGTTGCAGTCATTGTTATATATATATTGCCCCTCTTTTGTGAAATGTTTTATCAGGCCCTTAGTCCATTCATTAGGGAAGTTTTAAGGGGCTTTTCTAGCAATACTTACAAAGTATTTTAAATATTAACCATATTAACCTCTGTGTGTCTTATTTGGCCCTGTTTGTAAGAGAGAAGAGACTTTACATGAAATCTGCTAATTTAGTGGCTTCTTCTTACCTTCCCAAGTTTAATAGGTATCCTACTTTCAGAAGTCTGGACAAATATACAATTCTATCGTGTTCTAGTAATCTTTGTTAAAACCCAATTCTAATTAACTTTGTTGTATATTGTGAAAAAAGGATCTAATGGCTTTCAGATAATCTTACTCATTAAAAAAAGTTGACAGGTTACAATCTTTTTGTTGGTTCCATAAGGCTTAACATCTAATACAGTGTTTCCCAAACACTAATATGTTTAACAATCACCTGAGTATAGAATCACTGGCTGCACCTCAAAATTCTAGTCTGAGGGGTCTGAGAGGGTTTCAAGGAGCCTGCACAGGCACCCTGGCTGACTGCAACATCCCGATCACCATTTCAGAACATGGTGGAACAACTTACACAACCTTACATGGAACAACTACCACAACCAGCTTAGAGCTAACATTTACTTACAAAGCACTTCATGATTCCAGGCACTTTACATGTTTATTCCTAATCTAGCCCACGCTGATGGTGCTAAAACCTCTGTGCCACATGACGTAAAACACACAAATTCTAGGGGAATTAAAGATTTAAAGGTTAAAAAAAAAGGGTACAATTTTAAGACAAAAACTAAGAGATTCTATAACCTATTGCTGGAGTAAATCTTTTACCAATTTATTTTTTTCAAATGACACAAAGTTCAGTATTTATCAAGGAAAAGTTAGATATATTAATTTAAAAAAAGACAAAATTCATACATTAAAACAAAAAAACAAATTCAAGGTAAACAAGTAATATAGTGAGAAAAATATTTGTAGAGGCTTCACTGGTGGCTCAGTGGTAGAGAATCTGTCTGCCAATGCAGGAAACGTGGGTTTGATTCCCTGATCTAGAAAGATCCCACATGCCAAGGAGCTACTAAGTCCATGTACCACAACTACTGAGCCCATGTGCTGCAATTACTGAAGCCTGTGCTCTGTAACAAGAGAAGCCACTGCAATGAGAAGCTTGCCCACCACGGCTAGAGTAGCCTCTGCTCTCTGCAAACAGGAACAAACACCCAGCACAGCTGAAAATAAATATATAAATACAATTAAAAAAAAAATAGTTGTGACAGATATCAAAGAAGTGTCACTATTCAAAGTACATAAAGAGCTCTTATATATGGGTTAGAAAATATTAATGAGCAGTTTACAGAAGAGCAAATTCAAGTACCAACAAGCTATTACCCTAGTGATTAAATAATCTTTAACCACTGAATTCAAATATTACGTGTAAGTACTAATTAGTACTAGTTGTCTAGTCTTTGGCTAACATCATGCTTTTTTGTTTAGGATGCCTTAGTTCAGTTCAGCTCAGTCGCTCAGTCATGTCCAACTCTTTGCGACCCCATGGATTGCAGCACACCAGGCCTCCCTGTCCATCACCAACTCCCGGAGTCTACACAAACTCATATCTATGAGTTGGTGATGCCATTTAACTGTCTCATCCTCTGTCATCCCCTTCTCCTCCCATCTTCAACCCTTCCCAGCATTAGGGTCTTTCCCAATGAGTCAACTTTTCACATGAGGTGGCCAAAGTATTGGAGCTTCAGCTTCAAGATCAGTCCTTCCAATGAACACCCAGGACTGATCTCCTTTGGGATGATCTAGTTGGATATGCTAGCTGTCCAAGGGACTCCCAAAAGTCTTCTCCAACACCACAGCTCAAAAGCATCAATTCTTCGGCACTCAGCTTTCTTTATAGTCCAACTCTTACATCCATACATGACTACTGGAAAAACTACAGCCTTGACTAGCTGGACCTTTGTTGGCAAAGTAATGTCTCTGCTTTTTAATGTGCTGTTTAGGTTGGTCATAGCTTTTCTTCCAAGGAGCAAGCCTAGTATAAGTTTAAACAATAGTAAGGCAAGTTCCAGCTCACTTTTGTGTACTCTTCCTAGACCTCAGATCCTTCCTCAAAACTTTAAATTCATTTAACCCAGTTCCATAGAATTTTTCAGTATTTTGCACCTACAGATTCTTAGCATTTAACACACAGAAGTGGCTCAATAAATACTAGTTCTATGTTGTGATCCCACTGAACTCCTCTGCACAGTGGGAAAGACCTATCCTGTAACCTGGGAAAAGGGAAAACTACCTGCCAACAAACACCTGCTTTTCCAGTAGCAGTTCAGAGCACAAAAAGAAGTGTGAATTTAAGCTGTTTGACAGCTATAAATCTCCCAGTTTTAAAAAAAAACAACCCCCCAAAACAACGCTTTAACTAAGCATATCTTTCAAAATGCAGATCCCGAAGAATGTAGATCAGCTTAAAAATGTAGATCAGAAATGACAGTGGAATGCAGTTCTTTGATTTATGATGAAGTTATGTTCTGATAAACCCACTGTTAAGCTGAAAATATTTTAGGATTGAAAATGCATTTAATACCCCTAACCTATGAAACATCACGGCTTAGCTTCGCCTACTTTAAACATGTTCAGAACGCTTACATTAGCCTACAAATGGGCAAAATCATCTAACAAAAAGCCTATTTTATAACTGACTGTTGAATACCTCATGAAATGCACTGAATACTGCACTTAAAGTGAAAGAAACAATGGTTGTACTTTATGTGTTTAAAAAAAAAATGGGGTTTACCCTTTTGACTGTGTAGCTGACTGGGACCTATGGCTCACTGCTGCTGCCTAGAATTATGACATATGGCTAGCCTGAGAAAATGTCAAAATTAAAAATATGGCTTCTACTGAACTGCCTTTAAACCATCATAAAGTTGAAAAATTTTAAGTCAGAGACTGTAGATTGCAACAGTAACAAAGTTGGAAACTGAATCTGATGGGGATGCAAATGCAGGAGAGGAGCAGCTAGGGATAATTAGCTGAGGGTGAGGAAGGAAGACCTATTGTTAACCACAACGCACTAATGAGAACAGTTTATACTCCAACTAGAATCTGATACGAACATCACTACTTACTGTAGCTGCAAGCCAACTTGTCAACAAATTTAGGAATATTTTAAGTGAAATTAAGAATTTCTATTATTTGTACATTCAATGAATATTTACTAAGCACCTTCAAGGTGTTAGACACACTGAGTACTACGTCTGCATGGCTCCTGAACTTATTTAATGAAGGGGAACAGAAGTGAAGGACAATAACCCAATAACTAAGTTATAATTAGAAACAAGGAAGGCCATGAAAGAAAGCAAGAGTAAGCTGTTAGGGAAGCCCTTTCCGAAGGTCCTGGAACAGATTACTTCTCAGCTTCAGATCTCTGGTACTCAGGAAGAGGGAGAAGAACAGGCAGAGCGATCAGCATTTTTTAAATGACCCTGAACTGGAAAATATTTGCTATATTCAAGGTAATAAAAGATGAATGTAGAGAACAGTGAGCAAAGAACAGATAAAAATACAAAAGAAGAGATAAAGGAGAAGCGACGAAAAGATGACACAGTCACATTAAAAGGAATGTGTTTTATTAAAAACCAACCTAGAACTTTTAAGACAATTGCTTTAAAGAAATTTTTAAAGACCACTCTCTAACTCTGTACAGACAATGTACTGAGTGAGAACAGGAGTAAAGAGGGGGAACCAATTAAGAAGCTACTAAAAGAGTGCTACCAATTAGTATGGTGAAAGGAGACAACAAATAAGACTCTACCAAAGCTATCATATAATACCGTCACTTACTTTATACTTTTTGTTCTCAACTTAGGTAGCAACTGTTCAAGAGGAGCAGTTCTATGATGCACTCATTTCAAAGCTATTAAATTAGCATTAAATCTCAAAATACTGAGTCATTTTGCCCTGTCAATTAATATCCAGAAAAGTTTATAATAAAAACGTTAACTAGAAAGTATAAACTCATGGGCAAAAGTATTTTGGGCCCTTCTCCAAATTCTAATAATTTTTACACAGTATCTATCTTATCTTGGGCTTCCCTCATAGTTCAGTTGGTAAAGAATCTGCCTGCAATGCAGGAGACCCCAGTTTGATTCCTGGGAAGGGAAGATCCGCTGGAGAAGGGATAGGCTACCTACTCCAGCATTCTTGGGGTTCCCTTGTAGCTCAGCTGCTAAAGAATCTGCATGCAATGCGGGAGACCTGGATTTGATTCCTGGGTTGGGAAGATTCCCTAAAGAAGGGAAAGGCTACCCACTCCAGTATTCTGGCCTGAGAATTCCACGGACTACAGTCCATCAGGTTGCAAAGAGTCGGACACAACTGAGCAACTTCCATCTTTTTTTAAAAAATTAATTTATTTTAATTGGAAGCTCATTACTTTACAATATTGTGGTGGTTTTTCACTTTCATTTTAACTTGCCATATCTTATAATAATGGGTACAAAACTGAACAATTCACAAAACTATTCTTATACTTCTAACTGTAAAAGCCTTTAGTGGCAGCCAAAATTAGAAAAGGAAGGAAAAACAACGAATATTTCCCAACTGGGTACAGAGATTATAATGATGACCTATAAAACACCCGCCCCCAGGGTTAGGAAGGATTATACTGCACTGGCAATTTATCTATACTGGAGCCCCAATATCTTATATTAATAACTCCTTCTCCAGATATTCATTATACAAATAATTACTGAGTGCCAAGTATACACCAGTTACTCTTGTATAAGGTTCCTCTCTCCATTAGGCAGAGAAAACAGTGGTAGGTCCAACAGAGTCCTTAATTGTGGGCATCTGGCTAGAAGCAGCCCCAAAACTTGCTGCTGCTGCTGCTAAGTCGCTTCAGTCGTGTCCGACTATGTGCAACCCCACAGACGGCAGCCCAACAGGCTCCCCTGTTCCTGGGATTCTCTAGGCAAGAATACTGGAGTGGGTTGCCATTTCCTTCTCCAATGCTTGAAAGTGAAAAGTGAAAGGGAAGTCGCTCAGTCGTGTCAGACTCTAGAGACCCCATGGACTGCAGCCTACCAGGCTCCTCCATGTGTGGGATTTTCCAGGCAAGAGGAAAAAACTTCTTAATCGATGATATATTCTCTCCTACCCTGTCACAGCAGTAAAGAGAACTGGAAGAAGGTGGGAAATGATCTGCACCTAGTAGGAATGTCTAGTTAGACAAGGAAAGACTCCACAAGTTCCTACGTGATGTGTGCATGTTAAGTCACTTCAATTGTGTTCAAACTCTTTGCAATCCTATGGACTGTAATCCACCAAGCTCCTCTGTTTGTGGGATTCTTCAGGCAATATTGGAGTGGGTTAACATGCCCTGCAGACAAAATGGGAGTAATGGAACTAAGTCTTTCAATATACTGATGATGCCCCCAAAGTCTAATTTCATTTTGAGATGAAGTTAGATAATCTTAATTAACAACATTCAGAACAAAGTACAATACTTCCCTTGCTGCCATACTAAGTTTTACCCTCCATCATTTAGCAAATCTTAGGAACATCTCCTGCTCAGTTTCCTCACTCTGATAAGCAGAGTAATTGAATGAATTGCCAGTGAAGTAAACCAGTGTCTACTTCCTGAGAAATAATGCTGTATCCATTAATCTTTTAGACATTAGTGACAGAGTAACAATACTAATTAAAACTGGAAAATACCTCTTCCTCAGTGCATTACTGGATATGTCAACAGCTTTTTGGCAATGAAACAGCTAAACAGTAAAAGGTCTGGATACTGTGATTAGGCAAATTAGAGCAAAGAAAAAGATGGTGGATAAAAAAGGCTAATAAAATATAATTTACAGAAAACAGAATCTTCATTTTTGCTTTAGTAATTACTTGTTTATCCAGTGTTGACCATAACCATAACACTGCCCACTAAGCCAACTGCAATTAAATCTGCGTCTCCCAGGGAAAATATCCAAGCAGATATCAACTCGGTGAGCCAACCATTACTATGTAATTGTGCTGACTGCATTCTAAGGAGCAATGGCCTCTCCAGTAATTTCTGATTTTAAGGGAAAATTCATATAAGAAACACAGAAAACTGTGAAGTTTATAGGTTCATTTGCATGCTCACTCTGAATCCTCTAGAGCAGTGGTTCTTTCACAATACACCTTCTATGACTGTGCAGAAAACCAGATCCTCTCTTTGAGGAAAGCATACCCATGTATACAAAATGTAAAGAACAATTTCAGGAGGTTAAAAAAATGATGCTTATTTGGGGTCAAGAACCCGTTATAATTAGTACAGCTCCCTTCTGAACAAAGAATAGTTTTAACAGATTTATGAACAGGTTAGAGAAAAAGCAGCTGGTGGGAAAATTCAACATAAAGGAGAGATGAGAGTCACAGCCATATTCTGAAGCCTTACTATTGTAGCACAGGATGCTTATTCATTTAACAAATATTTATTATGCATTACTTCAAACTAGGTAATAGTAGTGTGATAGATTTGATAGTACAGTGGGAAGACAATCATCCTGATAAATAACGATAAAATGAAGTACATTATTGGAATGAAGGAAATATATTTTAAGAGAGCCTAGAACAAAGCAACCTCGTTTAGTTTGAAGGTCCACAAAGGCTTCCCTAAAATAAGACTGAGGTGGAAGCTAACCAATAAATAACTTATCTGTGCAGAAATGCAAGCGGGTGCAACATTAAAACAAATATTCCAGTCCGAGGGAAACACAAGCAAAGAACCTGTGGTGGATGCAGTGTGGAGATTAAGAAAATTAGGAAGATGTTGGTTCTCTTATTTTAACAGTTTTCTTCTTATCCTGTCACTTATCTTCTGAAAAGTCCCACTCAACATATAATATACATAAAGCACTGAGTAACAGGTCTTGGCACACAGTAAGTGCTCTCTAATGTAAATGATCATGAAAATTACAGAGGAGTTGAGAGAGCCTATGTTCTATTAAAATTACTTAAGTATAGCCAACCTCACAATAAATGTTAGCAGTCCCGACAATCATCAACTACAAATTTCTAAGGCAAAATATAAATATTTTAATAACTGTTTGCTCTTTCTTTTCATTTTATATCAATGTGCTACAAAGAAGTATATCTAGATATAATTCAAACACATGTTATTTCTGCTTAGGGATTATAATATACTTCACTATTGAGATTATTATTTTTTAAACAAGTTAATTAGTGTTAGCCACTCAGTCATGTTTGACTCTTTGCGACCCCATGGGCTGTAGCCCCACCAGGCTCCTCTGTCCACAGAATTCTCCAGCCAAGAACACTCAAGTGGGTAACCGTTTTTCTAGGGGATCTTCTTGATCCAGGGATATTGAACCTGAGTCTCCTGCATTGCAGGTGGATTCTTTCCCATCTGAGCCACCAGGGAAGCCCACCAGTTCGATCTTCCTGACAAAGGGCTAGAAGCTGGGTCTCCCTTGGTGGCTCAGATGGTAAAAAATCTGCCTGCAATGCAGGAGTCTTGGGTTTAATCCTGGGTTGGGAAGATCCCTTGGAGGAGGGCATGGGAACACACTCCAGTCTTCTTCCCTGGAGAATTTCACAGACAGAGGAGCCTTGCGGGCTACAGTACCTGGGGTCGCAAACAGTCGGACACAACTGAGCAATTAAGCACAGCACAAGAACCAAGACATTTAATAACTCATGTGTTACAAAAATGCAACATTACCTGGAAAACTAGTCTTCATTATATCAATTCCAACTTGTAGCTCCGATTCTGCAGCAAGTACAGCATAGTCTCCTTGATGAGAGATGTTAAAGTTGAAATTGGGATAAGGATTCAATGAGTCTTTTGCAAGAACTGGTTTTCCTTTTGCAGTTCTTTGCAAACGAATATTATTCCAAGGTATATTCAATTTCTCTGCAACTAATTTCCTTATCATCAGACGACCAGCCTGTTGATAAAACATTCATTAAGTATTGCTGTCTATACTAAAGATTCAAATAAAACTGCCTATAACATACAAAGTCTATTTTTGTGGTTTCTAAAATACTTCTTAAAGTTTTAAAACTACATAAGTATTAAATATCCTGCATTAAGATTCAAGAAATGCTTATGAAGACAGAAAAGTCGAAGTCCCTGTTTAGCAATTCCCTCCGTCCCATCAACAAGTAACCAATGTTGGCAAGAATTCATCCTTCATCTTTTCTCGAAGTACCCAAATACATACTCATTTGCTATCCATCCATTTATGTGAAATCCCACTATATGTACTATTCTACCATCTATGAACTTTTTCATTTCTAAGTGTTGGGGATTATTTTATGTCTGCACATAACCATTGGCCTGTGCATTTTTAAATGTAGCATAATATTTCATAGTATCAAGGTACCACACATGACTATCCCCCTACTACTGGATATTTTAGGCTACTCTGATTTTGCTATTATATAAAAAAAAAAATTCCCCAGTGGGCAATTCTGTTGTACATCTTTGTGCACATGTGCAAGTGTTTCTATCACTGGCCTCCACAATTAGCAAGGCATAACCTATCTTTTCTCACGTATACCCCATTCCACTCTCTCTCAGATTAAGGTCCAAAATCACAAAAAATACCCGAGAACATAAGAAAACAAGGTAGATAACATTTTGTAAAATCAAGTTTTTTTTTTCCTTCAGCTCTAACACTGACTTTTAAATACTGCAACACTTTGAATTTCACGAAAAAATTCACTAGTGTGCCTTCAAAAATCAATTAGTTTACATTTCAAACGAAAAAGTCCTTTGACAGGGAGACATTTTCAGGACAGTGACAGTCTCTGACGAGATGGCACTCAGAACCTGTGCCACACTGCGCTATATATACATCATTCTGAAACACAAGCTTCCATTTGTTGCTAAAAATATATAAGTAAAATTAAGGTTATATTCAAAATAGTGTTTTCAGAGCTAAATATTTATAGTTAAAAAGGTATGCCTAAGACAGCATCCTTCCTTGGCTTCGGTTTCATAGGTAAAAGGAGGCTAGACTCTTCCAGTTCTATGGTGTGCAAGCCCATAGATAAACTAAGTGACACTGTCAATATTTTTCAGGGCCTACCACGTGCACGGTGCACAGGGAGACTGATGGGATATTTAAGAGGCTGAGACTGTGCTATGGGCCCAAGCAAGAAAATTTAAAAAAAATGTGATTAACACTTAAAAATAAGGAAGATTCTATTGACAGATCTCCGCTACAGCTGTTTTAGGGTTTAGCAGGACCTCTCCTTTCAAATGCAACGGGGGAGGGGCTGATTTTTTTCTGCAGACGAGGAGACGACAAAGGCGGCGGAGACTAGGCCGGGCACACCCCAGAGTCGCCCCGGGCGGCCGCACGCGGGCGCCGAGGCTCGCGTGTGGGGTCTCTACTACACGGCCCACCACCCCGACGGCTGCTCCCCGACCCGAAGCGCGAAAGACTCGCGGTACCAGGGCGGCCTTAGCGTCCCGGGCGAAGACGAACTGGCCGATGCGCTCCTTCTCCTCGGGCTGGATCGATCGCACCGCTAGCAGCCATTCGGCGCGGCTAGGCAGCCACGTGCCGCAGGGAAAGGCCCAGCGCACGCCCTCCATCGCCGGCAGCACGCAGAGTCGCCGGGCGAGGAGAACCATCCACCGAAGGCCTCGCCGCCGCCCCGGGCTCGATGGCGCGGATGCGGGCTGAGCCCCTCCCAGCTTCCTGGGCGCCGCGCGGGGGGCGGGGCGCCGCGTGCGTCCTCCTGCGCGGGGGGCGGGGCGCCGAGCGCGTCCGCGGGACGTGGCTCACCCGCGGCCCTCCCTGCGCGTCACCCGCGCGGCCGCCGCCTCCTCGGGAGCGGAAGCCGGGGCCCTGCTCTGCGCTTTGCGTCCTCTGCGCTCTGCGGCAGCCCGTGACCGCGCGCGGGGCGGGGCCTCGGGGGCGCGAGGGGCGGGACGGAGGCTCGGCGCCTACCGACCCGCGCTCAGACTTTAAGAAGAGGCAGCGCGACAGCGGCGGGAGCCAATCGCAGCCAGGCCTCGGGAGCGGAGAGGCCGGGCTGGTGACTTCCGAGACCGCGGTGCAGGTGGGTGATCGCGGTGCGCCGGGAGAGGGTGGGGGGGGATCCGCCTCGTCCGCTAGGGCTCTCTGGCCTCGGCCGCCCGTGCCGCTCCTCGTGCGCCGGGCCGGGGGGCTTCTGTGACAGAGGGCGCCGCGCGGCGCCTCAGGAGTTGTTTCCCGGACCCCGGGTTGCCTCCCCCAACACCCGACCCCGGAGGCCTGAGCGCCCCGAGGCCCTTCCTGCCCTGTGCCCGCCGCAGCCCCGATACCGGCCTCACTCCTCCCGGAGCGGCGCGGCCCCCGCCTGAAGCTGAGGCTGCGGGCAAGCCGCGGAGCTGGGCTGAGGCCGTCGAGGGAGCCAGGGGCTGTTTCTGCAGCTGCCAAGCCCGGGCAGGAGCCCTGGGGAGAAAAGTGAGGATTCGGTTGTTGAGGCGCCGGTGGTTCGGTTGTTATTACGGGTCCTGGCTCTGAAAGTAACGGAACCAAGTTAAATAGTTTCAGGAGCCCTTCCTAGTTGTTCTGCGCCTTTGCTCGGTTGTTTGTGATCAAAGATCTTGCGGGTTTGGGGCCAGGGAACAGTTGAGATCTGTAGATGAATTTAAATGGCCATCTTTGATATAGATTAAATGCCACGCTGTGTGATTCAGCCAATTCCCTTCTTTTGGCTGCCAGAGAGTATTAACTAAAGGCCAGCAGTAGTACTTAAGTTACCTGCGGCTTACTTCCATCTTCAAGATGCGTTCTATTCTATTTTCTTTTATATTTGTTTTTGTTAACTTTTCGTAATATCAGCCCCCTCCATTCATTTTCTACTAAATGGGATCTTGAACACAAGCAAACACAAATCCTCAAAGGGCTATAAAATTAATTACTCGCTTCGCATATCAGTTTAGCTAAAAACGTGTCAGGTGCTTTATCTGCTTTAGTCTGGCAAAGAAGACGAAACATGTACAAAAAACTACAGAAAGAGAAAATGTAAAGATACATAAAGTATGAAGTACTGATACCAATACCAGCAATGACTGTAACTAATTTCTCTACTTTTAACGTTATGTAGCTAAGCATCATATTAAAACTTTTCCATTCTTGTCTATTTGAACTGACTTTTACAATTTTGGTATATTTATGTTTCTGTTTCTAAACCACTTATATGTTCATTATCTCACACGTTCTATGCAGTAATTTTTACTGATGGAGAAACTGAGATGAGAAAGAGAATTTATGTGATTACTTAAACTCAGATTTAGAAATTTATGGTCTGCCCTTCTACTATTCAACTAAGCTCTGTGTATTCATTCTATAGAGCCTAATGTAGGCAGGTAATGTAGTGGTTATTTGTACTTGTTCTCTCGGAATATTCTCCACAACTTCCATCATCACATTCCTTGTTTCACTTTGTCATGCAGGTCTCAGCTCAAATGTCATACCAAAAAGACTGTCTCCATGGAACATGTATAAAAAGCTCACTCTTCCCACTCCCTAACCCCCAGCCCTGAGCCTTACCTTAGTCAACACTCTTTATAGGTTTGTTTAATGTAATCCCCTTCCCCATCTACTTTTAAAATTCTTACTTGTCCTTGAAGGCTTAGCTCAAATCTAAAGGACTACCACAGCATACTTTAAAACACACACACACACACACACACACACACTATGTGTGCGTGTATATATATATATATATATATATATATATACTATATATATATAGTCTATACAATTCGTTTGACAGTTATTCTAGTACTATCTTATGACATCTCTTCTGTTGGCCTGAATTATTTATATGTGTGTTATCTTGCAAATTAGAATGTAAACTACTCAATGGGGATTTCCTGTGTATCTTGTCCTTTACAAATAGTTTACTTCAGCATATGTTTATGATGAACTTTTAATAGATTTTACTCTTCATAAGCTAATACTGATACTTATATTCTACCTTTACTTTCTTTACTTTTTTCTTAAAGGCATATAAAGTGTGCAGTTAATAGCTTGCCTAATTATATGCAATAAACCCAAAAATGTATTGCAGTATTTTTTACTGCATTGTTTAGGGAAAAAAAGGACTAAAGCTTCTGAGAGCATTCATCTTGCCAGATCCTGATCTGTGGCTTCTTAGGATTATGAGGGACTTGTGTTCTATTTTCAGTTCTATCACCAGTTGTCTTTGTGACTTTAGGGAAATCACATAACCTCTCCCAAGTATCAGTTTTAGTAGAAAAGTATCAAATGAAATCCATCTCTAAAATTTGGTGATTTTTTAGGTAGTGTTCATTAGTTTTTTATTCTGTTGCAAAATCTTGATTTCCCCTATTCCTTTAATTCCTTTATCCGATCTGTCCTAAAGTTCTATTGATTCTATTTCTAAAATAGAGCTAAAATCTATTTCTAGTCTTTAGTGTAAACCACCATCATTTCTAACCTGAAATACTGATTAGTTTTCTTTCTTGTTCAGGAAAGGGAAACATTCTCTTCCTGTGTCTGTCCTCCATGACAATCACTCCTGAACCAGTCTTCAGAGCTAAGTTTATAAGGCCATGTTCTTAAGCACAGTGCTATGGGCCTCCTTATTTAAGCTAAGAAGGAGAGAGGAAACCTGAAAGGTGTTGTGGCATAGAAAAGAAGGGGGAACTAGTTAACAGGGTGAACACTTCTGAGAGGTTATAAGATGAGGGGAGAGAAGTTAGCATTTGACTGCAAGCTGAAGGTGTGGTGACATTGACATGAACAGTTTATTTTCATTTTTATTTGTATTATTTATTTTATTGAAGTATAAGTGGTTTAGTACACAGCCAAATGATTATGTTATATATATAAATGTATATAAATATAAACAAGACTTTGAATAATGTGCCCTGTGCTATACAGTAGGTCCTTGTTTATTTTATATATGTAGTATGTATCCTTTAATTCCCAGGTCTCAGTTTATCTCTTCCCCTATTTCCCTTTTGGTAACCATTAGTTATTTTTCTGTCTGTGAGTTTATTTCTGTTTTTTTTAGTTAAGTTTATTTGTATCATTTTTTAGATTCCACATAATAAGTGATATCATATGATATTTATCTTTCTGTGTCTGATTTATTTCGCTTAGTGTGATAATCTCTAGGTCCATCCATGTTGCTGCAAATGGCGTTATTTCATTCTTTTAAATGGCCGAGTAATATTGCCTTTTTATATATATATATATATATACACACACACACACACACACACACACACACATATATATATACACATATCTCACTTCTTCTTTATCCATTCATATGCTGATGGACATTTAGGTTGCTTCCTTGTCTTGGCTATTGTTACTAGTGCTGCTGTGAGCATAGGGTGCATTTATCTTTTCTAATTAGACTTTTCTTCTTTCTTGAATATATTCTCAGGAGTGGGATTGCTTGATCATGTGGTAATTCCGTTTTGTTTTTAAGAAGCCTTCATACTGTTCTCCGTAGTGGCTGTACCAGTTTATATTGCTACCAACAGTGTAGGAGAGTTCCCTTTTTTCCACATGCTCTGTAGCATTTATTTGTAGATTTTTTTGATGATGGCCATTCTGACTTATGTAAGGTGGTACCTCATTGTAGTTTTGATTTGCATTTTTCTTATAATGAATGACGTTGAGCATCTTATTATGTGCCTGTTGGCCATCTGTGTGTCTTCTTTGGAGAAATGTCTGTTTAGGTCTTCTGTCTATTTTATGATTAGGTTGTTATTTTTGATACTGTGTTGTGTAAGCTATTTGTATATTTTGGAAATTAAGGCTTTGTTGATTCCACTGTTTGCAAATATTTTCTCCCATTCTGTAGGTTGTCTTTTTGTTTTGTTTATAATTTCTCTTTCTGTGCAACAGATTTTAAGTTTAATTGGGTCCTACTTGTTTATTTTTGCTTTTGTTTCCAATATTCTAGGGGAGGGATACAAAAAATGTTGTTGAGATTTATGTCAAAGAGTTTGTTTTCCTCTAGGAGTTTTATAATATTGGGTTTTGCATTTAGGTCTTTAATACATTTTGAGTTTTTTCCTGTGTATGCATTAAAGAATATTCTAATTTTATTCTTTTACCTGTAGCTGTCTACTATTCTCAGCAGCTCTTATTGAAGAGACTATCTTCTCTGTTGTGTTGTAATTGATTGACTATAAGTGTGTGGGTTTATTTCTGGGCTTTCTGACCTTTTGCATTGATCTGTGTGTGTGTGTGTGTGTGTGTGTGTGTGTGTGTGTATGTGTTTGTGCCAGTACAATACTGTTTCGATTATTCTAGCTTTGTGTAGGCTGAAGTCAGGGAGCATGATTCCTCCAGCTCCATTCTTCTTTCTTAAGATTGTTTTGGCTATTTAGAGTCTTTTGTTTTCCATACAAATTAAAAAATTTTTTGGTGCAGTGACATGAGCAGTGTTAATAGAGTGAAAGAGAAGAACCTGATTGTGGTGGGTTGAGATAATAACTGGTTGCAAAGTTACTGCAGACAGTTCTTTAAAGAATTTTTCTGGGAATAAAAGAACAGGATGATAGCTAGCACAGAGTGCAAGGTCAAATGATAGATTTTTGTTTGATGTTTGTTTAAAGATGCGAGATAGTAAAACTTCTATACTGATAGAAAATGTTCAGTAGAGTGGGAGAAATTGTGGATGTATGAATTTGTATTTGTGTTCACCACTCAGAAGTGTATTCCACAGTGGAGGACCTTGTCTCTAATATTTTTGACTCTGTGTTCAATCTCTGGAATAGTGCTTACTATAATAATAGTTACTTCATAAATTTTCTAATATTTGTTGAATAAATGAATGACTTAGACTCTATCTTAACTTCTTTCAATTCATTCTTTACACATCAGCCAGATGGATTATTAAAAAAAATAAATCTGATTATGTCCCTGTCTAGTTAAGTCTTCCATAAATCCAGTAGGAAGTTAAGAAACATCTGAAGTAACAGGTAGATTTGGCCTTGGAGTACAAAATGAAGCAGGGCAAAGGCTACTAGAGTTTTGCCAAGAGAATGCACTGGTCAAGCAAACAACCTCTTCCAAAAGCACAAGAGAAGACTCTACACATGGACATCACCAGATGCTCAATACCAAAATCAGATTAATTATATTCTTTGCAGTGAAAGATGGAGAAGCTCTATACAGTCAGCAAAAATAAGACTGCTGACTGTGGCTCAGATCATGAACTCCTTATTGCCAAATTCAGACTGAAATTGAAAAAAGTAGGGAAAACCACTATCCAGTCAGCTGTGACCTAAATCAAATCCCTTATGATTATACAGTGGAAGTGAGAAATAGATTTAAGGGCCTAGATCTGATAGAGTGCCTGCTGAACTATGGACGGAGGTTCGTGACATTGTACAGGAGAAAGGGATCAAGACCATCCCCAAGAAAAAGAAATTCAGAAAAGCAAAATGGCTGTCTGATGAGGCCTTACAAATAACTGTGAAAAGAAGAGAAGTGAAAAGCAAAGGAGAAAAGGAAAGCTATACCCATTTGAATGCAGAGTTCCAAAGAACAGCAAGGAGAGATAAAGCCTTCCTCAGTGATCAATGCAAACAAATAGAGGAAAATAATAGAATGGGAAAGACTAGAGATCTCTTCAAGAAAATTAGAGATACCAAGGGAACATTTCATGTGACAATGGGTTCAATAAAGGACAGCAATGGTATGGACCTAACAGAAGCAGAAGATATTAAGAAGAAGTGGCAAGAATACACAGAAGAACTGTACAAAAAACATCTTTACAACCCAGATAATCACAATGGTGTGATCACTCACCTAGAGCCAGACATCCTGGAATATGAAGAAAAGTGGGCCTTAGAAAGCATCGCTACAAACAAAACTAGTGGAGGTGATGGAATTCCAGTTGAACTATTTCAGATCCTAAAAGATGATGCTGTGAAAGTGCTGCACTCAATATACCAGCAAATTTGGACAATTCAGCAGTGTCCACAGGACTGGAAAAGGTCAGTTTTCATTCCAGTCCCAAAGAAAAGCAATGCCAAAGAATGCTCAGACTACTGCACAATTGTACTCATCTCACATGCTAGTGAAGTAATGCTCAAAATTCTCCAAGCCAGGCTTCAGCATTACGTGAACCATGAACTTCCAGATGTTCAAGCTGGAGTTGTAAAAGGCAGAGGAACCAAAGATCAATTGCCAACATCCGCTGGATCATTGAAAAAGGAAGAGAATTCCAGAAAACATCTGTTTCTGCTTTATTGACTATGCCAAAGCCTTTGACTGTATGGATTACAGTAAACTGTGAAAAATTCTGAAAGAGATGGGAATACCAGACCATCTGACCTGTCTCTTGAGAAATCTGTATGCAGGGCAGGAAGCAACAGTTAGAACTGGACATGGAACAACAGACTGGTTCCAAATAGGGAAAGGAGAACGTCAACGCTGTATATTGTCACCCTGCTTATTTAACTTATATGCAGAGTATATCATGAGAAACGCTGGGCTGGAAGAAGCACAAGCTGGAATCAAGATTGCCAGGAGAAATATCAGTAACCTCAGGTTTATAAATCACACTACCCTTATAGCCGAAAGCGAAGAACTAAAGAGCTTCTTGATGAAAGTGAAAGAGCAGAGTTAAAATGTTGGCTTAAAGCTCAACATTCAGAAAACTAAGATATGGCATGTGGTCCCATCACTTCATGGGAAACAGTGGAAACAGTGGCAGACTTTATTTTTGGGGCCTCCAAAAATCACTGCAGATGGTAACTGCAGCCATGAAATTAAAAAACGCTTGCTCCTTGGAAGAAAAGCTCTGACCACCCTAGAGAGCATATTGAAAAGCAGAGACATTACTTTGCCAACAAAGGTCCGTCTAGTCAAGGCTATGGTTTTTCCAGTAGTCATGTATGGATGTGAGAGATGGACTATAAAGAAAGCTGAGCATAGCAGAATTGTTGCTTTTGAGCTGTGGTGTTGGAGAAGACTCTTGAGAGTCCCTTAGACATCAAGGAGATCCAACCAGTCCATCATAAAGGAGATCAGTCCTGGGTGTTCATTGGAGGGACTAATGTTGAAGCTTAAACTCCAGTACTTTGGCCTTCTGATGTGAAGAGCTGACTCATTTGAAAAGACCCTGATGCTGGGAAAGGTTGAAGGCAGGAAAAGAAGGGGACAACACAGGATGAGATGATTGGATGGCATCACTGAGTCAAAGGAGATGAATTTAAGTGAACTCCAAGAGTTGGTGATGGACAGGGAGGCCTGGTGTGCTGCAGGTCGTGAAGTACAATGGGTCAGACATGACTGAGCGACATAACTGAAACCCAGCTGCATTTAGAATACAATTCCAGTTCCTTGCGTCTTACAAGATCCTGCACGAGGTAGCACCAACTTTCTGTAGGCCTATCTCTCCAACATTCTTGCTTTCATTAACTACACTCCAGCAATGCTGGCCTTCTGTCATATCCTAAAACTGAAGGACCCTTTCTCATTTTAAGGCTTAATACATAATTTCTCTCACTATCCCTTACCTTCTCATGTATCTGGTGTTAACTTACGACACCAGCTCAGGAAGGCTCTCCCTGAAATTATAGTGGATTGAAAGCATGTTCTCTGGAGTCAAACTTTTTGGGTTTATAGCCTATTTCCCTGCTTACTTGCTATCCATTATTATTTTCAAAATTTTGTTTCAAGACACTGTTAAACCATTCTTCACATTTTAATTCACATGCATAGGTAATAACAAATATGTCATGACTTCTGCCTGACAAAAGTGATTATAAGATATATATCAGTTTCAGGTATGTTAAGCCTCATATTCCCAGGGTCTATAAAATAGATATTACTATTATCTATTAATAGTAATATCTATTTTATAGAAGTTGTTTTGGAGATTAAAGAGTATAGTCCGGCACAGACTAAGATTATGTAAGTTGTCGCTGTTACCGTTGCATTATCTGAAATTGAATACCACCCACTGTTCATTTTTATTTTCATTTTCCAGTTGTTTCTTCACAGTGTTTATTATAATTTATAATTTGTACAGTCTTCTTTTCTATATACTAAACATCAGGAAAACAGCAATCATGTCTGCCTTTATTCTCCTTGCTATCTCTAGTGTGTAGTTCAGTACCTGGAATATAGTTAGCACTCTGTAATAAATACTGAAATAAAATATCTAGAAATATCAGTGACCAAACTTCTATCAGTGGAAGACCCAAAGAAATCAGAGCCCGCATGAGTCATAGCACAGCTTTAGTTTAATATTCCCCTTCTATCAGTTTGCATATGTTCCTTTGTTGTTACTTAATATCAAAGGCTTGGTTATTGTCTTAGTGCCTATACTTTTAGTGACTAAATTTTTTTAAATCAAATTTTAATGAAAGACATTAAAAGAAAAAAAACAAGTGAAATTTTGAAAATTGATTCAGTGTTCTCAGCAGGAAGGTGAAGAGAAAAATGCCATTTAACTGTGACACAGCTTTTCATGACTTGGAAGTTTTCATTCTTATGGCAAGCCCTTGAAAAAAAATTGTATCAACCTTGTGCACATTTTAAAAAGTAAGCAAAATTAATTTGCTGAGGTATTCACATCAGAGTCTAACTCTTCTGTTCACCTTCAACTTAAAGTTGCAGTGTCCATGTTTTTCTATATAATATTGTTCTCTGTTATCAGGAGCATTAGTGATGTATCATTTTTTAAACAAAGTTAGTGTCCATTTTTATCTTCAGGGTTTTCTTCCAAGACTGATGCACATCTTTCACATTTTGATGCACATAACACTTGTAATAACAAATAGACTGCTGTTTAACTAAAGTGGTTATTAGATACATTTCTATCAATTTCAGATGTGTTAAGTATGAAAAGTTGTGTCTCAAAATTAGTGAAATATGCTATTGAATTTATAGAATATTTTGGCAAAAAAGAATTGCCTACAAATCTTTTGCCCAAATTTAAGAATTGCTTAACATTTAATAATGTTTATTACTAAGTATACATTATTATTGATTTTGACCATTAATATTTATATCCCACTTGACAACATTAATATTAATGTCATTTAAAGCATCACAGCAGTACAATGTAATTTAGTGTGTCCACTTTTCAGTTAAGGAAGCCAGAGCCTTAAGGAGCATCAGTATAGGTCACTAGTCAGTGATGGATCATCTGGGACCCTATTCCTTCACTTCTCAATCCCAGGTTGTTTGCCATTTGCAAAATACACTAATATTAGTAGTGAAAGTAAAAGTTGCTCAGTCGTGTCCGACTCTTTGTGATCCCATGGACTGTAGCCCACCATTTTGGCCTCTGTCTATGGAATTCTCCAGGACAGAATACTCGAGGGGTAACTGTTCCCTTCTCCAAGGGATCTTCCCAACCCAAGGACTGAACCCAGGTCTCCTGCATCGCAGGCGGATTCAGGCTTCCCTGGTGGCTCAGTTGGTTAAAGAATCTGCCTGCAATGTGGGAGACCTGGGTTGGGAAGATCTCCTGGAGGAGGGCATGGCAACCCACTCCAGTATGGTGGCCTGGAGAATTCCATGGACTGTATAGTCCATGAGGTTGCAAAGAGTCAGACACGACTGAGCAACTTTCACTTTCTTTACCCCCTGAGCTACCAGGGAGCCTTGTATTAGTAGAGACTTCTCAAACCAAATTTAAGAATAGAAAGTTTCAGCTTCTTGAATTTATCCTGTGTAGAGTACATGAATGGTGGGCTTTATCTTTTATAAAAGTGACTAGCTGTGTATGATGCTAATATATTTGAGAATACTTGAAAATTTATAGTAAAGTTTGCTTTTAGTGACTATCTTTGTATCAGTAGAAAAAAGAATGCTTTTTTATAATTGGAGGATAATTGCTTTACAATGTTGTGGTGGTCTCTGCCATACATCAACATGATGCATCATAATTAGATATATATCTCCTCCCACTTGAGCCTCCTTCACATCCCCTACACCCCCATATTCCACCCCTCTGGTTGTCACAGAGCACCAGGCTGGGCTTCCTGTGTTTTATAGCAGTTTCCTGCTAGTTACCTGTTTCACTCATTATAGTGTATATATGTCAATGCTACTTTCTCAATTTGTCCTACATTTTCCTTCCCCCACTGTGTCCACAGACCATTCTCAATGTTGGGGTCGGCATTTATTCTCCATAAATAGGTTCATCAGTACTATTTCCTAGATTCCATATGTATGTGTTAATATACAATTTTTGTTTTTCTATGACTTACATCACTTTGTGTAACAGGTCTTCATCCACCTCACTACTGACTCAAATTCCTTTCATTTTATGGCTGAGTTTGGGTTTCCCTTGTGGCTCAGCTGGTAACAATTCTGCCTGCAATGCAGAAGACGTGAGTTTGATCCCTGGGTTGGGAAAATCCCCTGGAGAAGGGTATGGCTACCCACTCCAGTATCCTGGCCTGGAGAATTCCATGGACTGTATGGTTCATGGGGTCACAAAGAGTCGGACCCGGCTGAGCAACTCTCCCTCACTTACTCACTCATTCCATAATATATATGTACTACAGTTTATCCATTTGTTTGTTGATGGGCATCTAGATTGATTTCCGTGTCTTGGCCATTGTAAACAAGTGCTGTGGTGAACATTAGAGTGCATGTGTCTTTTTGAATTGTGGTTTTTTTAAGGGTACATACTCAGTATTGGGATTGCTGGGTCATATGGTATTTGTATTGCTAGTTTTTAAAGAAATTTCCATACTGTTCTCCATAGTGGCTAGACCACTTTACATCCCACCAACAGTACTGGAGCATTCCCTTTCTCAGCATCCACTGGAGCATTTATTGTTTGTAGGTTTTTTGATGATGGCCATTGTTACCTGTGTGAGGTGATGCCTCATTGTAGTTTTTTTTTTTTATTTTATAAATCACTTTTTTAAAAAAAAAAATTTCTTTATTTTGTTGGTTTTGCCATACAATGACATGAAACCGCCATGGGTTTACATATGCTCCCCCTCCAGAACCCCCCTCCCTCCTCCCTCCCGATTCCCTCCCCCTGGGACATCTTGGTGCACCAGCCCCGAGCATCAACCCTGGGCTGGCGATTGATTTCACATGATAATTAACATGTTTCAATGCCATTCTCCCATATCATCCCATCCTTGCCCTCTTCCCCAGAGTCCACGAGTCTGTTCTATACATCTGCATTTCTTTTGCTGTCTCGCATGCAGGGTTCTCGTTACCATCTTTCTAAATTCCATATATATGCATTAGTATACTGTATTGTTGTTTTTCCTTCTGGCTTACTTCACTCTGGATAATAGGCTCCAGTTCTGTCCACCTGAGTAGAAGTGATTCAAATGAATTTTTTTTTAATGCTGAGTAATATTCCATTGTGTATATGTACCACAGCTTTCTTATCCATTGGTCAGTTGATGGGCATCTAGGTTGCTTCCATGTCCTGGCTATTGTAAACAATGCGGCGATGAACATTGGGGTACACGTGGCTCTTTCAATTCTGGTTTGCTCCGTGTGTATGCCCAGCAGTGGGATTGCTGGGTCATATGGCAGTTCTATTTGCAGTTTTTTAAGGAACCTCCACACTGTTTTCCATAGTGGCTGTACTAGTTTGCATTCCCACCAACCTTGTAGTTTTGATTTGCATTTCTCTGATAATGAGCGATGTTGAGCATCTTTTCATGTATTTATTGGTCATCTGTGTGTCTTCTTTAGAGAAATGTCTGTTTAGGTCTTCTGCTCACTTTTTGATTGGGCTATTTGTTTTTCTGATATTGAGCTGTATGAGCTGCTTATACATTTTGGAGAATAATCCTTTGTCAGTTGCTTCATTTGCAAATATTTTCTCCCATTCTGAGGGTTGTCTTTTAATCTTGTATATTGTTTCCTTGCCTTGCAAAAGCTTTATAGTTTAATTAGATCCCATTTGGGGCTTCTGTGGTGACTCAGTGTTGGAATGACCCAGAGAGATAGGATGGGAAGGGAGGTGCAGGGAGGGGGGGTTCAGGAGAGGGAACACATGTACACCCATGGCTGATTCATGTCAATGTATGGCAAAACCACTACAATATTGTAAAGTAATTAACAGACATTTCTCCAAAGAAGACATAAAAATGGCTAACAAACACATGAAAAGATGCTCAACATCACTCATTATCAGAGAAATGCAAATCAAAACCACAATGAGGTATCACTTTACACCAGTCAGAATGGCTGTAATCCAAAAATCTACAAGCAATAAATGCTGGAGAGGATGTGGAGAAAAGGGAACTCTCTTACACTGTTGGTGGGAATGCAAACTAGTACAGCCACTATGGAAAACAGTGTGGAGATTCCTTAAAAAACTGCAAATAGAACTGCCATATGACCCAGCAATCCCACTGCTGGGCATTTACACTGAGGAAACCAGAATTGAAAGAGCCACGTGTACCTCAATGTTCATCGCCGCATTGTTTACAATAGCCAGGACATGGAAGCAACCTAGATGCCCATCAACTGACCAATGGATAAGAAAGCTGTGGTACATATACACAATGGAATATTACTCAGCATTAAAAAAAAATTCATTTGAATCAGTTCTACCCAGATGGATAAAACTGGAGCCCATTATCCAGAGTGAAGTAAGCCAGAAGGAAAAACAACAGTACAGTGTACTAACGCATATATATGGAATTTAGAAAGATGGTAACGAGAACCCAACATGCGAGTCAGCAAAAGGAACGCAGATGTATAGAATAGACTCGTGGACTCTGTGGATGAGGGTAAGGGTGGGATGATATGGGAGAATGGCATTGAAACAAGTTAATTATCATATGTCTAATCAATCGCCAGCCCAGGATTGATGCTTGGGGCTGGTGCATCGAGATTTCCCGGGGGGAGGGAGGAGGAAGGGGGGTTCTGGAGGGGGAGCATATGTAAACCCATGGTGATATCATGACATTGTATGGCAAAAACAATAAAAAAAAAAAGAATCTGCAGGAGATGGCATGAGTCATGAGTTCGATCTCTGGCTCAGGAAGATCAATTTGAGGAAGCAGTGGCAACCCACTCCAGCATTCTTGCCTGGAGAATCCCATGGACAGAGGATCCTAGTGGGCTATTGCCCATAGGGTCACAAAGTGTCAGCCACACTGACACCACCGAGCATGCATGCAGGTCCTATTTGTTTATTTTTTATTTTATTTCCCTTACTTTAAGAGGTGGGTCAAGAAGGATCTTATGTCAAAGGCTGTTCTACCTATGTTTTCCTCTAAAAGCTTTATAGTTGCTAGCCTAACATTTGAGTCTTTAATTCATTTCAAGTTTATTTTTGTGTATGGTGGTAGAAAGAGTTCTTTTCATTCTTTTACGTGTGGCTGTCCAGTTTTCCCAGCATTACTTATTGAAGAGGCTATCTTTTCTCCATTGTATAGTCTCCTTTGTCAAAAATAAGGTGCCCATAGGGTATGTGGGTTTATCTCTGGGCTTTCTTTCTTGTCCCATTGGTTTGTATTTCTGTTTTTGTGCTGGTACCATACTCTTGATGACTACAGCTTTGTAGTATAGTCTGAAATCAGCAAGGTTGATTTCTCCAGCTCTGGTTTTCTTAAGACTGCTTTGGCTATTTGGGGGTCTTTTGTTTTTCCAAACAAATCATGATTTTTTTTTGTTCCAGTACTGTGAAAAATTACATTGGTAGTTTGATAGGGATAACATTGAGTCTGGAGATTGCTTTGGGTAGTATTGTCATTTTCACAATATTGATTTTTCTGATTCAAGAACATGATATATCACTCCATCTGTTTGTGTTGTCTTTGATTTCTTTTATCGGTATCTTATAGTTTTCTGCACACAGGTATTTTGTCTCTTTAGGTTGGTTTATTCCTAGCTATTTTATTCTTTTTGTTGCAATGGTGAATGGAATTGTTTCCTTAATTTTTCTTTCTGATTTTTCATTTTTAGTGTATAGGAATGTAAGGGATTTCTGTATATTAATTTTATATCCTCTGACTTTACTGTACTCATTGATTAGCTGTAGTAGTTTTCTGGTGGCATCTTTAGTGTTCTATATATAGTATTATATCATCTATGAACAGTGAGAATTTTACTTTTTCTTTTCCAATCTATACTCCTTTTATTTCTTGTTCTTCTCTGACTGCTATGGCTAGGACTTCCAAAACTATGTTGAATAATAGTGTTAAGAATTAAGATTAAGAACCCCTGATCTTAAAATGCTTTCAGTTTTTCACCATTGAGAATAATGTTTTTCTGTGGGTTACTTGTACATGACCTTTATTATGTTGAGGTATGTTCCTTTTCTACCTACATTCTGGAGAATTTTTTTATAATTATATTTATTTTAAATTGATTGCTCTATAATATTGATTTGATTTCTTTCATACATCAACATGAATGAACTGTAGATGTACATATGTCTCCTCCCTCTTGAACCTTCCTCCTACATCCCAACCTTTCCCACCCCTCTAGGAGCCGCAGTGTGAGTTCCCTGAGTCATACAGCAAATTCCCTTTGGCTGTCTGTTTTACATATGTTAGTCTATGTGCCTCCATGCTACTCTCCCCATTCATCTTGCTGTCTCCTTCTTCTCTCCTGCCCTTGTCCATAAATCTGTTCTCTGTGTTCTCTCCATTGCTGCCCTGCAAGTAAGTTTATCAGTACCATCTTTCTAGATTTCATATATATGCATTAATATATGGTATTGTTTTTTTCTGACTTCAGTCTGTGTAATAGGCTCTAGGTTCATCTACTTCATTAGAACGGACTCAGATGTTTTCCCTTTTATGGCTGAGTAATATTCTATTGTTAGATACCATAGCTTCTTGATCCATTCATCTGTCGATGGACATCTAGGTTTCTTCTGTGTCCTAGCTATAGTAAATAGTGCTACAGTGAACATTGGGGTACATGTGGCTTTTTCAGTTTTGGATTCCTCAAGGTATATGCCTAAAAGTGTATTGCTGGGTTATATGGTAGTTTTATTCCTGATTTTTTAAGGAATCTCCATATTGTCTTCCATCATGGCTGTGTCAATTTATATTCCCAGTAGCAGTGCACGAGGGTTCCCTTTTCTCCACACCCTCTCCAGCACTTGTTTGTGGACTTTTTAGTGATGGCCATTCTGACTGGTGTGAGGTGATAGCTCATTGTAGTTTTGATAATAATGAATGATATTGAGCATCTCTTCATGTGTTTATTATCCATCCATATATTTTTGGAGAAATGTCTTTTTAGGTCTTTTGCCCACTTTTTGATTGGATTGTTTCTCTGGCATTGAGTTGTATGAACTGTTTTGTATATTTTGGAGATTAATCCTTTGTCACTTGTTTCATTTGCTATTATTTTTTCCCATCCTGAGGATTGTCTTCTCACCTTGTTTATCGTTTCCTTTGCTGTGCAAAAGCTTTTAAGTTTAATTTGGTCCCACTTGTTTATTTTTGTTTTTATTTCCATTATTCTAGGAGGTGGTTCATAGAGGATCTTGCTATGATTTATGTCATACAGTGTTCTACCTATGTTTTCTTCTAAGAGTTTTATAGTTTACATTTAGGTCTTTAATCCATTTCAAGTTTATCTTTGTGTATGGTGTTAGGAAGTGTTCTGATTTCATTCTTTTATACGTTGTTGTCCAGTTCTCCCAGCACCACTTATTGAAGAAGCTATCTTTTTCCTGGTTTCAGTCTTAACTGAATTGTATATTAACCATTGTATATTCTTAACTCCTTTGTCAAAGATAAGGTACCCCTAGGTCCATGGGTTTGTCTCTTGGCTTTCTGTCTTGTTCAGTTGGTCTATACTGTTAAGTCCAAACTCCGGGTCCCAAGCCCCTGAAGAGACCAAGTCCACACAGCAATGCGAAAGCATAAAGGGGTTTATTGCTAGCCGGGCTAGGGCCCAAGTCTCATCCACGCAGTGGAATCCAACAAGAGCCCCACGCTCCAGATCACAGTTGCTTTTATACAGGCAGTTCTTTGTTACAGCATTGGTATAGCTGGCAGTCAATGTTTGGTCAGTTTAAACTGCGCATCTGCCCTGGATGGTCTATCTCTTGGCGCGCGTGGGACTTTCCTGGCTTGTGGGGGGAGGCATGAGGTGAGAGTGGGGGAGGTCGCTGGAACTAGGGCAGGCTGTATATCACAGCAGCCTGTCACGGAGTAAGGTACTGGGAGGTGTGAGGATGGGGGAGGTCTCCGCAGCTAGGCCTGCTGTATCTCCCAGCAGCCTGTCACGTAAACTGTTTTGTTTACACACCACAATACTTCTCTTTTTGTGCCACCACCATACTGTCTTGATGACTGTAGCTTTGTAGTATAGTCTGAAATCAGGTAAGTTGATTCCTTCAACTCTATTCTTCTTTTTCAAGATTGCTTTGGCTGTTTGGGGTCTTTTGTGTTCCCATGCAAACTGGGAGATTTTTTGTTCTAGTTTTGTGAAAAATGCCATTGGTAATTTGATAGGGATTGCCTTGAATCTGTTGATTACATTTGGTAGTATAGTCATTTTCACAATATTGATTCTTCCAACCCAGGATCATGGAATATTCCTCCATCTATTTATATCATCCTTGATTTCTTTCATCAGTGTCTTATAGTTTTCTGAATACAGTTCTTTTGTCTCCTTAGGTAGATTTATTCCTAGGTATTTTATTCTTTTTGTTGCAGTGGTAAATCGGATTGATTCCTTAATTTTTCTTTCTGATTTTTCATTGTTCGTGTATAGGGATGCATGTGTTTTCTGTGTATTGATTTTGTATCCTACAACTTTACCATACTCACTGATTAGCTCTAGTAATTTTCTGATAGTATCTTTAGGGTTTCTTATGTACAGTATCATGTTATCTGCAAATAGAGTTTTATGTCTTCCTTTCCACTCTGGATTCCTTTTATTTCCTCTTCTTCTCTGATTGCCATAGCCAGGACATCCAAAACTATGTTGAATAATAGGGCACCCTATCTCACAAATGGACACCCTTGTCTTGTTTCTAATCTTAGAGTGAATGCTTTCAGTTTCTCACCATTGAGAATCATGTTTGCTGTTGGCTTGCTAAAAACGGTCTTTATTTTATTAAGGTAGATTCCTTCTATGTCCATTTTTTTGAAGAGTTTATTTTAACATAAATGGGTGCTGAATTTTGCAAAAGCTTTTTCTGCCTTTATTGAGATTATCGTATGGTTTTATCTTTCAGTTTGTTAAGATAGTGTATCACATTGATTGATTTGTGTGTATTGAAGAATCTTTGCATTCCTTAGATAAACCCCACTTGATAAGGGGATATCTGACCCTTTTAATATGTAGTTGAAATCTGTTTGCTAGTATTTTGTTGAGGATTTTTGTATCAATGTTTATTAGTTATTGACTTCCGCGGTGACACAGTGGTGAAAGAATCTGCTTGCCATTACAGGAGACTCAGAATCACAGGTTCAGTCTCCAGGACAGGCAGAACCCCTGGTGTAGGAAATGGGAAACCACTCTAATGTTTTAGCCTAGAAAATTCCATGGACAGAGGAGCCTGGTGGGCTACAGTTCATGGGATTGCAGAGTCGGACTTGAAAGCATACATGCAGTACTTGCTCTCAGTGATATTGGCCTGTAATTTTCTTTTTTTGTGTATGTTTGTCACGTTTTGGTATCAGGGTGATGGTGGCCTCATAAAACGAGTTTGGGAGTTTTCCATCCTCTGCAGTTTTCTGGATGAGTGAGCAGCGTATGCATTGGCTCTTCGCTAAACTTGTGATTAAGCTTGCCTTTGAAGCTATCCGGCACTGGGCTTTTGTTGGAAGATTTTTTGATTAGAGTTTTGATTTCAGTGTTTGTGATTGGTGTATTCATTTTTTCTATTTCTTCCTGGCTCACTCTTGAAAAGTTGTACTTTTCATAGAATTCATCCATTTCTTCGAGCTTATCCATTTTATTGGTATGTAGTTGCTCATAGTGGTGTTTTATAATCCTTTGTATTTCTTTATTGTCTGTTGTAACTTCTCCTTTTTCTATTCTAATTTTATTCATTTGGGTTTTCTCCTTTTTTTTCTTGATGAGTTTGGCTTGAACAATCTGTCAGTTTTGCTTATCTTCTCAAAAAAACAGCTTTTAGTTTCACTGATTTTTTCCTGTTGCCTTCTTCATTTCTTTTTCATTTATTTCTGCTCTGATCTTGATAATTCCGTTCCTTCTAACAACTTTGGGTTTTTGTTGTTGTTGTTCTTATTTTTCTAGTTGCTTAAACGTAAGGTTAGATTGTTTACGTGATGTTTTTCTTGTTTCTTGAGCTAGGTTTATATTGCTGTAAACTTCCCTCATAGCACTGGTTTTACTGAATCCTATAGGTTTTGAGTTGTTGTGTTTTTCTTTTTTGCTTTCCCCTCTTTGAGATCCTCAGTGAACTCTTGGTTATTAAGAAGCATATTGTTTAGCCTCCCTGTGTTTGTGATTTTTTTTTTTTTTTACAGTTTATTCCTGTAGTTCATATTTAATCTTATAGCATTGTGGTAAAAAAAAATCCTTGATATATTTTTAGTTTTACTTTTTTTTAAACTTACCAAGGCTTAATTTGTGACCCCCAAGATGTTATCTTTCCTGGATTTTGTTTCTTATGCACTAGAGAAAAAAGTGGAATCTACTGTTTTTGGATGAAATGTCCTATAGAAATCAATTAAATCCATCTGGCCCAATGTATCATTTAAAACTTGTGTTTCCTTAGTAATTTTTGTGTATGAATGGCCTGTCCATTGGTGTAAGTGAGGTTTTAAAGTCCCCCTCTGTTATTATGTTACTGTTGATTTTTCCTTTTATAGTTGTTAGCATTTCCTTATATATTGAGGCTCTCCTATGTTTGGTGCATATATATTTTTGATTGTTAGATCTTCTTCCTGTATGTTATATCTTCTTCCTGTATTAGTCCCTTGATCTTTATGTAGTGTCCTTCCTTGTCTCCAGTAATGGTCTTTGTTTTAAAATCTATTTTATCTGGTATGGTAGTGCTACTTCTAACTTCCTTTTGATTTTCACTTGCATGGAATATATTTTCTGAGTTAAGCTCCATACTTTCAATCTCTGTGTGTCCCGATGTCTGAAGTGGGTTTCTTGTAGATGGCATATATATAGGGGTCTTGTTTCTGTATCCGTTCATCCAGTCTACATCTTTTGCTTGGAGCATTTAATCCATTTACTTGTAAGGTAATTAATGATATGTGTGGTCCTATTACCACTTATTTTATTGTTTGGGGTTTGTTTTTGTAGGTCTTCTCTTTCTCTTGTGTTTTCTCTTTAGAGACGTTCCTTTAGTATTTGTTGTAAAGCTGGTTTGCTGGTGCTGAATTCTCTTCACTTTTGCTCTTTTGTAAAGCTTTTGATTTCTCTGTCAGATCTGACTGAGAAACTTACTCTAAAGAGTAGTCTTGGTTTTAGGTTTTTTCTTTTCATCATTTTAAGTATATCCTGGTACTCCCTTCTGTACTGCAAACTTTTGCTGAAAGATCAGTTATTAGCTTTATGGAAATCCCCTTACATTATTTGTTGTTTTGCCCTTGCTCTTTTAATAGGTTTTCTTTGTGTTTGATTAATATGTGTCTTGATCTGTTTCTCTTTGGTTTTATCCTGTGTGGGACTGTCTGGCCTTCCTGGGCTTGTATGGTATTTCCTTTCCCATGTTAGGGAAGTTTTTGACTATAATCTCCTCAAATATTTTCTCATACCCTTTCTATTTGTGTTCTTCTTCTGGGACCTCAATAATTCAAATGTTGGTGTGCTTAATTATGTTATAGTCGTCTCTGAGATTGTCTTCATTTCTTTTCATTCTTTTTTCTTTATTCTGCTCTGCTTCAGTTATTTCTGCCATTCTATCTTCCTGCACACTAATCTGTTCTTCTGCCTCAATTAGTCTGTTCTTGGTTTCCTCTAGTGTATTTTTCATCTCAGTTACTGTGTTTTTCATTGCTGATTATGTGTTCTTTATTTCTACTAGGTACTTATTAAACATTTATTGTATCTTCTAAGTCCGTGCCTCCATTCTGTTTATCTGTGCTTCCATTTTCCACATGTTTGGATCATCTTTACTTTCATTACTCTGAATTCTTTTTCAAGTATTTGAAAGTATTTCTTAATTTGGTTTTGTGGCTTTTACTGTGTTCCTTCATCTACTGTATGTTTCTCTGTCTTCCTCTTGTTTAATTTATTGTGCTTGAGGTCTCCTTTCTGTAGCTGCAAGGTCATAATTCATGTTGTGGACTTGGTCCCCAGCTGGTGGGTTTGGACCAGTGCCTTGTGAAGCTTTACTTGTTGATGGCGATTGGTGCCTGTGTTCTGGTGGTTGGAGTTGGATCTTGTTTCTCTGAAGGGCAGTACTGCATCCAGTGGTTTGTTTTGGGGTGTCTGTAAACAAGGTATGGCTTTGAGACACCTCTCTGCTACTGAGCAGTGTTGTGTTCCTGTTTTGCTGATGGTTTGGCATCAGAGTCTGGCATTGGAGCTTGCTGGCCTTTTGTGTGTTGCATGGTCTTAGTGTTGAGATGGTGGCCTTTGGGAGAGCTCTTGCTGTTTAATGTTCCATGGGGTTGGGAGTTAGTTCTCTTGTGGTGCAACACCCTGGACTCAGGTCTCCTACCTTGGAGGTTCAGGCCCAACTCCTTACTATAGCCCCAAGACTCCCCAAGCCACACAGCACAAATGGGAAAGAAAAAGTAATAAAGGGCAAAAAAAAAAAAAAAAGGAGCGAGAGGAGAGGAAAAAAACAGAAAAGAAAAGAGGGGAAAGAGTGAAAAAATAAAAAATAAATGAAAAGCAAAAGGAAAAAGAGGAAGTCATATATAGAAAGAAAAAGGACAGTCAAAACCCCAAGACAAATGGTGAAAGCCACACAAGCAGCAATCAACAGACAAGAATAAACAAAGCAGCTTTCATACTCACAAAGAGAATAGAAAAAAAAAAAGAGAAAGAAAGAAGGATAAAAATAGGAATCAAAAAAGGAAGTGAACATTCAAGCCAATAAACAAATGCTAAGTGAAAACAAATACTAAAAACTAGAGTAGCAAAAATACAAGATCAAAAACGTGGGGAAAAATGGAATATAACTAGAGTACTGTAAAAATAGGAAAAAAATTTATTCAAAAATAAAAGGTTTTTATAAAAGATAAGTACATTAACAAATAAAAATTAAAGGAATGGTAAAGAACACCATTACAACAATATGAAAAAGAAAAAATACATACATACATATATAGAGAGAATAGTGTCCTCCTGAATCCTCTGTTGTCCTTGCGTACAGTAAGCATTAGTCATTCTGTTTACTCAGGAAGTCCTCCAACATTTCTGGGAAGGTCTCTGGACCTGTTGTGGGTGCTGTATGGTCAGCTCAGACTCAGATCTGGTTTTACTCCAGCTTGTTCTTGCTCCCAAAGTCCACAGCCTTATGCTCTTTGTGGGGATTTAATCTGCTGCACCTGCAGCTAGAGGAACACATTCCCTTCCTTTCTTCCATCCTATAATCCGTGACGCTCGGTTTTGGTTTGGCCTTGCTTCTGCTTGTAAGCCACCCTCCAATGTCTGTTCCCCACCCAGACAAGAGTGAACGAGAGTAGCAGCTGATCAGGGCTTGCTTGCTCTGTTTGACTTGGGAGAGACAGTGATATGGCAGACACAGCTGGGACATATGGGAGTGCCCGCTGAGGTGGATGCCTGTGGGAAGTTGCTACAGGCAGGCCGTCATGTGCTCCCTCAGGGGAGTTGGCCTTGGTTCGTGTGTCCCTCAGCAGAGCTGAGCTGCAAAGGCTCCCCGGAAGGTGTGGCCAGTGACCTGTGCCTGCTCACTGCTTGGTGGAAGCTGCTGCCTCTGGGATTGGGATCACAGTGGCGTTTTGTCAACAACCTCTGGCCCTCACCTTGGCTTTAGAGGTGGCCAGTCAGCCTGCATTCCCCACTCTGGGATTATAAACTGCAGTTGCGGCTGGTGCCACACCTGGCACTTGTGCCAACTTTGGTGATGATGGCCAGTGTACCTGCTTCTGAGGTTGCAGTCCACAGTTGTGGCTCTCACAAAGGCAGAGTCCTGTAGTCTGTGTGTGTGTGGAATTAGTTTTCCCTGCAGCAGTGATCCCTTAACTCTCTTTGAGGCCCAGGCTTTATCCTCGACTCCTTCAGCTGTGTTGTACTATTCCCCTTGATTAGCATCATTGCTGTCAACCCCAGTTTTCTCCCTGGGGTCCGGTGCCTGAAGCCTGAGCCTTAACTCTCAGCCCCAATTCACTGTAGTGGGCATGCAAACAGCGTCTCAACTGGGAAGTGCTGGTCAGCAGTTATCTCTGTGGTGAATTCTTTGCATTTTCCCTTCCTAATGTTGCTGCGTTCCCCTTTGAGGTTCTGAAGATGTTCCTGTCCCCACCCATGAGGGCTTTCTGAGTGTGCAGACTTTTCCTCCTTTACAGCTCCCTCCCTGAGGTTCAGGTCCCTATCCCAAGTCCTTTGTCTTTCATTTTTCCTGTATCTTTTGCCCTACTTCATTGTGTGGAGATTGGCTTGCCTTTTTGGAAGTCTGGTATCTTCTACCAGCATACAGAAGATGTTCCAAATGAGTTGTTTAACATGCAGATGCATTTATGATGTGTTTGTGGGGGATGGTGATCACCCCACCTTCCTTTATGGTATACTCTTCATGGTATAGTCTTACTTTATGGTATAGCATTACTCCTCTGCCATTTTGAAAGTCCTCCCAAAGAGCTTCTTTATACTTATATCATTGAGTTTAGTTCTTTAATTCTTCATGAACAATGAGACTCAGTAATTGACTTAATCTAACAATCCAAATTACATTCATATTTTTTAACATCAGTGAACTTAATATAACAAAATTTGTGGTTGAGTTTTTAAAATTGATGTTCTCAAGGTCTGTGCCACAGTGAAGAAATAGAGATTTTATTCTTTTGAAAGTCTCAGATTTGGATACCTTCTTGTTGTTTTACATTCAACTTATTTTTAAAAACTGAGGGACCAGTTACACCAAACATAAAAGGACATTTTCTTTGCATATTCTGAGTGTTTTGAACATGAGCAAAACTGTAAGGTCAAAATGGTTTCTGATTTGAATTTATATGTCATTGTCTTTCTCTTTTCATTTTTAAAAGAGTAACTACAGATACACAGGAAGTTACAAAACTAGTACAGAGAGAGCACATGTATCCTTCACCCAGTTTCCCCAGTTTTATATCTTACATAATTATTGTTCAAATTCAAAACCAGGAATTTGACATTGATACAGTGTGTGTATAATTTCATGTCATTTTATCACCTGTGTTAGATTCCTGTGGCTGCTGTCACAATCAAGTCTCCTTTGTGTATATCTACTTCCTCCAGCCCCCTACAACAGAGTCTTCAATCCCTGGAAACCTCCAGTCTCTTTCTCGTGCCTATAATTTTATCATTTAAAGAATATTTTAGAAGTGGAATTATAAAATATGTGACCTTTAGAGACTGAATTTTCATTCATGATAATGCTCTTGTAATTCATCTAAATTATGTATATAGTAATTTGTTCCTTTTTGAAGGTGAGTTATGCTTCATGGTGTGGATATACCAGTTTTGTATACTCATCCATTTGTTTTGGTTGTTTCCAGTTTTTGACTATATAAATAAAACTGCTATGAAAAGTTATATACAGGTTTTTATGCCCACATAAATATTTATTTCTCCTAGGATAAATGCCCAGGTCTGTGATTATTAGGTTGTATGATATATGTTTAGTTTCCTGCCCCCTAGTTTTATTGAGATATAATTGATACATAACATTGTATTTTTGGTGTACATCATGATTCCTGCAATGCAGGAGATGCAGGAAATGCAGGAAACATGGGTTTGATCCCTGGGTTGGGAAGATCCCCTGGAAGAGGAAATGGCAACCCTCCCCAGTATTCTTGCCTGAGAAATCCAAAGGACAGAGGAGTCTGGCAGGCTAAGTCCAAAGGGTCACAGAGAGTTGGACACAACTGAGTGGATGAACACACAGATACATGTATTGCTAAATAATTACCACAATAAGTTTGCATCTATCTCCTAAAGTTAGTTTTTTCTTCTGATGTGAACTTGTAAGCTCTACTCTCTTAGTAACTTTCACATATTCCACATAGTATTGTTAACTATTGTCATCATGCTGAATGTTAACATTTCCAGAACTTACTTATCTTATAACTGGAAATTTGTATATTCTTACTACCTTTACCCAGTTCTCCCCTGCACACACACACCCATCCATCCACCTTTGGCTAACACTAATTTGTTCTGTTTCTATGACTTTAGGTTTGTAGATCCCACATGTAAGTGACATTATACAATATTTGTCTTTCTCCATCTGACCTAGCATAATGCCCTCAAGGTCAATCCATGTTGTCACAACTAGCAATATTCCTTCTTTTTTATGGCTGAATAATTTTCCTCTGTATATGTGTGTGTGTGTGTATCATTTTTTCTTTATCCTTTCATTTACCCATGGGTGTTTACAATATCTCCATGTCTTGGCTATTGTGAACAATGCTACAGTGAAGTGGGGGTACAGACACCTATTCAGGATGGTGATTTGATGTATTTTGGGTATATACCCAGAAGTTGAATTGCTGAATCATGTGGTACTTCTCCCTGGAGGAGGAAATGGCAACCCACTCCAGTATCTTTGCCTGGAAAATCCCATGGACAGAGGAGCCTAGGGGACTACTGTAGTGAGTCTATGGGTTTCAAAGAGTTGGACACAACTGAAGCATGAAGTGTCACTTCTAACTTTAATTTTTCAAGAAACCTGCATACTGTTTTCTATTTGACTATATCAGTTTACATTCACAACAGATGTGTACAAAGGTTTCTTTCCTTTTCTCCACGTCCCCAACACCGCTTGTCATTGCTTCTGTTTTTGACAGTAGCCATGCCAACAAGTGTGAGATGATCTACTAGGGTTTTGATTAGTGATGTTGAGTACCTTTTCATGTTCCTGTTGGCCATTTGAATATATTTTTTGGAAGAAGATATCTATGTGAGTTCTTTACTCATTTTTAATTGTATTATTTGGATTTTTTTGCTGTTGAGTTGTTTGAGTTGGTTATACAGTATGGATGTTAACATTTTAGCATTTGTGTGGTTTGAGAATATTTTGTCGCATTCTATAGATTGCCTTTTCATTTTGTAGGTTGTTTCATTTACTGTACAGAAACCTCTTTGTTTGCTATAGCCCCACTTATTTATTGCTTTGTGTCTGCACTTTAGATGTCATACCCCCCAAAATCATTGCTATTACTGTGGTCAAGGGACTTATTCTTTATTTTTCTTCTGGGAGTTTTATGGTATCAGGTTTTATATTTAAGTCTTTAATTTTGAGATAATTATTTGTGGATTTTGTGAAATAGGGATGTAGTTTTATTCTTTGGCATGTGAATATCTATTTTCCTAGCTCAATTTTTGAAGAAATTTGTCTTTTTACCACTGAGTTTGTGGCCTTCTTGTCAAACATTAGTTGAATTTTCATGTGTTTCCCATTAGTCTGTATATCTGGTTTTGTCCTAGTACATACTGTTTTGATTACTGCAGCTTTGTAATGTAGTTTAAAGTCAAGACATGATGTGTCTAGCTTTGTTCTTTCTCGGGATTGTTTTGGCTGTTTAGTGTCTATGATAGTTCCATATAAATTGCAAGATTTTTTTTTTTCTGTTACTTTTGTGTGTGTGTGTGTGTGAGAAATGCCTAGGAAATCATGATAGGGATTGTATTGACTCTATAGATGGCTTTGTGTTGTACAGACATTTTAACAGTGTTAATTCTTCAAATCCAAGAACATTGAATGTCTTTACATTTATTTGTGTCTTCTTCAGTTTATTTCATTAATATCCTGTACTTTTCGGTGTGCTAAGTTTCTCACCTACATGGTTAATGTTCTCCTAAGTATTATATTGTTGTGATGCTGCCATAAGTGGGAATGTTTTATTTACTTCATAGTTAATTTAGTTCTTAGCATATACAAGACCTGGAGCTGACTGTTGCTCAGATCATGAATTTCTTATTGCAAAATTCAGACTTAAATTGAAGAAAGTAGGGAAAACCATTAGGCCATTCAGGTATGACCTAAATCAAGTCCCTTATAATTTTACAGTGAAAGTGACAAATAATTTCTAGGGATTAGATCTGATAGAGTACCTAAAGAACTATGGGTGGAGGTTCATAACATTGTACACGAGACAGTGACCAAAACTGTACAAAAAAGATCTTAATGAGCTGGATAACTCCAGTGGTATGGTCATTCACCTAGAACCAGACATTCTTGAATGTGAAATCAAGTGGGCTTTAGGAGGCATTACTATGAACAAGCAGAGGAACCAGAGATCAAATTGCCAATATCCACTGGATCATCGAAAAAGCAAGGGAGTTCCAGAAAAATATCTATTTCTGCTTTATTGACTATGCCAAAGTCTTTGACTGTGTGGATCACAATAAACTGGAAAATTCTGAAAGAGATGGGAATACCAGACCATCTGACCTGCCTCTTGAGACACCTGTATGCAGGTCAGGAAGCAACAGTTAGAACTGTAAATGGAACAACAGACTGGTTCCAAATAGGAAAAGAAGTACATCAAGGCTGTATACTGTCACCTTGCTTTTTTTTAACTTATATGCAGAGTACATCGTGAGAAATGCTGGGCTGGAAGAAGCACAAGCTGGAATCAAGATTGCTGGGAGAAATATCAATAACCTCAGATATGCAGATGATACCACCCTTATGGCAGAAAGTGAAGAGAAACTAAAAAGCCTCTTGCTGGAAGTGAAAGAGGAGAGTGAAAAAGTTGGCTTAAAGATTAACATTCAGAAAACTAACATCATGGCATCTGGTCCCGTCACTTAATGGCAAATAGATGAGGAAACAGTGGAAATAATGTCAGACTTTATATTTTTGGGCTCCAAAATCACTGCAGATGGTGATTGCAGCCATGAAATTAAAAAACGCTTACTCCTTGGAAGGAAAGTTATGACCACCCTAGGTAGTATATTGAAAAGCAGAGACATTACTTTGCCAACAAAGGTCCATCTAGTCAAGGCTGTGGTTTTTCCAGTAGTCATGTATGGATGTGAGAGTTGGACAGTGAAGAAAGCTGAGTGCTGAAGAATTGATGCTTTTGGACTGCAAGGAGATCCAACCAGTCCATCCTAAAGGAGATCAGTCCTGGTTGTTCATTGGAAGGACTGATATTGAAGCTGAAACTCCAATACTTTGGCTACCTCATACAAAGAGTTGACTCATCAGAAAAGACCCTAATGCTGGGAAGGACTAGGGGCAGGAGGAGAAGGGGATGACAGAAGATGAGATTGTTGGATGGCATCACTGACTCGATCGACATGAGTTTGGTTAGACTCCGGGAGTTGGTGATGGACAGGGAGGCTTGGCGTGCTGTGATTCATGGTGTTGCAAACAGTCAGACACGACTGAGTGACTGAACTGAACTGTGAAGTTATTAATTTATAGCTTGGGCTTTTTTATTTTTTGTAGTTTCTTTGGGATGCTACAGTAAAATTGACTTTATAAAATTAATTAAGAAGTATCCCCTTCTGTTTTATATTGTGGAAGAAATTGTATAGATTCAGTATCCATTTTTTAAACTTCTGGAAAACTTAATTTGCTTAATAATAAGATAGCTGTTCAAATTTTATATTTCATTTTGAGTGAGTTCTAATGTGTGCTTTTTGAGGAGTTAGTCCATTTCATCTGTAGTATCAAATTGTTATGTGAATAGTTTTTTATTTTAATAGTCCTCCCTTATCCTTTTGATGTTTGCAAGGCCTATAGTAATTCCCTTGCTTCATTCTCAATATTAATAATTTGTGCTTTTTTTCTTCTTTGTCAGTCTTGCTGTAGGTTGGTCTGCTTTATTGAGCTTTTCAAAGAATAAGCTCTTTGTTTCATTGATTTTTCTCTGCATTTTAAAATTTTCAGTTCATAGATATTTGCTTCTCATCATTTCGTCTCTCTTACATACATTGAGTTTATTTTGCTCTTCTTTTTCTAGTTTTGTAAGGTGTGAGCTTCGGTTATTGGTTTGAAACCTTTATTTCATAACAAGCATTTATTGAGATTAAATTTTCTCTCAGCATTATTAGCTACATCCCACACATTTAAATGTTATATTTTTGTTCCAATTAAATGTATATATTTTTTAAATTTCCCTTGAGACTTACTTTTTGCCTCATGGATTGTTAGGAAGTGTGTTATTTAAATTCTAGGTGTGGGGAAGATTTTAGTGTTAACTATTTTCTTAATTTCTAGTCTCATTTCATTGTGGCCACATAACACAGAGTGTGTGTGATTTAAATTCTTTAAATCATTGGAAGTTCATTTTTGTGAGTCAGACTATGGTCATCCTTAATATATGTTTTATAGGCACTTAAGTGTTAGTGTTAGTCGCTCAGTCATGCCCGACTCTTTTTGACCCCATGGACTGCAACCCCCCAGGCTCCTCTGTCCATGAGATTTTCTAGGCAAGAATACTGGAGTGGGTTGCCATTTCCTTCTCCAGGGGCTCTTCCCAACCCAGGGATCTAACCCAGGTCTCCTGCACTGCAGGCAGATTTTTTACCAACTGAGCTATTAGGCACTTAAAACTCATGTGTATTCTGTTGATTAGATTCTGATGGTCGCTGGTGTTACTGAGTTCTTAAGTATCATTGCTGATTTACTCTTTTCTTGTTCTGTTAATTTTAGAGAGAAAAGTGTTCAGATCTCCAGCAGTATAATAAATACTTTTGTCTGTTCTTTTCAGACCTAGCCTTTTTTGCTTCACATTATTTCAGCTCTTTTGTTTGATATATACACTTCGGTTTACCCTGTCTTCTTGGTGAATTGACCTTATGTGATATTTCTGTCTCTCCCTGATACTTTTTCTTGCTGAAGTGCACTCTAGCTGATATTCATATAGCCCCATCTGTTTTCTCTTAATTCATGCTTGTATAGTAAATCTTTCTTTATCCTTTGACTTCTAGGCTACTTGTATTATTCTGTTTGAAGTGACTTACTTGTAAGAAGGATAAAATTGGGGTAACTTAAAAAAAATCTCTGCTGTTCTCTGCCTTAAATTGATATATATGGTGTGTGTCTGTGTGTATGTACTGTTAACAGTTAGTACATTTGTTGATATTTTAGTACTTAAGTCTGCTTTTTTGTTGTTTGTTTTCTGTTTATTCTGTTTTTAATTTCTTTTTTTCCTGTCTTCCTGGGGATTACTTGAACTATTTTTAGGATTCCATCTTCCATTTTCATTTAGCTATAATGACTCTGGGTGTATCTCTTTGTGTAGACTCTGTAGTGGTTGTTTTAAGCACTACATCACTTACATATTTTATACATGCATTCAGTACTCTATATCTACAGGTTCTGCATCCACAGATTGAGAGGACTGACCATACTTTGCCAGCCATTTTTAAAATTAATTTATTTTTTTTTATTGAAGGCTAATTGCTTTAAAGAATTTTGTTTCTGTCAAACCTCAGCATGAATCAGCCATAGGTATACATATATCCCCTCCCCTTGGAACCTCCCTCCCATCTCCCTCCCCATCCCACCCCTCTAGGTTGACACGCAGCCCCTGTTTGAGTTTCCTGAGTCATACAGCAAATTCCTATTGGCTCTTGTTTTTTACATATGGTAATGCAAGTTTCCATTTTACTCTTTCCTTATATCTCACCCTCTCCTCCCCTCTCCCCATGTCTGTAAGTCTGTTCTCTTATGTTTTTCTCTCCATTGCTGCCTTGTAATAAATTCTTCAGTACCATTTTTCTAGATTCTGTATATGTGCATTAGAATATGATATTTATCTTTCTCTTTTTGACTTTCTTCACTCTGTATAATAGGTTCTAGGTTCATCCACCTCATTCGGACTGATTAAGATACATTCCTTTTTATGGCTGAGTAATATTCTGTTGTGTATATGTTCCACAACTTCTTTATCCGTTCATTTGTCATTGGACATCTGGGTTGCTTCCACGTTCTATCTGTTGTAAATAGTGCTGCAGTGAACAATGGGATACATGTGTCTTTTTCAGTTTTGGTTTCCTCAGGGTATATGGCTAGGATTGCTGGGATTGCTGGGTCATATGGTGGTTTTATTCCTAGTTTTTTAAGGAATCTCCATACCGTCTTCCATAGTGGCTGTATCAGTTTGCATTCCCACCAACAGTGCAAGAGTGTTCCCTTTTCTCCACACCCTCTCCAGCATTTATTGTTTGTAGACCTTTTGACGATGGTCATTCTGACTGGTGTGGGGTGATATCTCACTGTAATTTTGATTTGCCTTTCTCTAGTAATGACCATGTGGAGTATCTTTTCGTGTGTTTGTTAGCTATCTGTATGTCTTCTTTGGAGAAAAGTCATAGGTCTTTTTCCCACTTTCTGATTGGGTTTTTTGTTTTTCTGGCTTTGAGTTGTATGAGCTTGCTTGTATATTTTGGAAATTTATCCTTTGTCAGTTGTTTCATTTGCTGTTTTCTCCTTTCTGAGGGTTGTCTTTTCATTTTGCTTATAGTTTCCTTTGCTGTGCAAAAGCTTTTAAGTTTAATCAGATCCCACTTGTTTACATTTGTTTTTATAATAAAATAAAAAATTACTCTAGGAGGTGGGTCATAGAGGCTCTTGCTTTGATTTATATTATCAAGTGTTCTGCCTATGTCTTCCTCTAAGACTTTTATAGCTTCTTGTCTTCTATTTAGGTCTTTAATCCATTTTGAGTGTATCTTTGTGTATGGTGTTAGGAAGTGTTCTGATTTCATTCTTTTACATGTAACTGTCCAGCACCATTTAATGAAGAGGCTGTCTTTCCCCATTTTATATTCTTGCCTCCTTTGTCAAAAATAAGGTTCATGTAGTTGCATGGGTTTATTTCTGGGCTTTCTGTCTTGTTCCATTGGTCTATATTCCTGTTTTTGTGGCACTGCCATACTGTCTTGATGACTGTAGCTTTGCGGTTTAGTCAGGAAGATGGATTCCTCCAGCTCCATTCTTCTTTCTCAAGACTGCTTTGGCTATTTGGGATCTTTTGTGTTTCCATATGAATTGTAATTTTTTTGTTCCAGTTATGTGATAAATGTCATTGGTAATTTGATAGGGATCTCATTGAATCTGTAGATTGCCTTTGTTAGTATAGACATTTTCACAATATTGATTCTTTCTACCCAGCAACACGCAATATGATGCATCTGTGGAGTCTGGTATTAGATAGGGTGGAATGTCTTGGAAACAACCCTCTTTGGTTACCAAGGGACCAATGTGTATAACATAAATGTGTGTATGTTTCTCTGATGGCTCAGTAGTCAAGAATCTGCCTGCCATGCAGGAAACAGGTTCAATCCCTGGGTTGTGATGTTCCTCTGGAGAAGGAAATGGAAACCCACCCCAGCATTCTTTCCTGGGAAATCCCATGGACAGAGAAGCCTGGCAGGATACATTCCATGAGGTCGCAGAAGAGTCAGAAATAACTTAGGATCTAAACAACAACAATGTAATATCTACTTTGTAATTGTTCATTGAAGCTTTTCCAAGATCAGTTCCGTCGCTGTCGTGTCCGACTCTGTGACACCATGGGCTGCAGTACACAAGGCATCTTGTCCAATCCTCAACTCCCAGAGCTTGCTCAAATTCATGTGCATTGAGTTGGTGATGCCATCCAACCATCTCATCCTCTGTCATCCCCTTCTCTTGCCTTCAGTCTTTTCCAGCATCAGGGTCTTTTCCAGTGAGTCAGTTCTTTACATCAGATGGCCAAAGTATTGGAGCTTCAGCTTCAGCATCAGTCCTTCAAATGAATACTCAGGATTGATTTCCTTGATAATTAACTGGTTTGATCTACTTGCAGTCCAAGGGACTCTCAAGAATCTTCTCTTAACACCGCAGTTCAAAAGCATCAATTCTTTGGTGCTCAGCCTTCTTTATGGTCCACCTCTCACATCCATACATGACTACTGAAAAATATCATCATATATGTCTTTCTTATTCAGAATGACCTTAAATTGTCACAGTAACTTTTGACCAGTACATTTATGTTTAGATCTTTTGAGCAGTAAAATACTTTGTGAGCTTTCATTTAATATTAAAATCCAGGGTCAAAATATTATTGAAAATACCATGGACTTTGAGTGAAGCAAGCATAGTTCTGTTAATTTTGTGTCTAAATCTTATTGTTTAATCTTGGCTTCAGGTTCCCATTTTGGAAAACTAATTGTTAATCTTAAAGGATTATGAATATTGAGTAAAATAGCTCTATAAATTGCTAATTATAAATTCTGATACTATCAGGTCTGTTATATCACAAACTGAAATTTGAGTCTCTAATCATTCATTTATTTATTAATGTTTACGTGTTAACAGAAATGGGAATTTTACCAGATAGTATTTTTCTCTAGTTTATTGCTTTAAAGGTCCAAAAAGATCTACATTGATAAGGATGTAAGTTCCTAATTCCCCTTTATGGATCACAGCCTTGTTGGGGTGAAGGGGCTAGAGTAACTCAATGAAGATATGAGCCAGGCAATGCAGGGTCACCTAAGATGGATGGGTCATAGTGAATAGTTCTGATAAAACTTGGTCCAGTCGAGGAGGGAATGGCACACCACTCCAGTATTCTTGATGTGAGAACCTCATGAACAGTATGAAAAGGCAAAAAGATATGACACTGGAAGATGAGTCCCCCAGGTCAGAAGGTGTCCAGTAGGCCACTGCAGAAGAGCAGAGGGTAATTACTAATAGCTCCAGAAAGAATGAAGTGGCTGGGTCCAAGAGGAAATGACAGTCAGTTGTAGACCTCTCTGGTGGTGACAGTAAGTCCGATGAACAGTATATTGCTTAGGAATATGGGATGTTAAGTCCATCAGTCAAGGTAAATTGGACATGGTCAAGTCAACAAGAGAGTCTGAAATGCAGTTCAGTTCAGTAGCTCAGTCGTGTCCGACTCTTTGCTACCCCATGAATCGCAGTACGCCAGGCCTCCCTGTCCATCCCCAACTCCAGAGTCTACCTGAACCCATGTCCATTGAGTCGGTGGTGCCATCTAGCCATCTCATCCTCTGTTGTCCCCTTCTCCTCCTGCCCCCAATCCTTCCCAGCATTAGGGTCTTTTCCAATGATTCAACTCTTCGCATCAGGTGGCCAAAGTATTGGAGTTTCAACTTCAACATCAGTCCTTCTAATGAACATCCAGGAATGACCTCCTTTAGGATGGACTGGTTGGATCTTCTTGCAGTCCAAAGGACTCTCAAGACTCTTCTGCAACACCACAGTTCAAAAGCATCAATTCTAGTACTTGGGTGCAATCTCAAAGACAATAGGATGTTCTCAGTTTGTTTCCAAGGCAGACCAATGTTACAGCAATCCGAATCTGTGCCCCAGCTACTAATGCTGAAGAGCTGAAGTTGACCAGTTCTGTGAAGATCTGCAAGACTTTCTAGAACTCACTCCAAAAAAAAGATGTCATTCTCATTACTGGAGATTGAAACGCAAAAGTAGGAAGTCAGGAGATACTTGAAGTAACAGGCAAGTTTGGCCTTGGAGTTCAAAGTGAAGCAGGGCAAAGGCTGACAGTTTTGTTAAGACATGCTCATATCAAACACCCTCTTCCAACAACACAAGAGATGACTCTACACATGGACATCACCAAATGGTCAGTAACTAAGGCAGATTGATGTCCATTTGTAGAGTCATCTCTTGTGTTGTTGGAAGCTGAAGGTGGAGAAGCTCTATACATACAGCAAAAACAAGACATGGAGCTAACTGTGGCTTGATCATGAGCTCTTTATTGCAAAATGCAGGCTTAAATAGAAGAAAGTAGGGAAAGCTACTAGCCCAGTTATGTATGACCTAAATCAAATCTCTTATGATTATATGGTGGAGGTGACAAATAGATTCAAGGGATCAGGTCTGGTAGGTAGAGTACCTGAAGAGCTATGGACAGAAGTTCATAGCACACTGTACAGGAGACAGAGAAAAAGAAATGCAAGAAGGCAAAGTGGTTGTCTGAGGAGGCTATACAAAAAGAGAAGCGAAAGGCAGAGGAGAACGGGAAGGATATACCTAACTGAATGCAGAGTTCCTGAAAATAGCAAGGAGGGTTAAGAAGGCCTTCCTAAATAAACAGTGCAAAGAAATAGAGGAAAACAATTGAATGGAAAAGAGATCTCGTCAAGAAAATTGGAGATATCAAGGGGACATTTCATACAAGGATGGGCACAATAAAGGACAAAAACGGTAGGGCATAACAGAAACAGAAGAGATAAGAAGAGGTGGCAAGAATACGCAGAAGAACTATACAAAAAAGATGTTAGTGACCCAGATAACCACAATGGTGTGGTCACTCACCTAGAGCCAGACATCCCAGAGCATCACTCACCTAGAGCCAGTGTGAAGTGAAGTGGGCCTTAGGAAGCATCACTATGAACAAATCTAGTGCAGGTGATGGAATTCCAGCTGACCTATTTCAAACCTAAAAGTTGATGTTGTAAAAGTGCTGCACTCAACATGTCAGCAAATTTGAAAAACTCAGCAATGGCCCCAGGACTGGAAAAGGTCAGTTTTCATTGCAATCCCAAAGAAGGGCAAGCCAAAGAAGGTTCAGAATACTGTACAGATGCGCTTATTTCACATGCTGCTAAGGTTCTGCTCAAAATCCTTCAAGGTAGGCTTCATCAGTATATGAACTGAGAACTTCCAGATGTACAAGCTGCATTTAGAAAAGGCAGAGGAACCAGAGATCAAATTGCCAGCATTCGTTGGATCATGGAGAAGGCAAGGGAACTCCAGGAAAAAAAACACACACACACATATACTTCTTTGACTATGTTAAAGCCTTTGCCTGTGTAGATCACAACAAACTGTTGAAAATTCTTACAGAGATGGGAATACCAAAGTCTCCTGTGAAACGTGTATGCAAGTCAAGAAGCAACAGTTAGAACCAGACATGGAGCAAGTGACTGATTTAAATTTGGGAAAGGAACAGGACAGGTCTGTATGTCTCTGGTTATTTAACTTCTACGCAGACTACATCATAGGAAATGGTGGGCTGGGTGATTTACAAACTGGAATCAAGATTCCCTGGAGAGAGATGGGAGAACGGCATTGAAACATGTAAATTATCATATGTGGAATGAATCCCCAGCCCAGGTTTGATGCATGATACAGGATGCTCAGGGCTGGTGCACCAGGATGACCCAGAGGGATGGAATCAGGAGGGAGGTGGGAGGGGGGTTCTGGAAGGGGAACACATGTATACCCATGGTAGATTCATGTCAACGTATGGCAAAACCAATACAATATTGTAAAGAAGAAAGTCTTTGTTGAATTTTTTACAATAAAAATAATAATAAAAAAAAAGTTTCCCTGGAGAAACATCAACAACTTCAGATATGCAGATGACACCACTCTTAATGGTGGAAAGTGAAGAGGAACTAAAGAAGCTCTTGATGAAAGTGAAAGGGGAGAGTGAAAAAGCTGGCTTGAACTCAACATTCAAAAAACCTAAGAACATGGCTTCTGGTCCCATCACTTCATGGCAAATAGAAGGGGAAAAAGTAGAGGCAGTGACAGGTTTTATTTTCTTGGGCTCCAAAATCTCTGTGAACTGAGGCTGCAGCCATGAAATGAAAAGATGCTTGCTCCTTGTAAGAAAAGCTGTCACAAACCATGTCAGCGTATTAAAAAAGCAGAGACATCACTTTGCCAACAAAGGATGTCTAGTCAAAGCTATGATTTTTCCAGTAGTCATGTCCGGATGTTAGAGTTGGACCATAAAGAAGGCTGATCACTGAAAAGTTGATGCTTTTAAATTGTGCTGGAGAAGACCCCTGAGAGTCCCTTGGACAGTGAGGAGATCTATCCAGTCAATCCTAAAGGAAATCAGTCCTGAATATTCATTCGGACTGATGTTGAAGCTGTATTTTCAATACTTTAGCCACCTGATGGGAAAGCTGACTCACTGGAAGAAACACTGATGCTGGGAAAGATTGACAGCAGGAGCGGAAGGGGGCAGCAGAGGATGAGTTGGTTAGATATTATGTGGTTGCAAAGTGTCAGATTCAGCTTTTGACTGAAGAATAACAATAAAAATTGCTTAATTTAGATTGTTGTAATCATTATAAAAAATTTCCCCCCACTTTTCCCCCTTTATTTTCAGTGTGTTTGCATGCTTAAATTTCTCCCATCTAAGCAAAACAAAATTCCTTAGAACTTAAAAAAAATTTATATAAAATATGTTCATTATCCTCTCTTAAAACCACTGTAATCTGGCCTCTCCTTATCCTACCCTCAAATCATCAGTGACTTCTTTCTCAGCTCTAGAACTTTTTCCTGTGTCTTCTACAGATTATATTTCTCGTATTTTCTTTCCATCTAGGCTGTCACCTGGTATGTAGCAGATGCTGCAAAAATAATTCTTCAGCTTAGATTGTCTATCCCTTAAGGTTAATTATCCTTGGTGTTCTATCCTTAACACTCTTCTCTAGTAATTCTACTTGTCTTCTTTGATTGGTTTTTATTAATTTCAGTGGATTTAGTTATCTTGTGGATTAGTTCCCTGCTTCCCTTTCATATCCAGTGCCCTTTGTCTATGATAGTGCTTATAACTGTTGATTAAAGAAAGTCTACATACAGAAATTTATTCAAGCCAAAGTGACCAAATAGGACATTTCAGCTTCTCTGCTTAACCACTGTGCATAGAGTAAACGTGGAGAGTTTTAACTTTCAGGCACGTTGCAAAAGTGAATACCCTTGTGTAATACTAAGTTTTACAAGTACTTGAAAATTTCTTAAAAGCCATTTTGCTTATATTACTAGTCATAAAAAAATTACTATATATGTATATCACTGGGTTCACTTCTTATCTATGAACTATTAGCTTCAGTAATTTAGACTTACTCTAATTTCAAATTCCAGATTATTTATATATTTATATAATAACAATATAAATAATTAGGTATCAATTATATATACACACTTATATAGAGATATTTTTAAAAGTATTGCAACCCATGTTGCTTTTATTCATCAGTGTTCAGGAGGTCTTAGCTACTACTGTAGTACATAAAGGAAATAAAATTGGTAAAATAATACAAAAGACGCAATCTCAGTATTTACAAATGATATGTTTTTTATGCATTAAACAGTAAAGATTCAACAGATAAATATTTAGATTAATAAATATGTTTAATGAATTGCTGAGATTAAAATTAATACTCATCAGTTAAGATAATCCTATTTGGATTTTACTAGGGGCTCAGTAATTAAGAAGCTGCCTGCCAATGCAGGGGATATAGGTTCAGTCCCTAGTCCTGTAAAATTCTGCATACCAAGGAGCAGCTAGGCCTGTACTTCAACAGCTGCTGAGCCTATACTCTAGAGCCTGTGTGCCGCAACTACTGAGCCCCTAGTCACTGCAACCAAAGATAGCCTGTGCACGGCAGTGAAGACCTGGTACAGCCAGAAATAAATAAAATTTTAAAAAACGATCCTATTTGTTGTAAGAGCTGCATCTCAGTGACTTAGTAAAATTAAAGTTGTTTTTCATTAAAGTGGATTTTAAAAAACTGATACTCATTACCAGTGCCACTGCACATGCATATCTGTCTCATTCGATAGTAAGCTCCGTGAGAGTAAGAGCCACATCTTTGTTACTTACTGCTGTATTCTTAGCAGAATTTCTAAATGTAAGTCCAGTGTTATAATGCCAAGCCTTCTTAAAAGTTTACTATATGTTGGGTATTACCTATAGAATGAAACCCACACCCCTTTTCATGAGGTAAACACCCTGTTTACCACTTAAGCTTTCTATTATCCTGTAGGGCCATAAGAACTTTTTTATCCATGCCTTTGCACTTACAACTTAATTTTTTCTCTTCAAAATGTCCATCTCACCTTCTTTGATACCCATTTTTCTTAACAGCTCAAGTACCATACTCCTCAGAATGGTTTCCTCAGTCCTCCCCTCTCTACTTTGTCCTCTCCACTCCTGACAGCAAGTCTGAATGTTGTTCTTCCTCTATGCTTCCATAGTACTTGCTCATATCGCTTTTATGACCCTTGTACAGTTTACCTGGGGCTTCACTGGTGGCTCAGATGGTAAACAATCCGCCTGCAATGCAGGAGACCAGAGTTCAAGACCTAGGTCAGGAAGACCCCCTGGAGGGGGATGGCTACCCACTCCAATATTCTTGCCTGATCCCATGGACAGACAGTTCATGGGGTTGCAAAGAGTTGGACATGACTGAGTGACTAACTTTCACAATTTACTTATTTCTCACCGCACTTGCCTATAAACCTATAAGGGGAGGAATCCTGTACCTCATTTATCTTATATTCCCAATGTATGTGCAGGTTTGAAAACCAGAAGATTTTAAATAAAAGTTTATAGAATAAGGAATATTAGTGTGGAGGCTTTTGGGGCAATTCAACCCCAATCCAACCCCAAGTTGAGAGTAATGAGAGCCTAAACTAAGAGAATGACAAATAGGGAAAGAAGTGGTTTTAAAATGAGTGTGTATCATTGGTGAAATACAGCTTCCAGTTGTCTAACTTGGAGAGTATAGAAGCTATTCATTTAGATAAGAATTAGAGAAATAATAGAGTTATGGGGGAAAATCAGTATGATACTACTTAAATTTTGGTAGTTTCTAGTGGTAATTATGACCACATTAAAGAGTTGAATAATAGAGTCTCTCTGAAATGTCCAATGAAAATACATTTTAAAATTAAATTGTAAAAAAACTTTATACACACGTACATAATCAATCATACAGAATGGAAAGTATTATGAAACAAGTCTTCTGTATCGACCCACATCTTTTCCTTCATCTCTCCCTGGTTAGATGGCTTGGAGGTCATGGTAGTAAGTTCTGCTTTAGATTGTCACATGTGGATCAAATACCTTTGTCAACACCTATAATCCTAAACTTTGAGGGAACTTTTAAAAACCCAGAAGAATCTAAGATTGTAGGAGATAAATTTATTTTTCCATCTTTAGCATTTACCTTCCTCCAATAAAGAAGGCTTTAAATACATGTCTTTAGGTGGATGAGAAGCTGGAGCAATTCCAGTAGATGTCTAGGCACTATGAACTAAGTCAGCCATTTCTCTAATTCTTTGAGGCAGATTATGGAGAAACCCCGCATTGCTCTTATAGAGTATGGATGCTTCAGCTCGTTGCTGAACTTGAGAAACAAGCCAAGGATAACACCTTGGCCTCATTGTATTGTTGAGAAAAATACTTTGATCCTTTGCATGACATTAACACCTGTCTGTCTGTCTAGTGCCAATCATTCTGGCTATTTGCTCTGTTATGCTTCCGTTTTGTGTGTATAAGTACTCCCTGCTTCATCCCTGTGAGTATTCCTTTCCATCATCATGGAGTCAGAAAGAGAAGGCTGGTTCATGTCTCCACCAGCTGTCTCTCTCCTCTTTCACTGATACTCCATATAAAACTACTCTGCAGTGATAGCTCTTATGCTCAACTTTCTCTTAAGCTCTAGGAATTATTAAACAACTGCTTCTGCTCTTCTCCCCCCCCACCCCCCGTCACCTTAAAAGCATAAACATTTTGATTAATGTCATTTAAATGATTTTTTTGACTTTTAAATGGACTTCTAATAGAAAACTTGCTTCCCTGGTGGCTCAGATGGTAAAGAATCCACCTGCAGTGCAGGAGACCCAGGTGTGATCCCTGGGTCAAGAAGATCCCCTGAGGGAGGAAATGGCAATATACTCCAGTATTTTTGCCTGGGAAAGCCCATGGACAGAGGAGCCTTGTGGGTTACAGTCCCTGGGTCGCAAAGAGTTGAACACAACTGAGTGACTAAGCACACATGCACACACTAACTTTCATTTAGCACACGGCTAAATTATGTATTACTTTTTAATCTCAGCAACCCAACTAGATAAATAAAGTTAATCCTTATTTTACAAATGAATAAAATGAGAATCAAAGACTAGTAGTTACTTGCCTCAAATATATCACAAGTATATTACACAGCCAAAATTGGAACTCAAGTCTACCCTATTCTGTATGTGTTAGTTGCTCAGTGTGTCCAATTCTTGGCAACTCCATGGACTTTAGCCCACCAGTCTGCTCTGTCCAAGGAATTCTCCAGGCAAGAATACTGGAGTGTGTTCCATTTCCTTCTCCAGGAGATCTTCCTGACCCAGGGATCAAACCCGGATCTCCTGCATTGCAGTCATATTCTTTACAGGCTGAGCCACCAGGAAAGCCCATCCTATTCCAGAGCCCTGCTTCTTTTTCATATTATGTCATAGCTCTGGGAAGATATGATTTTGTAGTTATTAGAAAAGGATGCATATTTTATAAACATAGTTTTACAGGTGACTTAAGAAGTATGCCTTGTGAGATACAATAGCCATATATAATTATTGGTACAAAGATTTTGTACCGTACTCTTAACTTGGAATATTTTTTTTATTCTAGCTCAGATGTTACCAACATTCTTTTTGTTGTTGTTTTGTTTGGCTGCAACATACGGCTTGGGGAAATCCTCACCAAGGATTGAACCCAGAACCCAGCAGTGAAAGCAGAGAATCTTAACCACTGGACTACTAGGGAATTAACCTCAACAGTCTTAAGTAAAGATTTGCACCATTGTGATGATTTTCTTTGTAGCCCACTCTAACTTGGAATATTCTTTTGTATCCTAGATTGAATGTTATCAACATTCTTAAGATTTACACTGTTTGCACTGTTGTGATGACTTGGCACAGGGTGCCCAGACATTTGGTCAAATGGTTATTCTGGGTATGTCTGTGAGGGTGTTTCTGGATAAGATTAACACTTGAGTAGATACACTGAGTAAATTACTGGCACTTCTAATGCATGTGGGCCTCATCCAGTCAATTGAAGACCTAGAACACTAGTCATTTCCTGCCTTTGGCCTTGAACTGAAAAATAATCTCTTCCTAGGTTTCCAGCCTGCCAGCTTTCAGAGTAGAATTGATACCATCAGCTGTCTTGGTTCTTAGGCCTTTGAATTCAAAGTGAAACTACCCCATTGGCTGTTCTGAGTCTCTGACTAGCCAACTATAATCTTGGGACCTCCACAATTTTGTGAGCCAGTTATGTGTATGTGTATGCATATATATTATATTTACATACACTCATACACACACAACCCACACAGATATCACACGTATACTGGTAGTTATATATATAACAAATATATGGCCTATTGGTTCTTTTTCTCTGAAGAACTCTAATACAACTGTTTTCTGTCTTACGTTTCTTTGGAGCTACTCCCAAGCCTCTTATTATCTTTCTCCCTTTATGACACTTCATTCTTTGTGTTTATTTGTTTGTAAGCTCAATTTTATTGACTGCAAGTAGTCTCAGTTCTTTTCCTCAAAATGGCAGGCTCACTTCCTTCACATTTGAGAGTATCTGCCAAATACCCAAGATAGAATAGCCATAATGTGTTGTCATTTGACATTCCGGATAAATGGGAGCTGCATCCGTGTTTTTCCTCAAGACAGTGTAGTTCTTGGGTACATAGCAGAAGTGCTCTATGTGGGCTTCCCATTTTGTCACACGGAATTAGAATGATGTATCCTTAAAGAGCAAGCTTTAATAAAATCCAGAATTTTTAGCGCTTTACTAAGGACAGTTTTAAGTGAAGTTGACTTCTTCCCCCTTCCGAGTGCTTGGGGTGAAGAATACAGTAAACAGGTGTATTCCTTGATGGTAGCAATTTCATTCACATTTCTTTTGTACCATCAGTGCAAGTGTCAGAATAGTGAGAAAAACAACTACTTAATGTTTGTATGAAAATAGTTTTAACTTCACAGACTCCTGGGAGAATTTCAGGGACCCTTGGTGGTCCGTGGGCTACATTAGAGAAACATTTAGAGATGCTGTCTCACAGAATAGACGTGGTTGCTGATGATGAATTTGGGTGATACTTAACCTTCTTTCTCTCCCTTCTTGTGATTTTTTTTCATGATTTGTCAGCAGTGGCAGTTCCATGAGATGCGTGTAGCATCTCTCTAAAGGAGAGTGGCAGAGCAAATTCACCATTTGTTCCTTTATATTGTGTGTGTTGCATCTGCTTTGTTTGATCTTAGAAATTTGAAACCAGTAATGTCCTTTGAGACTTTATTTTCTAAATGACAGCAGTAAGGTTCTAAGATTTGGGAGTCAGAGAGAAAACAGCAGCAACCGGGAAACAAAACTTTGACCCGGCTAGAGTAAAACTGTAACTATTGGCACTCACATTTAGAGCCATTCCTTGAATATGTTTTTTTTTCCCCAGAACTATTTCTCATCATTACTGTGCTTTCCAGCTCATAAGCAGCCGACTTGGAATTTTCCTAAATTCAGATTTACAACATTTGGTAATAACATTAAATCTGTGAGGCACTCAGAAAGTGAGGGATGCTGTCAGAATCAGAAACAATTGTACTTGCCAAGACCTGTAATCACCCAATTTGAAACTTGCCAGGGTCCAGCCTTGATGGGTCCGGGGGTCTTGAGGGATGAGTGGCGTTGGCGAAGAAGTGAGCTGAGTCAATGTGGTGATGGAGCAGTCTCTCTCTTTATTGTTGTAGGTTTACAGGTTTTATACCCAAGAAACACACCCATTTCATCACATATTATTGGATACAATCTTGTTTTCTGCCTATCATCAACAACTTTAACCCTAAGCTCATTTTCCTTGCAAAATTAGATTTAACAGTATGTTTACCATTTGATTGTCTCCAGCATACTTTGGATAAGTACATCAATCTAAGTAGAAAGAAACTCCCCAGTAAAGAGTAGGAGGTGTAGTAATCTATTTAAATGTCCCTTATTCCTCCCTAGTCCCCAGGGAAGGGAATCTGCCTTCCCCAATCCCCTGGGGGAAATAAGGTCTGAGGGAATTATCTCAGGATGAATTATTTCTAACTGGGACTGACCTACTGAGATGAGCTAATTTCAGAGCATAAACAGAACTTCCCAAGAAAAGTACCAGGAGGGGCCTTGCCTTGGGATGCCCCAAAGGAAAATCTGCTTTGCAGTTTCCTTCTCAGTCTTGTGACCTTGTCATCCGAGTGAGGGGGCATCCTGACTGCTCCCGGCAGAAACTCATAGCATACTGGCAATATATTAAAGCATGTAAGCATGTGCAGAAGTGAAAATGGAAATTTACTACAGGAATCCTCAGTTTATGATATTTCATGATCTTGTACCTAAATCTGCAGAATGGGGCATCCATTTTTTATACCCTTAAAGAGAGTGTTTTTGAAAGTTTCCCTTTCTTCATCTCTACCTATTTGATTTCCATATTCTTTCATTTCCACAGAAATTCACTCCCACCTTCATTCTTAATATATCTCCCTCCTTATAGTTACTCAGAACACTGCTCACAAAATGACTGCAGATAACTTATTTTTCCAATACTTACTGCAAATTGCTTCATATTACTGCCTCCTGCACATGCTTGCACACACACTCTTAACACAGGCACATTATTTTATAATATATCAGCTAGCCAGTAACTTTCTGTGATGATGAAAATATTATTTGCTGTATAATACAGTACACTACAGTAACCATTAGCCACATGTATTAGTGTTCTCCAGAGAAACAGAGCCAACTGGAGGGAAGATAGATTGATTGATGTACTCTGTAGAGTTGGCTTATATGCTTATGGAAGCTGAGCAGTCCTAACATCAGAAAACTGGTCCTAGTAGTAAAACTAGCAGTAAAGTTGTAATCCAAGTTTTAGTCCAAAGGAAGGAGAAGTCTGATACTCCCAACTCAAAGATACTCCTGCAGAGAGAAAAAATTCTTTCTTACTGGATCTCTTGTTCTTTGCAGGCCTTTAATGGATTCAGTGAGTTCCACTCACATTAAGTAAAGCAACCTGCTTTCCTCAGTCTGCTGATTCAGATGTTAAGTCTCATCCAAAAACATCTTCACAGACATACCCAGATACAATGTTTAGCCAAATATCTGGGTACCCCCATGGCCCAATCAAGTTGACACATAAAAGTAACCATCATAGTACATATAACTACTGACTACTTAAAATATGCCTAGGCCAAGGAACTCAACTTTCAGTTCTTATTTAATTTTAAATAGTTTAAATGTAAATTGGTATACATGGCTCATGCTTGCTATTTTGAATAACACAGAGATGATTGTCTCAGTCTTAGAATGAAGCTTTGATTGATGTTGTATGACAATTCAGACTACTTCTCCAGCGTCTAGCTTTCACCTGGGCTTGAAACTCCTCTAGAACACAGCTACCATGTAAAAAGTCTAGCTACCTTAAGACTGCCATGCCATAAGGAAGTATTAAGCCAGTCACATGGAGAGAGTGCATGAGAGAGAGCCCTGTCTGTTCTAGCTATCCATCCCATTTGAAGGAGATGTGAGTGAGGAAATTGTACTGGACCTCTCACCCAGGTTAGTCAGGCCATCAGGTGAGCTGCCACCTGACTCTGACCCGATGAGGCCTTCAGCCAGAGCTGCCACCTGACTGACCATATGAAAGCCTGCAAATAAGCTCCATCTAACCCTGCAGAACCGTGAGAGAATAAGTTGTCCTAAGCCAGTAAGTTTTGGGGTGGTTTGCAAAGCAATAAATAACCAGAACAGAAGTATGCTAAGGAATCAAGGTTTCCTATTTCTCTGACAGTGTCTTTCTGTTTCCTACTTTCTTGCTTTTTGTGGTATAAACTTTTATTTTCAAAACTAAATTTGTGGTTTGGGAAAGTCACAGTTAATCTGGCCTTTAACTCTCTTGGATTTCTGACCTCATTTAAAAGGCTTTCCTGCTTTCAAATAGGACAGCTTGAACCAATGGTGACTTTTCCTTCCTCACTAAAGGCCATAACCAGTTAATTTAACACCTTTTTCTTTTTCAACCAGTTGTTTTTTAAAAGTGTAATCCCAGAAGACATATACCTGTTCTTCAGTATCAACATGTTAACATCTGGTTTGCTACCAGAAGGAAAAGGATGGGGGTGTGTTGGATAGATACTCAAATGATACCTGCTTGTAAAAGCGATACCTCTTATATGTAACAAGACTAGACATGTAGTCAGATTCTATGTCAGTTTTTAATACAACTTGTAATTGTGCTATTTAATGCAATTATACAGCCTCGAACTTTATCCCTAAATAACATACTTTTTATTTCAGTGAGCTCAATATTTATAAAAATTTAAAAGCAATTTACTGTTAAATGTCATGAAAATGTGTGTGGGAGACAAGATTTACCATTACGATTGTTTTTAGTGAGCATTTTTTTGTGATTTACACTAAGAGGGCAAATTTTAGATCTGAAAATTCATTAAGACTCTGCTACATCAGTGACTTTTTTTTTTTCCTTCTAGTTCTAAGAACAGATAGAAGTGGCTATGGATAATTCATATAATTTCAATCAAAAAGGCTCATGTAATGGAATTCCTTCTGAGAAGAAAAACAACTTCCTTGTGTCAGAAGATCATGGACAGAAAATCTTAAGTATACTACAGAATTTTCGAGAACAAAATAGCTTTTATGATTTCAAAATAATCATGAAAGATGAAATAATCCCATGTCATCGTTGTGTGTTAGCAGCATGCAGTGACTTTTTCAGGTACTTTACCTTATCTGTCTATCCCTCAGATTTTATGATACCACTGATTAAGTATTTTTATGACTGTAACTCAATTTTTCCCCTACAGAGCATGGAATAGTAATCTTTAATACTTAAAAAGAGATACTTAGACCCTAGATTAACTAGTGATTTTTTTAATATGAAAATATAAGACTGCCTTTTTTAATGCTCAAATCTTCCCAGGCTAGGATTTCCCAAAGTTAAACATTAGTCCCTATTGTTGTGGAAAAAAAACTTGTTTTGATGTGGGGTCAGTTTTGTTTGGGAGGCCCCCTGCACTGTATAATTTGACAAAAGAGGATAGACTGAGCAGAAATGGAAGCCAAGCTCAAAGAAAATGAGACGTCTGAGAAAAAAATACATTTTGGTCATGGGATGTATCCCATGGATTGTCCAGGGAAAAGGGACTCTAACGCAGAGGGTTTCTCTTCTCTTTAGCTTGGATCATCCTAAAATGGGGAAAAGTACTTCCAGAGCCATTCCTGGAGAGCACTCAACTTGCTTTGATTCTAATTCTGAGTATAAATCGGTTCCCTAAGTAGATCATCCTACAGGGAATGCACTAGTTATAACTCTGTTAGAATCCACTATGATGACAGCGGGTTTCTGATTCTTCCTGGTTAAGGGTCAGACACATGACCTTAGTATTGTGGTAACTGTATGAAGGTGATACCTCTGAGACCTATTTATCAAACAGGCAAACCTCTCTTTGCTGACATCCTGACCTTCAGCCCTCCTAGTCATATTTTAATAAACTTAAATCCTAATTGCAGTATTTTGCATTAAGTTCAGTTTTAGAAGCAATTCTAAGTAGTAAAGTCAAGTCGCTCAATTGTATCCAACTCTTTGTGACTCCATGGACTGCAGCCTACCAAACTTCTCTGTCTGAGATTTTCCAGGCAAGAGTACTGGAGTGGGTTGCCATTTCCTTCTCCAGGGTATCTTCCAGACCCAGGGATCAAACCCAGGTCTCCTGCATTGCAGGCAGATGCTTTACCATCTGAGCCACTAAGGAAGTCCAGTGCTAAGTAAGCAGAGTTTAAATCTCTAACAAACTTGATAAAAAAAGAGCAAGATATAGGATATAAAAACATCTAGATACAAGTTAACTTATACTGGTTTTAATTCTTAATTTAACTCTTGTTTTACTACCAACATATAATTAAACCATACCCTATTGCTCAAGATTAAATCTTATAGGTTGTACTTCATTCAGCAAGTTTATTGATACCTACTACTCATTTTTTTTAACTGCCTGGTGTGGCATGCGGGATCTTAGTTCCCTGACCAGGGATCAAACCGTGCCCCCTGCATTGGAAGCGTAGATAGAGTCTTACCCACTTGACCACCAGTGGAAGTCACTAAACACCAGTTTATCTAGGGTTTCCCACTTTGAATTTGAGAGCAGTCGCTCAGTGCTATGTCACAGTTTACTGAGGACAAGGGGAACTACACCTTTTACTAGCCTTTTACCCAACTAGACTATATGTCTTCATGTATTCTTTTCATTTCTTCTCTCAGGTAACCTAAGTTATTCTTCTTCAGCCTCCACTGGGGCCCTAACTGGCCCCAGGTTCCACTAGTTTCTTTCCACCTCCCTTTGAATTCAGTTTTTCTTCCAAGGAACTCTCTTTTGTTCCCTTATCCTTCATATCACCTCTTCATTAGAGGAAGCAGTGCAGTATAATAGGTAAGTATTTGGCCTCTTAATGCACATGCCCTAAATCTAAATTCCAGCTCCACCACTTATTAGACTGAACTTAGGTAACTTAGCTTCTTCATGCTTCAGTTTCTTTATTTGTAAAAAGTTAGGATAAGACAATTAGGACCGAGCTCATAAAGTCATTAATGAGAGTTGAATGAAATAGCATATATGCAATGATTAGGTCAGTCTTCCCTGGTGTCTTGGTGGCAAAGAATCCATCTGCCAGTGCAAGAGAGGCAGGTTCAATCCCTCGGTCGGGAAGATCCCATGGAAAAGGAAATGGCAACGCAGTCTAGTATTCCTGCCTGGGAAATCCCATGGACAGAGGAGCCTGGTGGGCTATGGTCCATCGGGTTGCAGTGAGTCAGACACTACTTAGAGACTAAATAACAACAATTGATTAGTGTCCACTACTTTCATTTGTTATTGTTGAATTAAATTGTTATTAAGCTTAATTTATTATTATTTATTATTATTATTGTTAGCGGAATTTTTTTTAGCTGAAATTATTTCCAAGTCTGAACATGCAGTCTTATTTCCTTATAAAGTTTTCATGTTAATGAAGTAAGAAGTTCATGTGAGCATTTGAATTGGCAGTCCTCTACTCTTTATGTTAGAGTTATGCCTACTGCTTAGCTTTTTAGGGATCTGTTTTCAATTTTTAAAAATTACTGTTAAAACAATATTTTTTTAAAATTTGTACCTGTTCTGAAGTAAAACAAATGACAGTTTTATAATGACCTGAATCTTTTATAATACATAATATTTTACTAAATGAGTATATAGTTCACATACAAATGTGTACAGATGTAGTTAGAAGATCTATATAATTTACACTCTTGTAGCCACTAATTCATAATTTTGTGTTATGATCAAACTCACTGGAGTATTGGGCTACAAACTTACAGGAATATTGGGGTATATAAAATTAAAAATAGCAGAAAAGTACACCGTGCATGGTAAATGCCCTTTATAATGTTTTTGGAAAACAAAAATTATGATTGAAATGTAAAGTCCTTGGAGACAAGGTTCAAAAGGAAGCACAATATTGTATAACCAGTTTATGATAACACAGTAAATTTGAGATAGAAGTTAACTGAATACTTTAAAGATGAATAGGATGAAGTATAGAGATATGATATTACATGTGTCTTCTCAGAGACAATGTGGAAGATGATGAATTATTAGAAACGCATACGATTTTAGAAAGCTTTTTTTCCTTAAAATGATAGTAACAGCTAATGTGCTCAGTGCTCAGTTTCTATGCAACTCCATGGGCTGTAGCTCGCCAGGCTCCTCTGTCCATGGAGTTTTTCAGGCAAGAATACCAGAGTGGAAATGCTAGAATGGAAGTAGCCATTTCCTACTCTGATAACAGCTAATATTTTGCATCAGTTAACTTAGTTGTTCCTCTTATAACTCGGTGGCACAGGTACTACTAGTATCCTCATTTTCAGAAAAATTTGAAGTATGATTAAGTTGTTACCTCCCCAAGGTCACACAGTTAATAAGGCAGCCCTGTTTTAGAGACCACACTCTTATTACCTTAAACTGACTATAGATATGTTAATAATCTAATATGATTATCACCACAGGTCAATGTTTCTAAGTTGATTACATTATTGAAATATCCTGCACAATGTGGAACATGTATAAATTTTTATAACCATGTTTATTTGTTATTATGTTAAGAAGTATTGAATATCCCTAGTAGAAAGGGGCTTTATCATCCTTTTCCCAAGGAGTGTTCTGTATTTTGGAAGCCTCCTCATATTTTTCAGGTGGACACTAGTGTTTCTTTAGGAGCTTTAGTTACTCTCTAGAATAGGCTTTGATAATGAAATTCAGTTTTCCTCCAGAGTACTACTTGGGGGCTTCCCTCATAGCTTAAATGGTAAAGAATCTATCTGCAGTGCTGGAGATGTGGGTTTGAAACCTGGGTTGGAAGATATCCTGGAGGAAGAAATGGCAACCCACCCCAGTATTCTTACCTGGGAAATCCCATGGACAGAGGAGCCTGGGGGGCTACAGTGCATAGAGTTGCAAAGAGTCTAACACACTAACCAACTAGGCATGCCTGCAGAGTACTTGGGCACTGCTCACAAAGATATCCTGGACAATACCGGTACAAAAACAAACCAGTGTTAAACCAGGCCCAAAGTCAGATGATCTTTATTTAGTCTTAATGAATGTTCAACTGGCAATCTTTAGTTCTTTGTTGTAGCTCTTTCCTCTTTAACCTTAATTTTTATTTTCAGTTCTATTGAAAACCATCCTAATGGGTTTGTTTAAAGTGTAAAAATTAGTAACTCGATATAAAGTTAATTAAGGATAGATGGCAATATTGTTCTTACCAAAGCCAGTTGTGAAATATATCTTAGTCTCCTGCCTAAACATTTCTAAATAATTTATATTTTTGTTTAAAATGAGCCAAAAATGTTCCCAGTTTCTTAGAGTGGTATTAACTTTACCAGGTGGAGATAATGTATATGTAAATTTATCCTATATTTTATGTAATTTTAATTATCACCTGCAGAGTTGATACTAAATTAATCCATAGGTAAATAAATTCAGCCATTAAATTTTACCCCAGTTTTATGAATAATATATCAGAAATCAAATCAGACACAAAATCTGAATCTTTTTATAGCCTTTGGATTCATTGCTGTGGCTTAGCTGTAATCTATATATTTTTCAGTGTGGTATTGTGTAATATCTGTGTTTTACAGATAAATAATATGGTCTCTATTATAAATATTAATTTATTAGGATGCTTTAAATTTGTAAATATATTTTATATCAACCTAAGAGTGAAGGAAACCTCTTTCAGGTCACATTGAAAATTATCCTGGAATAAAATATTCTTGTTTGTTTGTTCTTCTGTGTTCTTCATTTTTGCAGGGCTATGTTTGAAGTAAACATGAAAGAAAGAGATGGTGGAAGTGTTACCATTACTAATTTGTCCTCCAAAGCAGTAAAAGCATTTCTTGATTATGCCTATACTGGAAAAACAAAGATAACAGATGATAATGTGGAAATGTTCTTCCAGTTGTCGTCATTTCTTCAAGTTTCCTTCCTAGCCAAAGCTTGCAGTGACTTTTTAATAAAAAGTATTAATCTTGTCAATTGTTTACAATTATTATCTATATCAGATAGCTATGGTTCTGCCCGTTTGTTTGACCATGCTTTATACTTTGTACAACATCACTTTTCTTTATTATTTAAATCCAGTGATTTCTTAGAGATGAATTTTGGAGTACTGCAAAAGTGTCTGGAATCAGATGAATTAAATGTTCCTGAAGAAGAAACTGTACTGAAAGTTGTCCTTAGTTGGACTAAACATAACTTAGAATCAAGGCAAAAGCATCTGCCTTATTTGATTAAAAAAGTAAGATTATGTCAGTTATCTGAGGAGACACTTCAAGATTGTCTACTCAATGAAGAGTGTTTACTCAAAAGCACAAACTGTTTTGACATAATCATGGATGCAATTAAGTGTGTGCAAGGTTCTGGTGGACTTTTCCCTGATGCTCGACCATCCACAACTGAAAAATATATATTTGTTCACAAAACTGAGGAAAATGGAGAAGCTCAATATACGTTTTGCTATAATATTAAAAGTGATTCATGGAAGATACTGCCACAATCACACCTGATTGATTTGCCAGGATCTAGTCTGTCTAGTTATGGGGAGAAAATATTCTTGACAGGTGGTTGCAAAGGGCCATGTTGTAGAACAGTCCGGCTTCATATTGCAGAATCATTTCATGATGCCACTGATCAAACCTGATGCTACTGTCCAGTCAAAAATGATTTTTTCCTGGTATCAACTATGAAAACACCAAGAACCATGCATACATCAGTTATGGCTCTCAATAAATTATTTGTCATAGGTGGAAAAACTAGAGGATCTCAGGACATTAAAAGTCTCTTAGATGTTGAATCTTACAATCCTCTTTCCAAAGAATGGGTGTCTGTTAGCCCATTACCCAGGGGCATATACTATCCTGAAGCAAGTGCATGCCAAAATGTAATTTATGTTCTTGGATCAGAGGTAGAAATTACAGATGCTTTTAACCCATCACTTGATTGCTTTTTCAACTACAATGCTACAACTGATCAGTGGTCTGAACTAGTAGCAGAGTTCGGGCAGTTTTTTCATGCAACACTAATTAAAGCTGTCCCAGTAAACTGCACGCTCTATATATGTGACCTTTCCACTTACAAGGTTTATAGTTTTTGTCCAGATACTTGTGTTTGGAAAGGTGAAGGATCTTTTGAATGTGCAGGCTTCAATGCAGGTGCAGTTGGAATTGAAGATAAAATTTATATATTAGGTGGTGATTATGCACCAGATGAAATCACAGATGAAGTTCAGGTCTACCACAGCAGCAGGTCTGAGTGGGAAGAAGTTTCACCAATGCCAAGAGCCTTAACTGAATTTTACTGCCAGGTGATTCAGTTTAATAAATATAGAGACCCATGGTTTTCTAATCATTTCTAAAAGTAGTGTATGATTAGACATTCTAAAGCAACTGCAGTTCTAGAAACCTGTAGTAAATTTATTAACTTTAATTATTGGTGAAAAGGTCTTTACAGCTTAGTAAGATAAAAGACACCTTCTATAAGAGAATTACTATGAATGTATACCATATTAGAGAAATACTGTGAATGTATACTATATATGAATTAGCAGTTCCCAGAAACTTAAAATACACAATACATTTTACAAAAAACTGTATTTAATTTAATCTTGGAGAATCTAGGATATTAGTATTTTCATATGTAAGTAAAACTCAGGCTTCGATGTTTTGATTCTTAAAGTACTTTATCCATGACAGAAAAACAATTCACACTTCACAGAACTGTACAATGTAAATGAGAGAAGTCTCTTTAGGTAGTAAAAATGACTTATTTATTCTGTATTATATGAAGTGTAAAATATATTAGAGGTAAGAATCCTATCTTGTTACTACAGGTATAAGAGTAGTTGAATTCCTATTTTTTCTGATCATTGGTTAGCTACTTTTAAGCCCTTTCTTTTCTTTCACTATTTTTAAGTCAGAAAATTTTCTGAAATGAAGTATATTTTCCCAGCCTTCTGAAACTGTATACTAAACATGTTTTAATTTTTTGATTCAACTCTTCATTAAGAGCATAGTGTACTATAATGCTGTTGGCAGTTACTGAAATGTCTTAAAATTTGCTTATTCTATTAGTTCTCAGTGTTAGTTGTTCTCAGTTTTTAGAGGTATTTTATTTTCTGGCTCAAGCTCAGTAAATTAACTTTCTTGATTTATTTAATCAGTTCAAGTTATACCTGACCTGATTTTATCTTGATGTGTAACCCTTTTAGTGACAGTCTTGGATTCTGGGATGGTAGTCCTAAAATACTTTTCCCTATCATTGCCAGATTCCAATGTAAGTGAGGATATAGAAAATCTGACCTCTAGATAAGTGGACCACTATTGTTGGCATTTCTTAAACGTTTGCATGTCCAAATTTGAGTTGCAGTAAGAAATTTCAACTTTTCAATTAGTACCGTGTCACTTTTTTGTGATGATGTATACCAGCTGTAAAGTGCTATGTATGTTTTCTTCTTCAGCAAATTATTTGTAGTGAATTATTTACTAAATTTAAAAATGTGACTGGGCTTTTGATATTGATTGTAGATACTTGAAACTTGCAACTTATTAGATGTTTAATCATCTCTAACCCAAACAATGAAAGAGAATCATCCTTGTTCTCAGCTAAGATGATTCTGCCTTGTAAGAGGATATGTTTGTTTAATCAGTTTTAACGATACAGGTATTTTAGGTTTTAGAACCTGATTTATATCTCAGGTAATGTGTAGATTGTATTTCTCTGGAATCAAATGAAGTTTCCCACACACTGTAGTAAATGTTAATCTGTTGTAAATATTCTTTAGAAGTGGAAATATACCTAAATGAAGGTCCTTTTATTTTACCATATAAATTTATACAATCATAAGTTTCAAATATATTTTTCAAAATGGAACAGGATATTAGACTAAATTATCATGCAATTCCAAAATCAAGGATTGTCCATAATCAGATGATAGTTGCATAAAAATTCTTTTGAATTGGTGGCTTCCTCCCTCCCTACCTTTGTTGGCTCTGCCCTTTTCTCTCTGTTTCTCTCTGTGTGGGTGTGTATGTGTGCTGTGTGCATAAGAAAGAAAGAAAATTCAATGGAGGCTTTTTCTGTGTGTTATGTGGCACTTTGAAAACAAGTTATTTGAGAAAGACCATAACACAGTGGGTGACTAAATTGTTAATTTAAACATATAAACAAATATTTTCAGAAAGGAGAAACTAAAGCAAAATAGAATCCCTTTCTGATCTTGTTTCATTATTATATCTTGATTTCTACTATTCTTCTCACTGGCCATTGATTTTTAAAATTTCATTTTTATTTGGAAGGTAATTATGATGTGGTGATGGTTTCTGCCACACATCAACATGAGTCAGCTATAGGCATGTATACGTCCCCTCCCTCTCGGACCTTCCTCCCACCTCCCTCCACACCCCACCCCTCTAGATTGTCACAGAGCAACTGCGGTCATTGGTTTCTGATGTTACTAGAAATATCCTTGTTACCAAGGCATAAGTAGCTCCCTCTGCATTTGATTTAAAACACTTTTCAATGCACAAGGCTTTCTGCCTTAGTTTCCACAGTTGCTGCAGGAAACTTGATTGTTTTTCACTTACTGTCATCACATTACATCTGTACCTGAGTGTTCGTCAGTTATAACTAAAAAAAGTAGTCTGTCTAGGCATAAAACCTCAAACTCTTCCTTTTCCTTGGCATTATAACAGTCTTTTGTTGGCTTGGCTCTGTTAGCAGTTAATCTTGTTCTCTCCAATTCTGCATCACCTGGTAAAGGGGACACTTTCATTTGATCTACTAAATGGTTATTGAAAAATTGTTCTGGGTTTTCAAAATCCCCAAGGAACCCAGGCACATGTACACATGGTCAGTGACTTAACTGGTATTATTCTGATCTTGCCAATCACTTTGGCTTCACCAAGAACCACATATATTATTTCTGGCCTGGCCCTCTATTCTCGATATCTTGCAAGTGTCAGTGATCTTTCAAGTCTATTCTCCTACCCAGGAGGAGTCATTTTTCCTGTCTGTAAGATTAGAAAACAATATCCCTTTATGACTTCTTCCCTTAGTCTTTTTCTTTCCTTTCAAGTTTCCTTGCATTATCATCCTTCAGTGCTGCATTCTGTAAGAGACAAAATAATTAAGCTCATTATCCAGATTGCTTTCAGTCTTGTAGAAAAATTCTAAGTAACATTTCCAAATTCTTTTATCATTTGTCCTGGTAAATGCATGCAAAAGAAATTGCAGTATTGTAGTATTGTAGTAGTGTCTGCTAAAATTGAAAGTAGTTATGTGTCACTCTTAAACATAAAAAAGATTAAATTCAACATTTATATATCAAAGTTAATGAACATTGTTAGAACTATCTTCAAACTTGATGTATAATGTAGAGCACCTGTTCATCTATTGCCTGTGAAACAAAAGCAGTATGAAGAATATTTGCATAATCAAATTGACTGCATTCATATAATACTCAATTTTGGTTTTGGAAAGGAAAGCAGTCTTTATCACAACAGTAGTCATTATATGTTACTCTTGAAAGCTAGAATATTATTTGAGAGCAACCACATCCTGCAACATGATTCCATTTTCCTCAGATACCAAGAAGAGCAATTGAATATGTGTTCAGGGTTCCTTTTTTTTTTTTTTTTTTAAGTTTTCTTTACTTTATTGTGTTGGTTTTGCCATACATTGACATGACAGGGTTCCTAGATGAAGGCATCTGACTTGAAAATCAGAGTCAAATACAGAGGGAGACATCTTTACCTTTTAAGATTTGGAAGCAATAAGTATAATGGTTAAATATATTGTTGAATATATTTTGGGTCATCCTCAGTTTAATTGGATCCAATGTTTGGAAACCTGTATATTTAGAATTGAATGTGTAAGAACAAAAAATGCCTTCCAATGGGCAGCTCTTGAGGGCAACCTAAACATGAAGGCTAAAGTTTATAAGGAAGCCAATTTCTGTTGAACGTAACAAAATTCACTCCACTTTTTAAAGCCATATTTGGAATAAGACTAAATATCAAAAACTAAGGCATGTGGCAGAGAACTAGCCCAAATAAATTCCTACACAGGAGTACACGACCAAAGATTTCTAATTTTATTTGCACATTTTGATCTTAATACTTTTCTGCCTTTTGACTAATTGGATCCTCCAGTTTATTTAGCATTTAGGCATTCTGAGTAACTTGATTTTAATGTCTGCATACTCAAGGTTTCAATAAGATATGAGTCATAAAATCACATCATTTTAGGAGCATTTTTGTTGAAGGAAATTTGTTCTTTTTTTTTAAATCACTTAGGAAAAACTCTGTAAAGGGTGCTCACATTTATAGTGAGCTGCTAATAGGGATTTCTCCTGTTTACCATAAGTGAACATTTGTTTTACAGTGAATAGAAAGTGAAAGACCGTTACCTAAAATTTTATCCTGAATTATTGTTCTTATTTCACTGCAAATGTAGCTATATAGCTAAATGTAGTGAATCTAGTTAAAGATTATGTGATTTGAAAGATTAATTCTTAAAAATCTGTGTGTATAAATTATATTTGATTACACTAAGATGCTTAATCAAATTTAATTTATAAATAGGGATTTTAATCAGCGCAATATTACAATAGGGATTTTAATCACAGCATGGTATTTCACACTGATCAAGAGGTAACTTCTAAGTCATAGATTCATATTCAAATTGAAGATAGCCTTAGAATGTACTACAGCTTCCAGCCTTGTATAGAAAACCCCTCTAAATTCTAAAATACCCTTGACAGACTATTTTCTTTTCAAATTCTAATTCAATTCTTTCAGGGTAAAGTGCTCACTACCTCCATTTTTAAACAGTTCTATTAGAAAGTTCTTCCTAAGGTTGAAAGCAACTCTGCCTCCCTGTAGTAACTTTCAGTCCTTGATCTTAGGTTGCTGTCTCCATAAGTATTAGAAATAGCATGTCTTCCATTCCTCTAAAATCAAGTCCACACTTTCCTTCTTCTTCAAATGCTTAACACTTTGAAACTTGCCACAGTGGCCAAGGTTACATACCTTATACATGTACATTTGCCTCAGAAAAATCCATCCTAGGTCTGTTTCTTTTTTGGTGTGTTGAGCATGGTGAGCATTGCATAATCTAATAAAGCAAGCACTTCATTCCCTTAATCAGCTCTTATAAATCCAGTGTGAGCTAGAGCCTTGCTATCTCTCCTATTGACTATCGATATAATCACAAACATATTATCTGGGAGAGGAGTTCTGAAGCCAGATTTTAATGTCTTTTGATCATTTGTCATTAGATACGGTTTTCAGAATTTTAATAACACTTCTAAAAGAGACTAAAGCGCATACGAAAAATGGAAACCAAAGCAGTCAGTCACTAGCTCAACAAATTATGCTGTTGGTTCCAAGGGTAACAAGATTGCCAGAATAATTTAAGTGTACAATTCTCTGAGTATTACATTGTAGTGTAAATACTTCTTTACATATCTGTCTTACTTATTTGGAAACTCTTAGGAGTAGGGATACTATCATTTCTGGACCTAGCAATTAGCACAGTGCTTGCATATTAATAAGGCATTTAATAAGCTACCATTCTATCAAGCCAACATATGAAGCAATATTTACTATAGTTACATTGTTTCTGAGTGGGTTAGACTTAACTGCATATTTTGCAATTTTCATGTACAAAAAATTGATTTACATTAGGATTTTACATTTAAGAATGTTACACATTGTACTTTAGTTATCAATGTATGTGTTAATTCTTTTTGTAATATTTGATATCTTTATGTTAAAAGTCTGGGCTAGCTAATTTATACAACTTTCTGTTAGTATATATTTTATATCTTTGTTAGTATATGGAAAAATTAATAATGAAGTACTTTTTATTTGAGAATGAAATTGCGTTACACAGTACAGTGCCCACATTTGGAGAACATGTATAGTTGGTTGTATAGTTGTATTGTATATGTATATTTGGTACTTGAAAGTGAAATTATACTTTCAAAGTAATTCATTGAATTTTTTTAGTACTTAAGGATTATTTGTTCTCTTTGAATTTTAATTATAATATTTAATTCTGTGTTTCCTTTCAAATGTAGTAATAGATAAGACAATGACTGAAAGTATCATTAGTAGACATACAACCCCCATTTCCCCAACAAGAACATAATAGCATTAGTGACCTTTTTCCCACAGAGGAGACTGTGCAAAGCTACTTAACTTTGCATACATAATTGATTTATTTCATTTTCTATTAGTAGACTATGGGCATTTACCATATGATATGAGAAATAAAATTATTTTTTTTCAGGTCCATGTTAACCATAGTAATATGTAGTAAACATTTCAATTATATAAAATAATTATTAATGTATTAAAATGCATCTCAGAAAAGAATATATATTGTTTGTATTTATTGTTACTAGAAATAAAAAAGGTAGAAAAAGGTGAATGTTAAAGCTCTCATTTTCTTGCCACCCCCTTCCCCAGATGCCCTGGGTGGCTCTGATGAATCTCACAATTTCTGAGACAGTGGTGGTGGAGGTGGGGTTACTGTTAGAAGGGGCTCTGTAACTGTGGACCGAGCAGCATAGACTTCAAGGTGGACATGTTGGGCTGAGTGAATAAAATGCAGCTAGATTTGAAATGAATCATCAATGGGGAGAGACCTTGAGGCTCTGCATGAGCTAAGAAAGAACAAATCAAATGTCCATGAGCCACAAATGAAAGCAGTAGAAGCTAGCTGAATGTCCAAGGTCAGGCACTGTCCAACCCTACTTCAACGGACATCAGCAACACAAGAATCAGCCAGATGCCAGGGTATAAGCCTCCTTCCTACCTAATATGTATGTACAGGTGAGCTAGTGAAGAGGTCCAGAGTCTGAGAGACTAAATCATACCACAACAAGACATTTTAAGATGTTTACATTGGACAGATGCTGTCTTAATTCCAGTTCAATTTTTCTTTCTGAACAGGCCCATTTGCCATCACATTTCTGGTTTTCCTATGTGATCAGTTGTGATTTACTAAACAATCTTGACCCCCAAACCCTCTTCTAGAATACTGCTCAGGTTGAAACAGTTGACCAATGGAAACCTAACCCTTAAAAAAATCAACTGTTCTATCCCACAAGCTTGCATAAAGCTAGATGCTTTCTCTTCATTTCTTAGGCTCTCTTATCAAATCCTTGGTCCAGCCTTGCTGCTCCAGACTTCTTCCCTTATTACCTCCAATTCTCCATGTGCTCCCAGCTTCTGTAGTTTACTTTGCCAGCAAATAACAACTCACCTCCTTCTCTTATCCTGTAGTTAATTTAAAACGTAAGGATATTGGAGGGAATTTGCCTGTTTCCAGGTTGTTGGGGATGCTCCTCTGAAACTAGAGGTCTCTCTCTCTTTTTTTTTTTTTAATTATTTTTGTTTATTTATTTGGCTGTGTTGGGTCTTAGTTGGGGCATGTGGGGTCTAGTTCCCTGACCAGGGATCAAACCTGGCTCCCCTGCATTGGGAGCTCAGAGTCTTAGCCACTGGACCACCAGGGAAGTCCCTAGAGGTCTCTCTTGATCAGCATTTGAATACTTGCAAGTTTTCCTCGTAAGTCATTAAATAGAATGGTTCATAATCTCAGACTGATGCGTAGGCATTTGAAGTTCTTTCCCTAAATTCTGAACTGCCTGAACTTATTCTTTTCCTCACTGTAAAACAAAAGCCCCTCAAAGACAAAATTTAATCTCTGTACTCAGAAAATAAATTGCAAAACACATTTAAACTTAAGTAATTAAGAATTACTTAATATTGTGTTACAGGCTCTTATTCAGTTACAGTGTAAGTTGCAAATATTCTTTGTCAAAAACTACTTTAGCAATTTGGCCAATATACAGATTTTAATTGATATATATGTACATTTTTCAGAGAAAAAATAATCCTGAAATGTGATTACTCTTTTCACTATGAATATGGAGTTTCAAAGTAATAGTTATAAAGTGCTTTGAGGTTTTTGAAACTATAAAATATTGAATTTTTAGACAGTGTGAAACTGAAACAATCTACCTAGTGAATAATAATTACTTAAAACTGCAATTTATTTTAATTACATTTATAAAACCTATGTTTCCAGGGTAAAGTTTCCTTGGACTTACTAATTTTTTGCAATTTTGAAGATTTCTATGAAGCTTAATGAAACTAAACCTAAAATAGCAAATTTAATATTCATGAAAAACTTAAGAAATATGCGGGAGCATCTTAAAATATTTAACATATCATCATAGTATTTATAGAGTTAGATTTCACTGCACCTGATAAACATGTTTGCATTTCTTCCAAATTCAGGGTTTGTTTAACCTGATTCTGTTCTGGTAGTAATTAGTGAGTCCTTTCATGGGAAATTAATTACCCTTACCTAACTTTGAGTAAAATACATGGTACAGAGTTAATTTAACATTTTCAATCAAAAAGCCTTTTTCTAGCCTTTTCATTTAAAAATTCAACTAGCCTAATTTTTTACTTTTAGAGATTAACCACCTTTTATGTAATGAAACATTAATTGTAATTCAAAAAAACCTTTTAAAACAACTTTCAACAAATGAGTAATTTTTTTGTTCCCTTTACAAATAGTGTTCACCTTATGATCTACTCCTGAAGGAGTGAAATAAACCACAATATTCTTCCATTGAAATACAATTCACATTTCATTTATAAGCATGAATTAATGAACACTTGTTTCTAAGAATTTTCACAAAGAATTATTCTAGTAGTTTAAAGCATCTAAATTGCGTTCTTTGATAAATGAAATATTAAGCGCTAACCAATAACTTTGTTATGGGATGTCTACCCAGGAATATATGTTTCAAGCAGTGTTCCTTAAAGTTTCTTCCAAAAAAACAAAAAAAAACCCAGGTCATCTGGGAGTCCCATTAAAAATACTGAATCCAGAGGGAGGTGCTGCCAGGCTAGCAGGAAACATCCAACGCCCTGTGCTACTAGATGAATGGAAAACTCCAATTTAAAAAAAGTACTAATAAGGAACTGTCCTTGATTTTTGTACTTTGTAGCATTCCTCAAATTATTTTCACATCTTCTCTTACTGTAAAAACTGCATTTAAGTTAGAAAATGAAGCAATTGAAGAGGAAAAGCAATTTCTGTACAAGAAACTCAGACCCTTTTGAAAGAAATTGCAGAAAAGAAGTAATTTTTTCAAAGCAGCTTAATACAACAATTAATGTGATGAAGTGAATGGCTTGGGAGGAGATTGCACAGTGTGTGAATGCTGGGGAGAAGGAGAACAGAGAACAAGGACAGACGTGAAAAGAAGGTACCTTGACTAGCGAGCCCTTATGAAGAAAAAAAATATGAAGGTGAACATTAAGCTAATTGGTTCAGGCTTTCCCCTTTCCACATCTGATTTAGATGACTCTCACTGAAGAGATAGATGAAAAGATTGGATTCCGAAGTAATACAAACTTTGGCAAAATGGGAGCAGATTTCAGGAATGCAGGTGGATCCTTAACTGAAGTCAAGGTGGAAGAGGAAGAAAGTGATCCTCAGAGTCCTGAATTTGATATTGAAGAAGAAGAAGAAATGTCATCAGTCATACCAGATTCCAGGAGGGAAAATGAACTTCCTGATTTCCCCCACATTGATGAATTTTTTACTCTGAACTCAACACCATCTAGGTCTGCATATGATGAGCCCCATTTGCTTGTAAACATAGGGAGACAGAAACTAGAATTGGAAAAACGAAGACTTGATATTGAGGCTGAAAGATTACAGGTAGAGAAGGAACGCCTACAGATTGAGAAAGAGAGGCTGCTACATTTAGACATGGAGCATGAGCGACTTCAGCTGGAGAAGGAGCGGTTGCAGATTGAAAGAGAGAAGCTGAGGTTACAGATAGTCAACTCAGAGTAGCCATCTTTGGAAAGTGAACTTGGTCAAGGGGAAAAGTCCATACATCAACCACAGGATATAGAAACCGAGAAGTTAAAACCTGAGCGAGAACGTTTACAAGTGGAAAAAGATGGGCTGCAGTTTTTGGAATCTGAATCGGAGTAGCTGCAGATCGAAAAGAAACGCTTTCAAGTAGCAAGAGACTACAAATTCAGAAGGAAGGACACTTGGAGTGGTTTATCTAGGTCTCCATTTATCAAATGTGTAAAGCCTAAGTTTAGGTTTAAAAATGGTTGCAGGACTACCTGTATTGTTGTTGTTCTTCCCCTGTTTAATATTAGTGTTTTCAATACGAAAAAGATTATTATTTGTGGGTAATATATGCTTAAGTCTTCTATGAAAACTATGTACCCTAGCATAAACAGTATAGCAGAAATTGTTGTAGTATACACTTTAATTTAGTAAAATTACACACAGTCTTGAATAATCTATGGACTCAGAGTTTACAATTATGTCTGTGTAAAATTTTAGCTCAGTAGTTGTCAACTGGGGGTGACTTTGGCCCCCCAAAAGACATTTGGTAATGCCTGGCGATGTTTTCTGGTTGTTAGAATTGGAAAGTTGGGCACATTGCTGCTGGCTAGGGATGCCTACATCCTGCAATGCACAGGACAGTTTCCACCCTCCCCCCTAAAAAAGAAGTATCAAACCCCAAAGAGCAATGTTGCTGAAGTTGAAGAACCCTTTCCTAGCCTGGCTGAGCACCTCTTTAGCTTTGTTTCAGTTTCAGAATATTAAAACTGTAGATATTTATGTGAGAATTACTTAAGTGGCCCAAAACTTTAACTATGAAACAGTACTATATAGTATGTTGACTATAGGAAGTGATGAAAATTATAGACCTTTTATTTCTTTGTTTCCATCTATATATAATATGAGAGTCAGAAAACAGTATAGGCAACATCAGAGGCTGTCTAAAGTGGGTCAATTTCCAAAGCAGTTCACTCGTCTAGCTGTTGGTGCTTTAGAAACAGCACACATTTTTGTAAGCTTTTTGCTTTCTTCTGTGACTCCATTGACTAAGCCAGTAGTTTAGACAAAAATTGTCATTTCAACCATGTACTGAAATCTTCATATACTTGGTATACTAGTAAGTATGTTACCAGTTTAAAAATGGTGTTGGTATTCAATGAACTGGAACTCAGCAAGTGGTCATTTGATTTTTAAAGTAGATAATAGCTATTTGGAACTGGGGGTGGGGGTGGGAGAGAATGTCCTCTGTATCCAAAAGTAATGATGATGGTGATGAAATAGTAATAGTAGTGGTGTATTATGAATTAGGGAAGCACTTATTGCACACTATCTGACCTAATCTGTAGAAAAAGTCTTGACAGTAGTATCATTATTCCTAAATCTGAGACTTAGAGAAGTAACACTTCTCTTAAATGACAGACTTCATATATCATGATGTATTTTGTCTTTATTTTTCCTTGTGCAACAAAAGTTGTATCTTTAGTCAGTCATTTTGGTATTTATTCTGAGACCAAGGGTTTACTTAATCTGGTGATTTGACTTCAGTCTCCTAAAGGTACTTTTTCCACTGTGCAGATGATTGTAATGCACACCAAAGTTGAGAATCACTGCATGAGATCACTTTGTATTTTCCCATTTTCCTATATGTAGCCTTAGTACATCTCTTCTATTGACAGATACAACCTTGACTCTAAATTGATTCTTGTCAATTTAAGAATATTTTGAAACCAAATTTAGTGAAGAGCTAACACCTATACAACTCAAACTCTCTCAGAAAATTGCAGAGGAAGGTAAATTCCAAAATTCATTCTATAAGGCCACCATCACCCTAATACCAAAAACAGGCAAAGATGCCAAAAAACAAAACAAAACAAAACACTACAGGCCTATATCACTGATGAATATAGACGCAAAAATCCTCAACAAAATTCTAGCAAACAGAATCTAACAACATATTAAAAAGATCATATATCATGACCAAGTGGTCTTTATCCCAGGGATGCAAGAATTCTTCAGTATTAGCAAATCAAGCAGTATGATATACCACATTAACAAATTAAAAGATAAAAGCCATATGATTGTCTCAATAGATGCAGAAAAAGCTGTTGACAAAATTCAACACGATTTATGATTAAAAACTCTCCAGAACACAGACATAGAAGGAACATACCTCAACATAATAAGAGCCATATATGATAAACCCATAGCCAACATTATCCTCAGTGATGAAAAGTGGAGAGCATTTCCCCTAAAGTCAGGAACAAGACAAAGGTGCCCACTCTCATCATTACTATTCAACACAGCTTTGGATGCTTTAGCCACAGCAATCAGAAAAGAAAAAGAAATAAAAGGACTCTGGATTGGAAAAGAAGAAATAAAACTCTGTTTGCAGATAACATGATCCTCTACATAGAAAACGCTAAAGACTCCACCAGAAAATTACTAAAGCTAATCAATGAATATAGCAAAGTTGCAGGATATAAAATTAATACACAGAAATCACTTGAATTCTTATACACTAACAATGAGAAAACAGAAAGAGAAATTAAGTAAAAATTCCATTCACCATTGTAACAAAAAGAATAAAATACTTAGGAATAAATCTACCTAAGGAAATAAAAGACCTATACATAGAAAACTATAAAACACTGATGAAGGAAATCAAGAGGGCACAAAAAGATGGAGAAATTTACCATGTTCATGGATCAGAAGAATCAATATAGTGAAAATGAGTATACTACCTAAAGCAATCTATAGATTCAATGCAATTCCTCTCAAGCTACCAATAGTATTTTTCAGAAAACTAGAACAAATAATTTCACAAATTGTATGGAAATACAAAAAACCTCTAATAGCCAAAGCAGTCTTGAGAAAGAAGAATGGAACTGGAGGAATCAACCTTCCTTACTTCAGACTATACCACAAAGTTACAGTCATCAATACCATATGGTACTGGCACAAAGACAGAAATATAGGTCAACAGATCAAAATAGAAAGCCCAGAGGTAAATCCACGCATCTATGAACACCTTATCTTTGACAAATGAGGCAAAAATATACAGTGGAGAAAAGACAATCTTTTTAATAAGAGGTGCTGGGAAAACTGGTCAACCACCTGTAAAAGAATGAAACTAGAACAGTTTCTAATACCATACACAGAAATAAACTCAAAATGGATTAAAGATCTAAATGTAAGACCAGAAACTAAAACACTTCTAGAGGAAAACACAGGCAAAACACGCTCTAACATAAATCACAGCAAGATCTTCTATGACCCACCTCCCAGAGTAATGAAAATAAAAGCAAAAATAAACAAGTGGGACCTAATTAAACTTAAAACCTTTTGCACAGTGAAGGAAACTATAAGCAAGGTGAAAAGGCAGTCTTCAGAATGGGAAAAAATAATAGCAAATGAAACAACTGACAAAGAATTAATCCCTAAAATATGCAAGCAGCTCAACCTGCTCACTACCAGAAAAATAAATAACCCAATCAAAAAGTGGGCCAAAGAATTAAACAGACGTTTCTCTAAAACAGACATCAGTTTCAGTTCAGTTCAGTTGCTCAGTTGTGTCCGACTCTTTGCAACCCCATGAACTGCAGCACTCCAGGCCTCACTGTCCATCACGAACTCCCGGAGTCTACCCAAACCCATGACCATCGAGTCAGTGATGCCATCCAGCCATCTTCTCCTCTGTCTTCCCCCTTTCCTCCTGCCCCCAATCCTTCCCAGCATCAGGGTCTTTTCCAATGAGTCACTCTTCGCATGAGGTGGCCAAAGTATTGGAGTTTCAGCTTCAACATCAGACCTTCCAATGAACACCCAGGACTGATCTCCTTTAGCATGGACTGGTTGGATCTCCTTGCAGTCCAAGGGACTCTCAAGAATCTTCTCCAACACCATAGTACAAAAGCATCAATTCTTTGGTGCTCAGTCTTTTTCACTGTCCAATTCTCACATCCATACATGACTACTGGAAAAACCATAGCCTTGACTAGACGAACCTTTGTTGGCAAAGTAATGTCTCTGCTTTTCAATATGCTATCCAGGTTGGCCATAGCTTTCCTTCTAAGGAGGAAGTGATGTTCAACATCACTCATTATCAGAGAAATATAAATCAAAACCACAATTAGGTACCATCTCACCCTAGTCAGAACGGCTGCTATCAAAAAGTTTACAAACAATAAATGCTGGAGAGGGTGTGGTGCAAAGGGAACCCGCTAACCCTGTTGGTGGGAATGCAAACTAGTATAGTCACTATGGAGAACAGTGTGGAGATTTCTTAAATAACTGGAAATAGAACTGCCATATGACTCAGCTATCCCACTGCTGGGCATACACACTGAGGAAACCAGAATTGAAAGAGACTCGTGTACCCCAATGTTCATTGCAGCGCTGTTTACAGTAGCTAACACAGGAAAGCAACCTAGATGTCCATCAGTGGATAAGTGGATAAGAACTCTGTGGTACATATACCCAATGGAACATTACTCTGCTATTAAGAATGCATTTGAATTCAGTTCTAATGAGGTGGATGAAACTGGAACCTCTTATTCAGAGTGAAGTAAGTCAGAAAGAAAAACATCAATACAGTATATCAATGCATATATATGGAACTTAGAAAGATGGTAATGACAACCCTATACACGAGACAGCAAAAGAGACACAGATATAAAGAACCGATTTTTGGACTCTGTGGGAGAAGGGGAGGGTGGGATAATTTGAGAGAATAGCATTGAAACATGTATATTACCATATTTGAAATAGATGAACAGTCCAGGTTTGATGCATGAAAAGAGCACTCAAAGCTGGTGCACTGGGATAACCTAGAGGAATGGGATGGGGAGGGAGGTTGGAGGGAGGGCTCAGGATAGGGGACACATGTCAGTGTATGGCAAAAAACACCACAATATTGTAAAGTAATTAGCCTCCAATTAAAAATAAATTAATTAAAATATATTATAAAAAGAAGAAAAGAATATCTTAAAAACCATTTGTGACATTTGAGCATGGGTATATAAGGCAAAAATATACATCTTAGTTACCTTGCATTTGAAATAGTGTAGTTTTTCCATAATTGAAATAAATGCTGCCATAGGGGGGAAAAGTGCCTAATCCAGGACCTTATCCTTAGAGATTTTCATTTAGTAAGTTCTAGATTTGGGTCCTAGGAACTCAGCTTTTACAAGCACTGAAAATAATTCTTATCAGTAAGCAGGCCTTGAAATACACTAAGGTAGAGACTGAGAACCCACCTCTAAGTCAAGTAGGCTTGGGTTTGTATCTTTGTTCCACCATAGAGTGGTTTAAAAGCTGTACAAGCTTGAGCAAATTGCTTAAACATTCTGTGCCCCAGGTGTTTTATTGGAAAAACAGATAATAGTTATACCTCCTACAACATGTTGTAAGAATTAAATAACACATGTGACATACTTGACAATGGAAAATGTTCAGTAAACGTCCTTTGTCTCCTCTCTTTTGTCTTGTTTGCTTTCAGCAGAAGCATCTTCTCCTAATTCTCTGACATGCTACTAAAACTTTACATTCTACAATTAGAGCTAAAATTTTAAATCTGAAAAGTATACAAATCTTCCTTGACAGAGGGAATTGATGGGACAAAGTAAAACTTTGCCTAATACACAGTTTAGATTTGACTTGGCCCTAAACATTCCTTCTTAGGCTCAACCATGAGTATGCCATTTATTAATTTATTCATTTAACCGAGTTCCTAATGTGTGTTATCAGTGTAGTATGCTTGAAGGTACAATAGCAAGAAAATCAGATCTGTTCTCTATTTTCCTTGAACTCACTTAGTGTTCTGTCACTTCTTCAAGTCTCTCCAGGCTTGATTTTTGCCTAAACTCTATTGATAGCAAACACTTTCGAGCTGGCCCCATTTTTGTTTTCCAATCCCTCTTTCAGGGCCTTGAACTTTAGAAAGGTCTTTGGCTCCCACATCTACTCTGTCCAGCTGCGAATTCCCTTTTTCTCTTTGACCCACATCTCTCACCTTTTTCTCAAGTTTAACTTTGGCTGGTGCCAGATAGAGAATGAAGTTCAAATCTCCTGTATACACCTGAGCAGAGGGTCAGACAACCAGGTTACAGAACCCTAAAATGGATAAGCGCTCTTAGAAGTCTACAAGGAATTTCAAATATATTACACGTTTTATTTTCACAAACTGCAATGTAGAGTGTATACATGATTCAAAATTTTGAACACAATTAGAAAACTTTTTTCTTATTAATTTCCCATCTTGATATCTGTATTCAATCCTATTTAATATGTCATTTTGAAGGGGTGGTCCCAAGATGACTGAGAAATAGGATGGGGAGCTCGCATTCCCCCCTACAAATTCATCTGAAGATCACTTGAATGTTGAGCAACTTCCACAAAACAACTTTTGAACGCTGGCAGAGGACACGAGACACTGAGAAAGGCTTCCCAATCTCTTCAAAAGGAAGTAGGACAAAATATAAAAGATGAAAACAGAGACAAAAGATTTAGGGATGGAGACCTGTCCTGGGGAAGGAGTTGTGAAGGAGTAGGATAACCCTCTCATAAGCTGTCTAGGTTTGTCACAGCTTTTCTTCCAAGGAACAAGCGTCTTTCAATTTCATGGCTGCAGTCACCATCTACAGTGACTTTGGAGCCCAAGAAAATGAAGTCGGCCACAGTTTTCACTGTTTCCCCATCTATTTGCCATGAAGTGATATGACTAGATGCTGTGATCTTAGTTTTCTGAACGTTGAGTTTTAAGCCAATTTTTTCACTCTCCTCATTCACTTTCATCAAGAGCCTCTTTAGTCTTCTTTACTTTCTGCCATAAGTGTGGTGTCATTTTGCATATCTGAGGTTATTGGTATTTCTCCCAGGGATCTTGATTCCAGCTTGTCCTTCATCCAGTCCAGCATTTCTCATTATGTACTCTGTATATAAGTTAAATAAGCAGGGTGACAATAAACAGCCTTGATGTAATCCTTTCCCCATGTGGAACCAGTCTATTGTTCCGTGTCCAGGTCTAACTGTTGCTTCCTGATCTGCATACAGATTTCTCAAGAGGCAGGTCAGGTGGTCTGGTATTCCCATCTCTTAAAGAATTTTCCAAAGTTTGTTGTGGTCCACACAGTCAAATGTTCTGGCATAGTCAATAAAGTAGAAGTAGATATTTTTCTGGAACTCTCTTGCTTTTTTGATGATCCAACGGATGTTGGCAATTTGATCTCTGGTCTACAAATAATCTACAGAGCAAGTCAATATATAAGAATAATAAATGTCTTTCTTGAGTCACTGCTGTCCGAGTCCTTTCCCGCTCTGGGAGTCACAGTCCATCTCACTTCCCGAGGATGCCCTCCTCTAATCTCTGGACCTGCTGTGGAGACAGCTCAAATTCTAATCTGGTTCTCCTATGTGTTCTTGTCTGCAGCTATCAGTGCATTTTCTAGTGGAATTTCTAGTGCATTTTCTTTTGTGGAAGCTCTCAATGACCTTTCATATATTCCATAGACACAGAATCTGCCTAGTTGACTGTGTAGGTTTAATCTGCAGCTTGTACAACTGGTGGGAAGGTATTGGGTCTTCTTCCTTAGCCACACTGGCCTTGGGTTTCGTTTGTGGTTTTGAGTAGGATAAGTGTTAGCTCTTTTCTAAATTTTTGGTAGAATTCACCTGTGAAGCCATCTGGTCCTGGGCTTTTGTTCGTTGGACGATTTTTGTTACAGTTTCGATTTCCGTTCTTGTGATGGGTCTGTTAAAATTCTCTATTTCTTCCTGGTTCAGTTTTGGAAGGTTATACTTTTCTAAGAATTTGTCCATTTCTGCAAGTAGTCCAGTTTATTGGCAAATAGTTGCTCATAGTTGTCTCTTATGATTTTTTGTATTTCTGTATTGTCTGCTGTGATTTCTCCATTTTCTTTTCTAATTTTATTGATTTGATTCTTTTCTCTTTTATTCTTCATGAGTCCATTAATGGTTTGTCTATTTTATTTATCTTCTCAAAGAATCATCTTTTAGTTTTGTTGATTTTTCCTATAGTCTTCTTAGTTTTCCTTTCATTATTTCTGCTCTGATTTTTATGATGACTTTCCTTCTACTAATTTTGGTGTTTTTCTGTTCTTTTTCTAGCTGCTTTAGGTATAAAGTTAGGTTGTTTATTTGGTATTTCTCTTGTTTCTTGAAGTAAGCTTGTATTGCTATGAATAGCCCTGCTTTTACTGAATCACGTAGGTTTTAGGTTGTCATGTTTTCGTTTTCATTTGTTTCTATGCATATTTTGATTTCCTTTTTGATTTGTTCCGTGATCTGTTGGTTATTCGGAAGCATGTTGTTTAGCCTCTGTATGTTTGTATTTTTAATAGTTTCCCCCCCCCTGTAGTTGACATCTAATCTTAAAGCACCGTGATCAGAAAATATGCTTGAATTGATTTTAATTTTTTAAAATTTACCAAGGCTTGATTTATGGCCCAGGATGTAATCTTTCTTGGAGAATGTTCCATGTGCTCTTAAGATAAAGGTGAAATTCATTGGTTTTTGGTGAAATGCCATGTAGATATCAATTAGGTCTAACTGGTCCATTGTATTATTTAAAGCTTGTGTTTCCTTGCTGATTTTCTGTTGGGTTGATATATCCATAGATGTGACTGGGATATAAAAGTCCCCCACTATTATTGTGTTACTATTAATTTCCCCTTTTATACTTGTTAGCATTTGCCTTATGTGTTGAGGTGCTCCTATGTTGGGTGCATATATATTTATAATTGTTATATTTACTTCTTGGATTGATCTTTTGACCATTATGTAGCATGAATCTTTGTCTCTTATCATGACCTTTATTTCAAAGTCTATTTTATCTGATATGAGTACTGCTACTCCTGCTTTCTTTTGGTCTCTATTTGCATGGAATATCATTTTCCATCCCCTCACTTTCAGTCTGTATGTGTCCCTAGGTTTCAGGTGGGTCTCTTGTAGACAGCATATATAGGGGTCTTGTTTTTGTATCCATTCAGCCAATCTTTGTTTTTTGGTTGGAGCATTGAACCCATTTACATTTAAGATAATTATTGGTGAGTATGATCCCATTACCATTTACTTTGTTGTTTTGGGTTCGTTTTTATAAACCTTTTCTGTGTTTCCTGTCTAGAGAAGATCCATCAGCATTTGTTGAGGAGCTGGTTTGGTGGTGCTGAATTCTCTCAGCTTTTGCTTGTATATAACGCTTTTGATTTCTCCTTTGAATCTGAATGAGATCTTTGCTGAGTCGAGTAATCCGGTTTGTCAGTTCTTCTCTTTCATCACTTTAAGTATGTCCTGCCATTCCCTTCTGGCCTGAAAAGTTTCTGTTGAAAGATTAGCTGTTATCATATATGGGGATCCCCTTGTGTGTTTTTTGCTGCTTTTCACTTGCTGCTTTTAATATTTTCTCTTTGAGTTTGATATTTGTTAGTTTGATTAATATGTGTCTTGGAGTGTTTTGCCTTGGGGTTATCCTGTTTCTGGGTCTCTTGGACTTGAGTGTATACCTCCTTCTCAATTTTAGGGACTTTTGACTGTTATCTCCTCAAGTATTTTCTCATGCTCTTTATTTTTTTCTTCTTCTGGGACACCTATGATTCAAATGTTGGGGCAGTGTTAATTGGACAACTCTGAGATTGTCCTCATTTCTTTTAATTCCTTTTTTCTTCTTTCCTCTCTGCTTCATTTTATTTCCACCATTCTATCTTCCACCTCACTTATCTACTCTTCTGCCTCTGTGATTCTATTGTTTGTTCCCTCCAGAGTGCTTTTAATCTCACTTCTTGCATTGTTCATTATTGATCGACTATTCTTTATTTATTCTATGTCCTTGTTAACATTTATTGCATCTTCTCAATCCTTGTCTCAGTCTGTTTATCTGTAACTCCATTTTGTTTTCAAGATTTTGGTTCATCTTTACTCTCATTATTCTGAATTATTTTAAAGGTAGACTCCCTATCTCTTCCTCTTTTGTTTGGTTTGTTGGGTTTTTATCATATTCCTTCATCTGTTGTATATTTCTCTGCCTTTTAACTTTGTTTAGATTGCTGTGTTTGGGGTGCCCTTTCTACAGACTGAAAGTTTGTGATTCCTCTTAATAGTGGAGTCTGCTCTCTGTGGGTGCGGTTGGACCAATGGTTTCTCAAGATTTTCTGGTTGAGGGAGCTTGTGTCTGTGTTCTGGTGGGTGGAGACGAATCTCTTCTCCCTGGAGTGCAATGAAGTGTCCAATAGTGAGTTTGAGGTGTCCATGGGTTTGGTATGGTTTTTGGCAGCTGTCTTTCAATTTTCAGGACTGTGTTCCTGTTTGCTAGAGAATTAGCATGGTGTGCCTTGCACTGGCTCTTGTGTGAATCTTGATTTGAGTGTAGAGGTGTTGTGTGAGTGTGAGATGTCTATTAATGCTTCCTGGAGTTAGGAGTTCTCTGATCTTCTAAAGTTATGGAGTTAATCCTCCTGCTTCTGGCTTTTAGTCCTTCTCTTAAAGTAGCCTCAAGACTTCTCCATCCATATGGCAGAGAAGTTAAACCTCTAGGTTAATGGTGAAAGAATTCTCCACAGCCAGACACACCCAGAGAGATTCAAAGAGGTATATAGAGAAGAGAATAAGTAGGAGGAGGATAGAGGTGACCAGGAGGAAAAAAGAAGGGAAAACAACCTACTAGTAGTCAAATCCCTAAGTGCTCTTCAAACTCCGGAATACCTAGAGAGATTCACAGAGTTATATAGTGAAGAGAAGAGGGAGGACGGAGATAGAGGTGACCTGGAGGAGAAAAGGGAGAGTCAAAAGGAGAAAGCAATCAAGCCAGTAATCAAATCCCTGCATCAAAGTGGATACTGAAGACTAGACTCTTAAAGGTACAAAATTGATAACAGATACCAAAAATCAAAGATTAAAAACCTAAAACAGAGGTTAGACTCTGAAAAAATACAATATAAAAAATTCAAAGCAAAATCAATCCCAGAAATTAAAAATATGGATATGACCATATGGATATGGATATGACCTAAATCAAACCCCTTATAATTATACAGTGGAAGTGACATTAGGTTCAAGGGATTAATCTTATAAACAGAGTGCCTGAAGAAATATAGACAGAAGTTCATGACATTGTAGAGGAGCCAGTGATCAAGACCATCCCCAAGAAAAAGAAATGCAAAAAGGCAAAATAGTTGTTTGAGGAGACCATACAAATAGCTGAAAAAAGAAGAGAAGCTAAGGGCAAATGAGAAAAGGAAAGATATATCCATGAGAATACAGAGTTCCAAAGAATAGCAAGGAGAGATAAGAAAGCCTTCCTCAGTGATCAATGCGAAGAAATAGAGGAAAACAATAGAATGGAAAAAACTAGAGATCTCTTCACGAAAATTATATATACAAGATGAGCACAATAAAGGACCTAACAGAAGCAGAAGATATTAAGAAGAGGTGGCAAGAATACACAGAAAAACTATAGAAAAAAAATCTTCACTATCCAGATCATCATGATAGTGTGATCACTCACCTAGAGCCAGACATCCTGGACTGTGAAGTCAAGTGGGCCTTAGGAAGCATCACTATGAACAAAGCTAGTGGAGGTGATGGAATTCCAGTTGAACTATTTCAAATCCTAAAAGATGATGCTATGAAAGTGCTGTACTCAATATGCCAGCAAATTTGGAGAACTCAGCAGTAGCCGCAGGACTGGGAATTTTTCAGTTTTCATTCCAATCCCAAAGAAAGGCAATGCCAAAAAATATTCAGACTACTGCACAACTGCACTCATCTCACACAGTAGCAAAGTAATGCTTAAAATTCTCCAAGCCAGGCTTTACCAATACGTGAATCGTGAACTTCCAGATGTTCAAGCTGGTTCAGAAAAGGCAGAGGAACCAGAGATCAAATTGTCAACATCCAATGGATCATCGAAAAAGCAAGAGAGTTCCAGAAAAACATCTATTTCTGCTTTATTGATTATGTCAAAGCCTTTGACTGTGTGGATCACAACAAACTGTGAAAAATTCTTAAAGACATGGGAATACCAGACCACTTGACCTGCCTCCTCAGAAATGTGTACAAAAGTCAAGAAGCAAGAGTTAGATCTGTTTGGAAACAGACTGGTTCCAAATCAGAAAAGGCATACGTCAAGGCTGTGTATTGTCACCCTGCTTATTTAACTTATATGCATAGTACATCATGAGAAATGCTGGACTGGATGAAGGACAAGATGGACTCAAGATTGCTAGGAGAAATATCTATAACCTCAGATACACAGATGATACCACCCTTATGGCAGAAAGCGAAGGAGAACTATAGAGCCTCTAGACGAAAGTGATTGAGTAGAGTGAAAAAGTTGCCTTAAAACTCAATATTCAGAAAACTAAGATCATGGCATCTGGTCCCATCACTTCATGGCAAATAGATGGAGAAACAGTGGAAACAGTGACAGGGTTTATTTTGGGGTCTCCTAAATCACTGCAGATGGTGAGTGCTGCCATGAAATGAAAAGATGCTTGCTTCTTGGAAGAAAAGCTATGACTATCCTAGACAGTATATTAAAAAGCAGAGACATTACTTTGCCAACAAAGGTCCATCTTGTCAAAGCTATGGCTTTTCCAGTAGTTATGTATGGATGTGAAAGTTGGACTATAAAGAAAGCTGAGCACCAAAGGATTGATGCTTTTGAACCGTGGTGTTGGAAAAGACTCTTGAGAGTTCCTTGGACATCAAGGAAATCCAACCAGTCCATCCTAAAGGAAATCAGTCCTGAATATTCATTGGAAGGACTGATGCTGAAGCTGAAACTCCAATACTTTGGCCATCTGATATGAAGAACTTGCTCTTTGGAAAAGCCCCTGATGCTGCAAAAGATTGAAGGCAGGAGGAGAAGGGGGTCAACAGAGGATGAGATGGTTGAATGGCATCACCGACTCAATGGACCTGAGTTTGAGTAAGTCAGGGAGTTGGCGATGGACAGGGATGCTTGGCGTTCTGCAGTCCATGGGGTCACAAAGAGTCGGACATGACTGGGTGACTGAATTGAACTCAACTAACTGTAGATTATTTTGGATTTTTTTTCGTTCCCCCCCACATTGTATTTGTTGATTTTATTCACACTGTGAAATCTAATTAAAGCTTCTGAGCTTATCTTTTTATCCTCAGTCACATTTTTATTGTTGTTATGAACCTCTGCCTCTATATTGGGCTTTTCAAGTTCTATAGAATTTTCCTTTTTTTTTCCTCCTTGTTTTTAAAAATTAATTTTCATTTTTTAAAATTTATTTATTTATTTACTTTACATTATTGTGTTTTTCCTCGTTTTTGAATTTTAACTTTTAAAATCTATTAGTCCCCCCCCAACATTTAGTCCTTTAGTTGCTTTTCTGACTGTTCTTTTCCCCTTGCGGTTCATCTTTGATACATATAAATCTTCTTTATCTACACCTATTTAACTTTGCATTTCCATTCTTTCTTTCCTTTCCTCTCAACATATTTGTTATTTTTATTTTCATTGCTTTATTCCCCAATGCACACCTTGCTGTAGTTTGTTCTCAAGTTTCTGCTTTTGTTAGTTTTGTTCTTGGAGATATAATTTTTGATTTCCTTTTTACATTGGGTCAATCTATTGTACTTTATTTTTGTTGGGCTATTTTGATCTTGCTTATGGGTGTATATGTATATGTGTACATTCAGTCACACATTATATTGTTGTTATAAACCTCTGCCTCTACAATGGGCTTTTGAAATTCTATGGAGTTTTCCCTTTTTTGTTTTTTCTTTGCTCTTCCATTTTTTATAATTTAATTTTTAATTTTTTAAAAAAAAAACTACATTTTGTTCTATGTTTATTCCTTTGTTTGCTTTTCCTGCTGTTCTTTTCCCCTTTCAGTTTATCTTTAATGTATATAAATCTTCTTCACTTACCTTTATTTAACTTGGCATATCTATTCTTACTTTCTCTTCTTTATTTCCTTTCATCTGAACATAATTGTTAGTTTTGTTTTCATTGCTTTATTCTGTACTTGGCACCTTGCTTTAGTTTTTTTTTTTTTTTTTAGTTTTGCTTTAGTTAGTTTTGTTCTTAACTGGTAAATACAATTTTTTATTTACTTTGATTCCCAAGTCGATCTACTCTATTTAATTTTTGTTGGACTGTTTTGAATTTCTCATGGGTGCATATGTATATGTGTATATTCTATTATTTTAATTATTATTTGCCTGATTTTGTAACTGCCTTTCATCTGGGGTTCATCTTTGGTTTCTTGTTTTTAGATATTTGTTTTAATCTCAGTTAATACCATAACAAACCTCTTGTGGAATCTTCATTCCTGACCAGACATCAAGCACCGAGCCTTTGGAGTGGGAGCACTTATTCCAAGACCCCAGACTAAGAGAACTAACCCTAGGGAGTATCAAATAGTGAGAACTCACACAATGAAACCACTTGAGTAGAAGACCCAGCATCACTCAACCATCAGTAGCACCCTGTGCAGGATGCATCATCTAAACAAGAAACAAACAAACAAAAAATACAAACCCAATCACCAGCAGACAATATCATCACCTCACTCAGCCTTGCATATCAGAGGAAAAGCAAACAAACAAAAACTCAGCTCAAATCTCACTCTATATGAAGCTTCCACAAATCACTGGACAAACCTTAGGAGGGCAGAAACCAAAAGGAAGAAAGAATTCAACCTTGAAGCCTGGGAAAACGGGGCCTCAGACACAATAAGTTAAAAAAATAATGAAAAGGCAAAAAATGCTACACAATGAAGGAACAATCTAGAAACACATAACACCAACTAAATGAAGAGTAAATAAGCAAACAACCTGAAAAAGTATTCAGAATACTGATAGGAAAGATGATCAAAAACCTTGAAAACAAAATGGAGAAGAGGCAAAAATCAATTGAAAAAAACTGAGAATAATTAAAGGATAAACATACAGAGACAAACAACCCATTTACTGAAATTAAAAATACTCTAGAAGGAATCAATAACAGAATATCTGAAGTAGAAGGATGATACAGTGAAGCTGGAAGATAAAATGGTGGAAATAAGTTCTGAAGAGCAGAATAAAGTAAAAATAATGAAAAGAACTGAGGACAGTCTCAGAGACCTCTGGGACAATATCAAATGCACCATCATTCAAATTATAGGGGTCCCAGAAGAAGAAGAGAAAAAGAAAGGGTGTGAGAAAATTTTTGAAGAGATGATAGTTGAAAATTTCCCCAACATGGTAAAGGAAATAGTCAATCACACCCAAGAGACACAAAGAATCCCATACAGGATAGACCCAAGGAGGAACATGCCAAGACACATACTAATCAAACTAACAAGACCAAACACAAAGAAAAAATATTAAAAACAGCAAGGGAGAAGCAACAAGTAACATACAAGGGAAACCCTATGTGCTTAACAGCTTATCTTTCAGCAGAAATTCTGCAGGCCAGAAAGGAATGGCAGGATATATTTAATGTACTGAAAGGAAAAAATCTACAACCAAGATAACTGTAGCTGGCAAGGATCTCATTCAAAATTGATGGAGAAATCAAAAGAATTTCAGACAAGCAAAAGTTAAGAGAATTCAATACCACCAAACCAGCTTTACAACAAATGTTAAAGGAACCTGTATAGTCAAGAAATACAAGAGAAGAAACAAAAAACCTATGAAATCAACCTCAAGCAATTAAGAAAATGGCAACAGGAACATATATATCAATAATTACTTTCAATGTAAATGGATTAAATGCTCCAAACAAAAGACACAGACTGGTTGAAAGGATACAAACAAAACAAAACAAAACAAAACCATATACGCTGTCTACAAGAAACCTGCCTCAGACCTGAAGACACATATAGACTGAAAATGAGAGGATGGAAAAATTGGGAAGCAAAAGAAAGAAATTGGGAAGTAACTGAGAAGCAAAAGAAAGCTTGAGTAACAATCCTCATATCAGACAAAATAGGCCTTAAAATAAAGAAGATTAGAAGAGATAAGGAAGGACAGTACACATGATCAAGAGATCACTCCAAGACAAAGACATAACAATTGTAAATAACTATGCACCCAGCATAGGAGCACCTCAGTACATAAGACAAACACTAACAGACATAAAATTTAAGAGAAATTGACTGTAACACAATAAAAGTAGGAGACTTTAACACCCCACTCACGCCAACAAACAGTTCATCAAACCAGAAAATTAATAAGGAAGCACAAGTCCTAAATGATACATTAGATGAGATGGATCTCACTGATACGTTCAGGACATTCCATCCAAATGCAGAAAAATACACCTTCTCAAGTGCACATGAAACATTCTCCAGGATAGACCACATCTTGGGTCACAGATCAATCCTCAGGATATTTAAGAAAATTGAAATCATATCAAGCATCTTCTCTGACCGGAACGCTATGAGACTAGATATCAATTACAAGAAAGAAACTGTAAGAAACAGGAACGCAAGGAGATTAAATACGTTTCTAAACAACAAACAGGTTACTGAAGAAATCAAAAGGGGAATAAAAATATTTCTGTAAACAAATGACAATAAAAACACAACAACTCAAAAACCAATGGGATGCAGCAAAAACAGTTTTAAGAGGGAATTTTATAGCAAGACAATCCTACTTCAAGAAACAGAAAGACATCAAATAGACAACCTAACTTTACCCCTAAAACAGCTGGAAAAAGGAGAACAAAAAGCCCCAAAATTAATAGAAGGAAAGAAATTGAAATATCTGAGCAGAAATAAATGAAAAAGAAATAATAGTAAAGATTAATAAAACTAAAAGCTGGTTCTTTGAGAAGATAATCGAAATTGACAAGCCTTTAGCCAGTTCAGTTCAGTCGCTCAGTCATGTCCGACTCTTTGCAACCCCATGAACCACAGCATGCCAGGCCTCCCTGTCTTATCACCAGCTCCAAGAGTCCATCCAAACCCATGACCATTGAGTCGGTGACACCATTCAACCATCTCATCCTCTGTTGTCCCCTTCTCCTCCTGCCCCCAATCCTTCCCAGCATCAAGGTCTTTTCAAATGAATCAGTTCTTTACATCAGGTGGTCAAAGTATTGGAGTTTCAGCTTCAACATCAGTCCTTCCAATGAACACCCAGGACTGATCTCCTTTAGGATGGAGTCCAAGGGACTCTCAAGAGTCTTCTCCAACACCACAGTTCAAAAGCATCAATTCTTTGGTGTTCAGCTTTCTTGATAGTCCAACTCTCACATCCATACATGACTACTGGAAAAACCACAGCCTTGACTAGCTGGAACCTTGTTGGCAAAATAATGTCTCTGCTTTTTAATATGCTGTCTAGGTTGGTCATAACTTTTCTTCCAAGGAGTAAGCGTTTTTTAATTTCATGGCTGCAATCACCATCTGCAGTGATCTTGTAGCCCAGAAAAATAAAGTCTGACACTGTTTCCACTCTTTTCCCATCTATTTCCCATGAAGTGATGGGACCAGACACCATGATCTTAGTTTTCTGAATGTTGATCTTTAAGCCAACTTTTTCACTCTCCTCTTTTACTCTCATCAAGAGGCTCTTTAGTTTTTCTTCACTTTCTGCCATAGGGTGGTGTCATCTGCATATCTGAAGTTATTGATATTTCTCCTGGCAATCTTGACTCCAGCTTGTGTTTCTTCTAGCCCAGCATTTCTCATGATGTACTCTACATATAAGTTAAATAAGGAGGGTGACAATATACAGCCTTGACATGCTCCTTTCCCTATTTGGAACCAGTCTGTTGTTCCATGTCCAGGTCTAAGTGTTGCTTCCTGGCCTGCATACAGATTTCTCAGAATTTTCCACAGTTTATTGTGATCCACACAGTCAGAGGCTTTGGCATAGTCAATAAAGCGGAAATATATGTTTTTCTGGATCTCTCTTGCTTTTTTGATAATCCATTGGATGTTGGCAATTTCATCTCTGGTTCCTTGCCTTTTGTAAAACCAGTTTGAACATCTGGAAGTTCACAGTTCATGTATTGCTGAAGTCTGGATTGGAGAATTTTGAGCATTACTTTACTAGCGTGTAAGATGAGTGCAACTGTGCGGTGGTTTGAGCATTCTATGCCAGACTCATCAAGAAAAAAAGAGAGAGGAATCAAATCAACAAAATTAGAAATGAAAAAGGAGAAGTTGCAACAGGCAATACAGAAATACAAAGGATTATAAGAGACTATTGTGAAAACTTTATGGCAATAAAATGGATAACCTGGAAGAAAGGGACAGTTTCTTAAAAAGGTTTAATCTTTCAAGACTGAACCAGGAAGAAATAGAAATTATGAACAACCCAATTACAAGCACTGAAATTGAAGCTGTGATAAAAAATATTACAAAAAAACCCAAAGCCCAGGATCAGATGGCTTCACAGGAGAATTCTAACAAATATTTAGAGAAGAGCTAAATGCCTATCATTCTAAAACTCTTTCAAAAAATTTCAGTGGAAGGAACACTGCCAAACTCATTCTACAAGGCCACCATCACCCTGATACCAAAACCAGGCAAAGACAACACTGGAAAAGAAAACTATAGGCCAATATCACTGATGAACATAGATGTAAGAATCCTCAACCATATTTTAATGAACAGAATTCAGGAACACACCAAAAAGCTCATACACCATGATCAAATTGGGCTTATTCCAGGAATGCAAGGATTCTTCAATATATGCAAATCAATCAATGTGATACACCATATTAACAAACTGAAAGATAAAAATCATACGATCATCTCAATAGATGCAGAAAAAAACCTTTGACAAAATTAAACACCCATTTATAATTAAAATTCTTCAAAAAACGGGCATAGAAGGAACCTACCTCAACAGAGTCAAGGCCATATGTGATAAGCCTACAGCAAACATTATTCTCAATGGTGAAAAATTGAAAGCATTTCCCCTAAGATCAGGAGCAAGACAAGATGTCCACTTTCACTACTATTATTCAACATAGTTCTGGAAGTCCTAGCCAAAACAATCAGAGAAGATAAATAAGTGAAAGGAATCCAGATTGGAAAAGAAGTAAAGCTCTCACTGTTTGCAGGTAGCATGATACTATGCATAGAAAACCCTAAGGATAGTATCAGAAAATTACTAGAACGAGTCAGTGAATTTAGCAAAGTTGTAGGATACAAAATCAATACACAGAAATCACTTGCATTTCTATATATTAACAATGAAAAATCAGAAAGAGAAATTAAGGAATAAATCCCATTCACTATTGCAGCAAAAAGAATTAAATATCTAGGAATAAGCTTACCTAAGAAGACAAAAGAACTATACACAGAAAATTATAAGACACTGATAAAAAAAAATCAAAGACGACATAAACATATGGAGAGATATTCCATGTTCCAGGGTAGGGAGAATCAATATTTTGAAAATGACTATACTACCTAATGCAATCTACATATTCAATGTGATCCCTATCAAATTACAAACGGAATTTTTCACAGAACTAGAGGGAAAAAAATTCACAATTCATATGGAAACACAAAGACCCTGAATAGCCAAAGCAGACCTGAGAAAGAATGTAGCTGGAGGAATTGACCTTCCTGACTTCAGATTATACTACAAAGGTACAGTCATCAAGACAGTATGCTACTGACAGAAAAACAGAAATATAGACCAATGGAACAAAATAGAAAGCCCAGAAATAAGCCCATGCTCCTATGGGTACCTTATTTTTGACAAATGATACAAGAATATACAATGGGCAGAGACAGCCTCTTCAGTAAATGGTGCTGGTACAACTGAACAGCTACATGTAAAAGAATGAAATTAGAACACTTCCTAATACCAGACACAAAGATAAACTCAAAATGAATTAAAGACCTAAATGTAAAACCAGAAACTATAACACTCTTAGAGGAAACATAGGTAGAACACTCAATGACATGAATCAAAGCAAGATTCTCTATGACCTACCTCCTAGAATAATGGAAATAAAAACAAAAGTAAACAGGTGGGACCTGATTAAACTTAAAAGCCCTTGTACAGCAAAGGAAACTATAAGTAAGGTGAAAAGACAACCCTGAGAATGGGAGAAAATAGTAGCAAATGAAACAACTGACAAAGGATTAATTTCAAAATATATAAAGAAATCATAGAACTCACAGCCAGAAAAACATACAACCCAATCAAAAAGTGGGAAAACGACCTAAATAGACATTTCTCCAAAGAAGATATAGATGGCTAACAAACACGTGAAAAGATGCTCAACATTGTTCATTGTTAGAGAATGTAAATCAAAACTACGTGAGATATTATCTCACACTGGTCAGAATGGCCATCACCAGAAAGTCTACAAAAAATAAATGCTGGAAAGGGTATGGAGAAAATGGAATACTCTTGCACTTTTGGCGCAAATGTAAATTGATACAGCCACTAAGGAAGATGGTATGGAGATTCCTTAAAAAACTAGGAGGTGGGAGGGGGATTCTGGAAGGAGAACACATGTATACCCATGGTGGATTCATGTCAGTGTATGGCAAAACCAACAAGATAATGTAAAGGAAAAAAAATAAGTAAAATAATAAAAAAAAAACCCTAGCAATAAAACCACCATATGACCCAGCAATCCTACTTCTAGGCATATACCCTGAGGAAACCCAACTGAAAAAGGCACAGGTATCCCATTGTTCATTGCAGCACTATTTACAATAGCTAGAACATGGAAGCAACCTAGATGTCCATCGACAGATGAATGGATAAAGAAGTCGTGGTACATATACACAAACATATATTACTCAGCCATAGAAAGGAACACATTTGAGTCAGTTCTGATAAGGTGGATGAACCTAGAGCCTATTATACAGAGTGAAGTGAGTCCGAAAAAGAAAGATAAATACCGTATTCTAACACATACATATGGAATCTAGAAAAATGGTACTGAAGAATTTATTTATAGGGCAGCAATGGAAAAGCAGACATAGAGAATAGACTTATAGACATGGGGAGAGGGGAGGAGAGGGTGAGATGTATGGAAAGAGTAACATGGAAACTTACATTACCGTATGTAAAATAGATAGCCAATGGGAATTTGCTGTATGGCTCAGGAAACTAAATCAGGGGCTCTGTATCAACCTAGAGAAGTGGGATTGGGAGGGAAATGGGAGGGAGGTTCAAAAGGGAGGGGATATATGTACACCTATGGCTGATTCATGTTGAGATTGGACAGGAAACAACAAAATTCTGTAAAGCAATTATCCTTCAATTAAAAAAAAAACGATCATGCATCATGACCAATTGGGCTTTATCTCAGCAGTGCAAGGATTCCTCATTATTTGAAAATCAATGTGATACACCACATTAACAAATTGAAAGATAAAAGACCATATGATTATCTCAATAAATGCAGAGAAACCTTTGACAAAGTTCAATACCCATTTATGATAAGAACGTTCCAGGAAGCAGGCATAGAAGGAACATATCTCAACATAATAAAAGCTATATATGACAAACACACAGCAAACATCATTCTCAACAGCAAAAAATTGAAAACATTTCCCCTAAACTCAGGAATAAGACAAGAGTTCCCACTCTCACGACTACTATTCAACATAGTTTTGGAAGTCCTAGCCACAGCTATAAGAAAATAAATAAATAAATAAAAAGAATCCAGATTGGAAAAGAAGAACTCTCACTGTTTGCAGATAACATGCTTTTCTACATAGAAAACCCTAAAGATACCACCAGAAAATTACTAGAGCTAATCAATGAATATAGTAAGGTTGCAGGATATAAAATCAATACACAGAAATCCCTTGCATTGAAATACACTAACAATGAAAAAACAGAAAAAAAAAAATTAAGGAAACTCCCATTCACCACTGCAACAAAAAGGATAAAGAACTTAGGAATAAATCTACCTAAAGAAACAAAATACCTATGTATAGGAAACTATAAAACACTGATGAAAGAAATCAAAGATGACACAAATAGATGGAAAAATATACCATGTTTATGGATCATAAGAATCAATATATTGAAAATGAGTATACTACCCAAAGCAACCTACAGATTCTAGACAGTCTCTACCAAGCCACCAAAGGTATTTTTCACAGAACTAGGACTAACAGTTTTGCAATTTGTATGGAAACACAAAAAACCTCAGATAGCCAAAGCAATCTTAAGAAAGAAGAATGGAACTGGAGGAATCAACGTTCCTGACTTCAGACTATACTACAACATTACAGTCTTCAAGATAGTATGGTACTTGCACAAAGACAGAAATATAGATCACTGGAATAAAAAAGAAAGCCCAGAGATAAATCCACACACCTATAGACACCTTATCTTTGACAAAGGAGGCAAGAATATACAATGGAGAAAAGACAATTTCTTTAACAAGTGGTGCTGAGAAAACTGGTCAACCACTTGTAAAAGAATGAAACAAGAACACTAACACCACACACAAAAATAAACTCAAAATGGATTAAAGATCTAACTGAAAGACCAGAAACTGCAGGAAAACATAGGCAGAACCCCCTCTGACATAAACCACAGCAAGATCCTCTATGACATACATGACAGAGTAGTGGCAAAAAATAAACAAACAAATGGGACCTAATTAAACTCAGAAGGTTTTGCAGAGTGAAGGAAACTGTAAGCAAGGTAAAAAGGCAGCTTTCAGAATGGGAGAAAATAATAGCAGATAAAACAACTGACAAAAAATTAATCTCCAAAATATACAAGCAGCTTGTGCAGCTCACTACTAGACAAATAAGTCACCCAATCAAAAAGTGGGCCAAAGAACTAAACAGACATTTCTCCAAAGACATACAGATGGTTAGCAAACACATGAAAAGATGCTCAACATCACTCATTATCAGAGAAATGCAAATTAAATCTGCATCTCACACTGGTCAGAATGACTGTCATCAGAAAGTCTACAAACAGTAAACGCTGGAGAGGGTGTGGAGTAAACGGAACCCTCTTACACTGTTGGTGGGAATGCAAACTAGTACAGTCACTATGGATAACAGTGTGGAGATTCCTTAAAAAATTGGAAACAGAACTGCCATATGACCTGGAAACAGAACTGCCATGATCCAGGAATCCCTCTGCTGGGCATACACACTGAGGAAACTAGAACTGAAAGAGACACATGCGTCTCAATGTTCACTGCAGCACTGTTTACAATAGGAAGGCCATGGAAGCAACTTAAATGTCCATTGGTAGATGAATGGATAAGAAAGTTGTGGTACATATGCACAATGGAATATTACTCAGCTATAAACAAAGGAACACATTTGAGTCAGTTTTAATGTGGTGTATGAAACTGGAGCCTGTTATACAGAGTGAAGTAAGTCAGAAAGAGAAACACAGATATCATATATTAATGCACATATATGGAATTTAGAAAGACAGTAACAATGACCCTATTTGCAAGACAGCAAAAGAGACACAGATGTAAAGAACAGACTCTGGGACTATGTGGGAGAAGGCGAGGGTGGGACGATATGAGAGAATAGCATCGAAACATGTACATTACCATGTGTAAAACAGATGACCAGTGCAAGTTTGATATATGAAGCAGGGCACTCAAAGTTGGTGCTCTGGGACAACCCAGAGGGATAGAGTGGGGAAGGATATGGGACGGGGGTTCAGGAGGGGGAGCACGTGTGCACCCGTGGATGATCCATGTTGATGTATGGCAAAAATCACCACAATATTGTAAAGTAATTAGCCTCCAAATAAAATAAATTAATTAAACTTTTCAAAAAGTTAAAAAAAAAAAGCCAGGTTGACAAACTCTTATATCATGTGGAGTACTACTTTAATATTTTTTCACCTGGTAAGAATTTCTCACTATTCCTCAAGCATACTCCTCCCCAAAATAACAGAATTAAGAATATGTGCAGAAGTCAGCTTATTGATACTTAGAAATATAAAATGAGGATGGTCAGTCATGAAAAATTCCACTTACATACAATGGTCCTTCTCATTAATTGTTTAAGAGTCCACCTCCATCTTGCAAGAAATGCAGCATCAGCAGAGTAAATGAAAGCAGAGGCAAATAATTAAATTCCATGTGACCAAGAATACTGATGATACAGTGTGGTCAGGACCTCAGCAGTAATGGGAGGGCTGAAGGATAGAAACTAGAGATTGTGTGAGAAGAATTAGGTCAGCAGCTACTGTAAATCATCATTGTTTAACTCTGTTCTGCTCAGTCAACATCTCTTGCCTTTACTAGCCTACACTTACATATGGCCAGGAGTTATGACAATGTGCATCTTTGAGTGAGGAGTAAAGGCAGAAGCATATCTTATGGGGAGTAGGAGGGATCTGGACTTACACATTTTGTTGAGCCCAGAGAATAGACACTCCAATCCAGTGGCTGGGGCCCAGATTTCCTTGTTGTAAACTTCCATTGTATCATAGAGATCTCTCTGAGAAGAGGTGAGAAGCCTGCATATGAAGACCCTGTAAGTCTTCCATATATCTGCATATGAAGATCTAATTGCTAATAATTCTGTGGGTCAGGAATTTGAGCAGAGGGACAAACGGACAAATCCAGTCTTTGTTCCACATGGGCTGGATAGGTTCATGCGGGAGGACTGAAGGCCTCACACCCCTGGTGCCTCAGTGCTAGCAGTCAGTGGGGCAGCTCAGCTCTCTTCATGTGGCCTCTCTTTATGTGGTATTTTTCCTCTTAGGGCTGTACTGCCCAGTATGGTAAGAACTATCCACATGTGGCTTTTTACATCAAAAATTGTGTTAGTCAAAGAGGTTTTTAAATTAACAATGTAGTTTCTCAATCACAAGTAACATTTCAAGTACACAGTAGTTATGTGAGGTTAGTGGATGTCACATTGGACAATGTAGAGTATTTCATCAGAGCAGAAATTTCTGTTGGAAAACATTATTCTAGGGCCTTTCTCTTCATGTGACTCCAGCAGAAGCTGAAGTTCTTTTCATGATACCTGGCTTCTCTCTAACTGATAGCATAGCTTCAGAGCCTTGAGATCTGGACTGAGACATCTCAGACACCACTTCTATATTCTACTAATCAGAGCAATTCACAGAACAATACAGATTTAAGAGATGGGAAATAGACTCCATAGCATATAGCAAACACATGTTTCAAAGGGTACAGAAAAACGATATAGTTTATTGGGTATCATTTCTAACAATTTACCAATATATTGAATCCAATTCTGAATTCTCTCTAGGCAGTAAGTACTCATAGGTCAGAATCTGGATTCTTTGAGCTTCTTCTCTTTACTCATTCTCTGTACTATTTTTGACACTCATATTTCCTCAAACCTCTGCGTCTATATCCTCTCTTTCTCTCTTACCTTTACAAGATAAAATTACATCATAAGGTAAAAAAGGCTTACATTCCATTGTCAAACTTTATAATCACTCCCATGTATACATGGCATACTCAAATCCTTTGTCCCTCTCTTGCTTTGTCATACTTACTTCACAAAACGAAAACTGAAGTGATCTGAGGAGACTTCTATTAACTCTTACCACCAACGACATTGGAAATTCCTGAGGTACAAACTGGGTTTACAAAAGGCAAAGGAACCAGAGATCAAATTGCCAACATTCATTGGATCATAGAGAAAGCAAGTGGATTCCAGAAAAACATCTACTTCTGCTTCATTGACTATGCTAAAGCCTTTGACTGTGTGAATCACATTAAACTGTAGAATATTCCTAAAGAGACTGGAGTACCAAACCACCTAACCTGTCTCCCGAGAAACCTGTATGTGGATAAAGAAGCAATAGTTATAACTGGACATGGAACAACTGACTGATTCAAAATTGGGAAAGGAGTACGATGAGGCTGTATATTAACTTCTATGCAGAGTACATCATGGGGAATGCCAGCCTGGATGAAGCTCAAGCTGGAGTCAAGTTTGTGGGGAGAAATATCAATAACCTCAAATAAGCAGATGATATCATTCTGATGACAGAGAGTGAAGTGGAACTAAGCCTTTGAAGAGGGTGAAAGAGGAGAATGAAAAAGCTGGCTTGAACTCAACATTCAAAAAATGAAAATCATGGCATCCAGTCCCATCACGTGTTCATGATGAACCTCTAGGGAAGCCAAATGGAAGTAGCATTTGCTCAGTCACTCAGTTGAGTCTGACTGTGGCTCCATGAATGGTAGCCTGCCAGGCTTCTTTGTCCAAGGAATTTTCCAGGCAGGAATACTGGATCTGGTTGCCATTTCCTACTCCAGGCATGAATCCACTTCTCTTATGTCTCCTGCACTGTCAGGCAGATACTTTACCACTAGTGCCACTTGGGAGGAACTTCCCAGGTGGCTCAGATTAGGTAAAGAATTTGCCTGCAATGCAGGAGACCCAGGTTTGACCCCTGGGCCAGAAAGATCACCTAGAGAAGGAAATAGAAACCCACTCCAGTATTCTTGACTGGAAAATCCCATGGACAGAGGACCCTGGGGGGCTACAGTCACGGGGTCCCAAAGACTTGGACATGACTGATCGACTAACACATTTCACCTGGGAGGCCCACTAAACTACTATACTCTCTTAAAACTCTGTAATGGCATCTCTATCCTATCTTTGGGGGGACAAAGTGTTTATTCTTTTTTGTTGCTGTATTATTTCTTTTTATTCTCTTTTACTTGAAGTATACTTACTTTATAACCTTGTGTTAGTTTCAGGGCTACAAAAAAGTGAATGAGTTATATATATATTTATTTGCTTCTTTATTGTTTTTAGGTAAGAAGTAGATTTATTTACAGAGAAATACACTTTACAGACAGAGTGTGAACCATCTTCAAAGGTGAGATACCCTGAAATATGGTATGGTTAGTTTTTATGATCTAGGTAATTACATAGGCTAAGAGGATGAGATGGTTGGATGGCATCACCGACTCAACGGGCATGAGTCTGAGTAAACTCCAGGAGTTGGTGATGGACAGAGAGGCCTGGTGTGCTGCAGTTCATGGAGTTGCAAAGAGTTGGACATGACTGAGTGACTGAACTGAACTGAGAGGCAGATGGCAAATGCCTTTGTTGTTTAGTCATTGGCAATGCTCTTGGTAAGTGCCAATTTGTAGCTGACATGGATAAACTCAGTTATAATAACCAGGACCACAAATGACTACATTTAACATACCAAATATCCTCTTTAATTTAGTGTTTCTCTTCCTGCTGACAAACTGTGTAACAAGAATAACATAAACTTGATTTTCAGTAAACCTAGGTACTACAGAACTATCATACTTAACATTGATAACTTTAATGATATGTCTATATTAATCAAACCAACAAGGTTAAGCCAGCCTTAATATCAGATATTAATTTAATATTGAATATTTCCTAGATCCTGTGAACCTGAAATTCATATTGGCTGATTTTCTTCACATTTATGAGTATTTATATAAGAACTTAAGTTCCTTTGGGCCAATCTATTTAATTAGGCCAATAGAACTCTTTTATTAACTTTTACAACACCATACATCTACAACACACATAGATACACAAACAGAGAGATCTCATAGTTCCCATTTTAAAATTTCAGGTACAACAATATAAAACCCATCAGTTACAAGGGGTTGAATTCAAATTAGGTTTCTCACAGACAGAAGAAATCAAGGTTACCTCTCTAGATGGCTTAATACATTTTACTAATGTCTATAGAAAAGACACTTAAGATTTATATTTACCCTTGACAAGTCAAGTTCTAAATTACCTTCCTCCTTTCTTCAAAATTTGCGTTTTATAAAGATGTGGAGATAAAGGTTCCTGGAGAAGACATTTTGCATCTCAAGTGAGTGAAATTCGCTCAGTCATGTCTGACTCTGTGACCCCTCTACTGAAGTAGGTAGCCTTTCTCTTCTCCAGGGGATATTCCCAACCCAGGGACTGAACCCAGGTCTCCCACACTGCAGGCAAATTCTTTACCAGCTGAGCCACAAGGGAAGTTCATGGCATGGGAAAACTCCAAGGGTGACTTTGTTTCCTTAAGGCCAGAAAAAATATTTCTTCTTCTTTTTTTCTCAAAGAATTGGATGGCCACCACAATGATATCAAATGAATGACCCACCCATTCACCCATGTTGTAAGGTTTTACTTTCTCTTATTCAGCTTAGGAGAGAAGGCCTTCTCAAAAATTCCTATCAGGTTCCATATATCAGCTATGGTTAGTTTAGTTAGATCAGTGGCCTCCCATTTTGATAATCAACTTACAAACCCTTTTAAGGATCCTCCTGGTTTAAGAAATTTGTGTCTTATATTTAGATACTCTATAACCCTTTTAAACTTAATAACCACTAACTAGATAATTTTTGGCCAAGACCAGAACCTTGATATTCAACACTCCAGAATTTACTAAGACTTCTATTTCAGCTTCAGATTCATTCTGCTCCTTTCCACTTTCTGTAAAAGATCATTTGATGATCAAGGTGGTTCCCTTGCCCCTCAAGAAATAGAATGGCCCCTATCTTAGTTAATGAGTCTCTTCCCATTAAATGGATGGGACAATCAGACACAAACAGAAAGGAATATAAAAGCAACAGGCCATCAATGATGCACAAAATGGGTTCCAGGAAAGTGTGCCACTGCTTCTTTCCTGACACCTCCATTAGAAAAGCCAACCTCCCCTTTGGTGGTCTCTGAGCAGACAAAGCCACTGCAATCGTGTGGGCCTTTTGCATATTTCTCTGGATGCAGTCAGCCTTTTTGGCCATATGCTTATTATTGAAAACCAAAATAAGCCAATAATTTACCAAAATCTGAGAACTAGAAGTTGCTTTCTGAATTTTGTGCCTGATATCTGGGGCAGACTGGGTTATGAAATGAATAGCTAAAAGAGCTTATTCCATGGGAAGAGGGATCCATGTTCATATACTTCCTAAAAGCCTTTGCTAGTCTTCCTTGGAAGACTGCAATGTTTTTGTCCTGTTCCTGTTGTACCTCTTTCACTTTTTCAGAATTGACAGGTTTTACTGTAAGTTTTTCCATAATCTCTACTAGACAGATAATCATATGGTCCTGTCTATCCCTATCGATAGAATTTGCCTGGTGATTCCATTGTGTGTCCGTCCTGGAGCAGTGTTGTTCCCCACACAGTGTACTGCATAGTGTACATATGTGTACACATATGTATATGTATAATATAATATATGTATGTGTATAATATACATATGCTTTAGATCAGATTATTTCAAAATATTGAGCATAATTCCCTCTGCTATACAACAGGTCCTTGTTTTTATCTATTTTACATATAATAGTGTGTTCATTCTAAATACTTTATTTATCCCTTGCCCTTTTCCTCTTTGCTCCCCACCACTGTTTTATGTTTGTGACTATATTTCTGTTTTGTAAATAAATTCATTTGTATTATTAGTTTTAGATTCCAAGTATGAGTGTTGTCATATAATATTTGTCTTTCTCTAATTTACATCATACAATATGATAATCTCTAGGTACATTCTTGTTGCTTCAAATAGCATTATTTCATTCTTTTCTTAATTAAGACTGGATAGTAGTCCAGAGACACACAGAGACACACATATATATGTATACCACACCTTCTTAATCCATTCATCAGTCAGTGGACACTATTAGGTTTCTCCATGCCTTGGCTTTTGTAAATAGCACTGCTATGAATATTGGGTATGTGTATCTTTTTGAATAAGAGTTTTCTCTGGATATATGCTGGGAGTAGTATTGCTGGATCATATGGTAATCATATTATTAGTTTTGAAGGACCCTCCAAACTATTGTCCATACTGGCTATAACAATTTACACTCCCACCAACAGTGTAGGGAGAAAAAGAAGTGTTCCTTTTTCTCCACACTCTCTCCATCATTTATTATTTGTAGGCTTTTTGATGATGGCCATTCTGATAAGTGTGATACCTCATTGTAGTACTGACTTGCATTTCTCTAATAATTAGCAATATTAAGCATCATTTGATGTGCCTGTTGGCCATGTCTTTGTATTCTTTGGACAAATGTCTATTTAGAACTTGTGCCCAGTTTTTGATTGGGTTATATATTCTTTTGTATTAAGCTGTGTGAGCTGTTTGTATATTTTGGAAATTAGTTCTTTGTTGGGCACATCATTTGCAAATATTTTCTCCCATGCTGTTGGTTGTTTTTCCTTCTGTTTATGGTTTCCTTTGCTGTGCAAAAGCTTTTACATTTGTTTATTTTTATTTTTAGTTTTGTTACTCTAGAAGATGGCTCTAAAAAAGTATTGCTGTGATTTAGATCAAACAGCATTCTGCTTATGTTTTCCTCTAGGAGTTTTATAGTACATGGTTTTACACTTAGATTTTTAATCTATTTTAAGGTTACTTTTTTTTATGGTATTGAAGAAAGTTCCAATTTCATTCTTTTACATGTAACTGTCAAGTTTTCCCAGCACCACTTTTTGAAGACATACCTTTTTCTCCATTGTGTATTCTCCTTTGTTGTAGATTAATTATCATAGGTGTGTGGGTTTATTTCTGGGTTTTCTATGTGCATGCATGCTAAGTTGCTTCAGTTTTGTCCTACTATTTGCAAGACTATGGATCTCTGTCCATGGGATTCCCTAGGCATGAATACTGGAGTGGGGTGCCAGGGAATCTTTCTGACCCAGGAATCAAACTCACAACTCTTACATTTCCTGCATTGGCAGGTGGGTTCTTTACCACTAGTGACACCTGGGAAGCCCAGGCTTTCTACACTATTCCATTGGTCTATGTGTCTGTTTTATTGTCAGATTATACTTTCTTGATTACCATAGCATTGTAGTATAGTCTGGAGTCAGGGAACATGATTTCTCCAGCTCCTTTCTTCTAAAAAAAAAAAAAGGCTATTTGCGTCCTTTGGGTTTTCACTGGCTTCTTCAGTGGCTCATCAGTAAAGAATCCGCTTATAATGCAGGAGCCACAGGAGACGTGGGTTCAACCCCTGGATCAGGAAGAGCCCCTGGAGGAGGACTATGGCAACCCAATCCAGAAATCTTGCCTGGAGAATCCCATGGACAGGGGAGGATGGTAGGCTATAATCCATAGGGTTGCAAAGAGTTGGACATGACTGAAGCAGCTTAGCATACCCACATACACTTGTTTCCATGCAAATCTAAAATTATTTTGTTCTAGTTCTGTGAAAAACACCATTGATAATTTGATAGGGACTGCATTGGATCTGTACATTGTCTTGGGTAACATAGTCATTTTAGCAATATTGATGCTTCCAATCCAAGAATATGGTATATCTTTCTATATATTTTTGTCATCTTCAATTTCTTTCATAAGCATCCTATACTTTCAGAGTACAAGATTGTATGCCTCCTTAGGCAGATTTAGTCCTAGGTGTTTTAGTTTTTTTGAAGAAATAAATGGTAAATGGGATTCTTTCCTAATTTTTTTTCTGATAGTTTGTTGTTACATGTATAAATGCACAGATTTCTGTATATTAACTTTCTATCCTGCAACTTCACCAAATTCATTGATGAGTTCTTAGTTTTTTGTGGTATCTTTAGGATTTTATAGTATTTTTTAGGATGTGTATAGTATCATATCATCTGCAAACAGTGACATTTTAATTTTTTCCCTATCTTTAAGGGTTTTTTAAAAGAAGAATATATTTTAAATTTCTTCACATTTCTATTTACAGTATCACTTCACAACCAATTCCCCCACCCCTGAATCTTAAATTTCCCCACATCACAATTACTTCAGAGTAAATGGAAAGTGTTAGTTCAGTCATGTACATCTCTTTGCAATCCCATGAACTATAGCCCACCATGCTCTTCTGTTCATGGAATTCTCCAGGCAAGAATATTGGAGTGGTCATTCCTTTCTCCAGGGGATCTTCCTGATCCAGGAATAGAACCCAGGTCTCCTATATTGCTGGCCAATTCTTCATCATCTGAGCCACCAGGGAAGCCCCCATAAAGCATGGAAGGAGAGGTTAAATGGAATGGAAATAAGAATGGGGGAATGGGAAGGTAAGGATTATCCACCCACTTACCTAGTAACTTACCTGTCTCCCCTCCTTCCTTTTATTAAAAAAAATTATTAGAGTATAAATAATTTACAATGTTGTATTAATTTCAAGTGTACAATGAAGAGAATCTGATATACATACACATATATCCATTCAAAATTAGATTATTTCTCCATAGAGGCCATTAAAGAGTATTGGATAAAGTTTCCTATGCTATAGTGTAGAGTCCTACTATTGTTACATATGTTATATATAGTAATCCATGTATGGGCTTCCCTGGTGGCTCAGATGGTAAAGAATCCACCTGCAATGCAAGAAACATGGGTTTGATCCCTGGGTAGGAGGGCATGACCTCCCCTGGAGGAGGGCATGACAATCCACTCCAGTATTCTTGCCTGGAGAATCCCCATGGACAGAGGAGCCTGGTGGGCTACAGTCCAAGGGATCACAAGGAGTCAGAAGTGACTGAGTGACTTAGCACAACACAGCACAGTCCATATATATCAATCCAAATCTCTCAATTTATCCTTCCTCATCTTCCCCTTCAAATACACTGCTAATGAAAAGTTTGTTCTCTATATCTGTCACTCTATTTTTCTTTTATAAATAAGTTCATTTGTACCATTTTTAGATTACACATATGTGTTATGATATTTGGCATTCACCGTCTGATTCAACTTCACTCAGTATTAAAATCTCTGGGCCCATCCATGGTGTTACAAATGGCATTATTTGATTCTCTCTTATGGTTGGGTAATAGTCCATTGTATATATGTACCACATCTTCTTTATCCATTCCTCCATCTATGGACATGTAGGTTTCTTCCATGTCCTGGCTATTGGGAACAGTGCTTTAGTGAACACTGGGGTGCATGTGTCTTTTCAAATTATGTTTTTCTCTAGATATATGTCCAGGAATGGGATTGAAGTTTCTTATGTAAGCTCTATTTTTAGTTTATTGAAGAACTTCATTACTCTTCTTTTTAGTGGCTTACATTCCCACCAAAAGTGTAAGAGAGTTTCCTTTTCCCCACACCCTCTCCAGGTTTTACGGTTGGTAGATTTTTTTGATAATGGCTGTTCTGTCCAGTGTGAGTTGATATGCATTGTAGTTTTGACTTGCATTTCTCTAATAACTAGCAATATCGAGCATTTTTTCATGTGATTTTATTCATCTGGATTTTTTTGGAGAAATATTTACTTAGATCTTCTAACCATTTTTGCTTTCATTGGGACTTTTTTCTTTTGATATTGAGATATATGAGTTGTCTGTAGATTTTGGAGGTTACTCCACTGTCATTTGCAAACATTTCTCCCATTCTATGGGTTGTTGTTTTTTGTTTGTGGTTTCCTTTGCTGGGCAAAAACTTTGAAGTTTAATTATGTCCTTTTTGTTTATTTCTGTTTTTATTTACATAACTCTAGGCAGTGGATCAAAAATGGTCCTGCTCTGATTTATATCCAAGGGTGTTCTGTTTATGTTTTCCTCTGAGAGTTTTATAATATCTGGCCTTAAATTTTAGTCTTTAATCCACTTTTAGTTTATATTTGTGTATGATGTTATGTTGTTGTTCATTTGGTAAGTTGTATCCGACTCTTTGCAACCACATGAGCTGTAGCACTTCCCTGTTCTCCACTATCTCCCTGAGTTTGCTCAAACTCATGTCCATTTCCTTGGTGATGTCATCCAACCATCTCATCTTCTGTTGTCCTCTTCTCCTGCCTTCAATCTTTCCTAGCATCAGGGTTTTTGCCAGTGAGTCAGCCCTTTACATCAAGTGGCCAAAGTATTGAAGCTTCAGCATCAGTCCTTCCAATAGCAATATTCAGGATTGATTTTCTTAAGGATTGATTGGTTTGATCTCCCTGCAGTCCAAAGGACTCTCAAGAGCCTTCTGCACAACATGTCAAAAGCATCAGTTCTTCATTGTTCAGCCTTCTTCGTGGCCCAACTCTCACATTCATATGTGACTACCAGAGAAACCATAGATTTGACTAGATGAACCTATGTCAGCAAAGTGATATCTCTGCCTTTTAATATGCATTCTAGCTTTGTTATAGCTTTTCTTCTAAGGAGCAAGCATCTTTTAATACTGTAGCTACAGTTACTGTCCATAATGATTTGGAGCCCAAGAAAATGAAATCTGTCACTGTTTACACTTTTCCCCATCTACTTGCCATGAAGTGATGGACTGGAGGTTTTTTGAATGTTGAGTCTAAAGCCAGTTTTTTTCACTTTCCTCATTCACCTTCATGAAGAAGTTCTTTATTTCCTCTGCACTTTTTACCATTACATTGGTATCATCTGCATATCTGAGGCTGTTGATATTTTGCCCGTCAATATTGATTCCAGCTTGGGAGTATCCAGCCTGGGATTTTGCCTGATGCACTCTGCATAGAAGTTAAATAATCATCTATGAGTTCACCTTCACCCTAAAACCAAAACCAGACAAAGAAGTCACACAAAAAAGAAAACTACAGGCCAATATCACTGATGAACATAGATGCAAAAATCCTTAACAAAATTCCAGCAAACAGAATCCAACAGCATATTAAAAAGATCTCTCATCATGACAAAGTGGGCTTTATCCCAGGGATTCAAAGATTCTTCAATAGTCGCAAGTCAATCAATGTGATACACCATATTAACAAATTGAAAGATAAAAACCATATGATTATCTCAATAGATGCAGAAAAAACCTTTGACAAAATTCAACACCATTTATGATAAAAACCCTCCAGAAATTAGGAATAGAAGGAACATACCTCAACATAATAAAAGCCATATATGATAAACCCAAGCAAACATTATCCTCAATGGTGAAAAATTGAAAGCATTTCCCCTAAAGTCAGGAACAAGACAAGTGTGCCCACTCTCACCACCACTATTCAACATAGTTTTGGAAGATTTAGCCACAGCAATCAGAGAAGTAAAATAAATAAAAGGAATCCAGATAGGAAAAGAAGTAAAGCTCTCACAGTTTGCAGATGACATGATCCTCTACATCAGTATCAGTATCAGTTTAGTCGCTCAGTCACGTCCGACTCTTTGCGACCCCATGAACCACAGCACTCCAGGCCTCCCTGTCCATCACCAACTCCTGGAGTCCACCCAAACCCATGTCCATCGAGTCAGTGATGCCATCCAGCCATCTCATCCTCTGTCTTCCCCTTATCCTCCTGTCTCCAATCCTTCCCAGCACTAGGGTCTTTTCCAATGAGTCAACTCTTCTCATGAGGTGGGCAAAGTATTGGAGTTTCAGTTTCAACATCAGACATTCCAATGAACAGCCAGTACTGATCTTTAGGATGGACTGGTTTGATCTCCTTGCAGCCCAAGGGACCCTCAAGAGCCTTCTCCAACATCACAGTTCAAAAGCATCAATTCTTTGGTGCTCAGCCTTTTTCACTGTCCAACTCTCACATCCATACATGACTACTGGAAAAACCATAGCCTTGATTAGACAAACCTTTGTTGGCAAAGTAATGTTTCTGCTTAGATAGCCCTAAAGACTCCACCAGAAAATTACTAGAACTAATCAATGAATACAGTGACGTTGCAGGATATAAAATTAACACACAGAAATCCCTTACATTCCTATACACTAACAATGAGAAAACAGAAAGAGAAATTAAGGAAACAATTCTACTCACCATTGCAACAAAAAGAATAAAATACTTAGGAGTACATCTATCTAAAGAAACAAAAGACCTATATATACAAAACTATAAAACACTGATGAAAGAAATCAAAGAAGACACAAATAGATGGAGGAATATACCATGTTCATGGATTAGAAGAATCAATTTAGTGACAATGAGTATGCTACCCAAAGCAATCTATAGATTCAATGCAATTCCTATCAAGCTACCAATGGTATTTTTCAGAGACTAGAACAAATAATTTTACAAATTGTATGGAAATACAAAAGCCTAGAATAGCCAAAGCAATCTTGAGAAAGAAGAATGTAACTGGAGGAATCAACCTTCCTGACTTCAGACTATACTACAAAGATACAATCATCAAGACAGTATGATACTGGGACAAAGACAGGAATGTAGATCAATGGAACAAAATAGAAATCCCAGAGATAAATCCACACACCTATGGACATCTTATCTTTCACAAAGGAGGCAAGAATATACAATGGAGAAAAGACAATCTCTTTAACAAGTGACATTGGGAAAACTGGTCAACCACTTGTAAAAGTATGAAACTAGAACACTTTCTAACATCATACACAAAAATAAACTCAAAATGGATTAAAGATTTAAACATAAGACCAGAAACCATAAAACTCCTAGAGGAAAAATAGGCAAAATACTCTCTGACATAAATCACAGCAGAATCCTCTATGACCCGCCTCCCAGAGTAATGGAAATAAAAGCAAAAATAAACAAATGGGACCTAATTTAACTTAAAAGCTTTTGCACAACGAAGGAAACTATAAGCAAGGTGAAAAGACAGCCTTCAGGATGGGAAAAAATAGTAGCAAACAAGCAACTGACAAAGAATTAATCTCAATAATATACAAGCAACTCCTGCAGCTCAATTCCGGAAAAACAAATGACCCAATCAAAAAATGGCCCAAAGAGCTAAACAGACATTTCTCCAAAGAAGACATACAGATGGCTAACAAACACATGAAAGATGCTCAGCATCACTCACTATCAGAGAAACACAAACCAAAACCACAATGAGGTACCATCTCAAACCAGTCAGAATGGCTGCTATCAAAAAGTCTACAGACAATAAATGCTGGAGAGGGGGCAGAGAAAAGAGAACCCTATAACCCTGTTGGTGGGAATGCAAACTAGTACAGCCACTATGGAGAACAGTGTGGAAATTCCTTAAAAAACTGGAAATAGAACTTCATATGACCCAGTAGTCCCACTGCTGGGCGTGCACATTGAGAAATCCAGAATTGAAAGAGACACGTGTACCCCAGTGTTCTCTGCAGCACTGTTTACAATAGCCAGGACATGGAAGCAACCTAGATGTCCATTGGCAGATGAATGGATAAGAAAGCTGTGGTACATATACAAAATGGAATGTTACTCAGCCATTAAAAAGAATGCATCTGAATCAGTTCTAATGAGGTGTATGAAATTGGAACCTATTATACAGAGTGAAGTAAGTCAGAAAGGAAAACAGTATACTAACGCATTTAGAAATTAGAAATTTAAGAATTTAGAAAGATGATAATGATGACCCTATATGCAAGACAGCAAGAGAGACAGAGATGTAAACAACAGTCTTTTGGACTCTGTGGGAGAAGACGAGGGTGGGATGGTTTGAGAGAATAGCATTGAAACATGTATGCTATCATATGTGAAATAGATCACCAGTCCAGGTTTGATGCATGAGGCAGGGTGCTCAGGACTGGTGCACTGGAATGACCTTGAGGGATGGGATGGAAGGGAGGTGGGAGGGAGATTCAGAATGGGGAACACATGTACACCCATGGCTGATTCATGTCAATGTATGGCAAAAACCACTACAATATTGTAAAGTAACTAGCCTCCAATTAAAATTAATTAACTAAATTTAAAAAAAAGAAGCTGAATAACCAGGGTGGCAGAATATAACCTTGACATTCTCTTTTTCCAATTTTGAACCAGTCAGTTGTTCCATGTCTGGTTCTAACTGTTGCTTCTTGCCCTCCATATGGGTTTTCTCGGGGGGCAGGAAAGGTGGTCTTGTATTCTCATCACTTTAATGATTTTCCAAATTTTGTTCTGACCCACGTACTCAAAGACCTTAACGTAGTCAATGAAGCAGAAGTAGACTTTTTGGGGGGATTCCCTTGCTTTTACTATGATCCAGCAGATATTGGCAATTTTGATCTAGTTCCTCTGCCTTTTCTAAATCCAGCTTGTTCTTCTGGAAGTTCTTGGTTTACATACTACTGAAGCTTAGCTTGAAGGATTTTGAGCATAATCTTGCTAACATGTGAAATAAGTGCAATTGTATGGTGATCTGAACATTCTTTGGCTTTGCCTTTCTTTGGGATTGGAATAAAAAATGACACTTTCCAGTCTTGTAGCCACTGCTGAGTTTTCCAAATTTGCTGGCATATTGACCACACCACTTTAACAGCTTCATCTTTTAGGATTTGGCATAGCTCAGCTGAAATACCATCACCTTCACTACTTTTGTTGCTGTAATGCTTCCTAACGTCCACTTGACTTTACACTCGAGCATAACTGGTGCTAGGTAAGTGACAACACCATCGTGGTTATCCACCTGATTAAAACCTTTTTTGCATAGTTCTTCTGTGTATTTTTTGCTACCTCATTTTAGGTTTTTTTTTTTTTTCTTCTGTTAGGTCCTTTTGTTAGGTCCTCTGTCATTTATTGTGCCCATCAGAGCATGGTGTTTCCTTGGTATCTCTAATTTTCTTTTTCTTTTTTTGGGGGGGGGTAGTATTTATTTATTTGGACTATGCTGGGTCTTCATTGCTTTGTGGGCTTTTCTCCAGTCGAGGCTAGTGGGGGCTACTCTTTGTTGCAGCGCATAGGCTTCTCATTGTGGTGACTTCACTTGTGAAGCATGAGCTTCACTTCTCTAGGTGCATGGGCTACAGTAGTTCCAGCACATAGGCTCAGTATGTGGTTCCCAGGCTCCAGAACACAGGCCCAGTTGATGTGGTGCACAGGCTCAGTTGGTCTGAGGCTTGTGGGATCTTCCCAGACCAGGGTTCAAACTTGTGTCTTCTACATTGGTAGGCAGATTCACTACCATTGAGCTTCCAGGGAAGCCCGTATGCAATTTTCCTGATGAGATCTCTAGTCTTTCCCATTCTATTGTTTTCCTCTATTTCTTTGCATGGTTCAATTAAAGAAGTCTTTCTTATCTCTCCTTGCTATTTTCTGAAACTATGAACTTATTGGGTATATATTTACCTTTCTCCTTTGCCTTTTGCTTCTCTTCTTTTCTTAGCTATTTTTAAGGCCTCCCAAGACAAGTAATTTGCCTTTTTGCATTTCTTTTTCTTGGGGATGGTTTTGTCACCACCTCCTGTACAGTGTTATGAACCTCCATCCATAGTTTTTCAGAACCCTGTCTACCAGATTGAATCTTTTGAATCTATTTGTCACCTCTGCCTCCAAATCACAAGTGATTTGATTTAGATCACACCAAAAGGCCCGAGTGGTTTCCCCTACTTTCTTCAATTTAAGTCTGAATTTTGCAATAAGGAGCATATTTTCTGAGCCTCAGTCAGCTCCAGGTCTTATTCTAGCTGACTGTGTAGAGCTTCTCCATCTTTGGCTGCAAAGAATATAATCAATCTGATTTTGGTATTGGCCGTCTGGTGATGTCCATGTGTAGAGTTATCTCTTGTGTTGTTGGAAGAGGGTATTTACTATGACCAGTGCATTCTCTTGTCAAAACTATTAGCCTTTGTCCTGCTTCTATTTGTACCCAAGGCCAAACTTGCCTGTCATTCCAGATATCTCTTGACTTCCTACTTATGCACTCCAGTCCCCTTTGATGAAAAGGATATCTGTTTTGGGTGTTAATTCTAGGAGGTCTTGTAGGACTTCATAGAAAAGTTCAATTTTAGCTTCTTCAGCCTTAAATGTTTGGGGCATAGACTTGGACTACTGTAATGCTGAATGGTTTGCCTTGAAAATGAACCGAGATCATTCTTTCATTTTTGAGATTGCATGTAAGTACTTAATTTTGGACTCTTTTGTTGACTATTAGGGCTATTCCATTCCTTCTAAGGGATTCTTGCCTACAGTATTTGATATAATGCTCATCTGAATTAAATTTGCCCATTCCCATCCATTTTAATTCACTGATTCCTAAAATGTTGATGTTTACTCTTGTTATCTCCTGTTTGACCACATCCAATTTACCTTGATTCATGAACCTAACATTCCTGGTTCCTATGCCATATTGTTCTTCATCACATTTTACTTTACTTTTACCACCAGACACATCTGCTACTGGGCATCATTTCTGCTTTGACTCAGCCTCTTCATTCTTTCTGAAGCTATTTCTCCGCTCTTCCCCAATAGCATATTGGACAACTTCCAACCTGGGGACTCATTTTTCAGTGCCATATCATTTTGCCTTTTCATACTGTTAATGGGGTTCTCAAGGCAAGATTACTGATGTGGTTTGGCATTTCCTTCTCCAGTGGACCACATTTTGTCAGGTGACTCAAACAGAAAAGAATCTACCCATGTTGTGGGAGACCTGAGTTTGATCACTAAATTCAGAAGATCCTCTGGAGAAGAGAGTGGTTCCCTACTCCACTATTCTTGTCAGGAGAATCCCATGGACAGCTTTGTAGTGTACTCCGATGTCAGAGAGCCTTATTCCTCCAACTTTTGTTTTCTTTTCTCAAAATTCTCTAGGCTATTTGTGATTTTTTTTTGTTATTGTTTCCATACAAACTGTAAAGATTTTGTTCTAATAGTGACTGTTTCACTTGTTTTTGTTCAACAAGCATGCCTGTGCATGCTCCGTTGTGTACAATATGGGTTCCTTTTATTTGTTCTGCTCTGATTTCCATGTATGGGGCTTCCAAAACTATGTTGAATAAAAGTGGTGAGAGTGGGTATGCTTTTCTTGTTCACAATTTAGATGGAATAATTTCATATTTTCATCATTGAGAATGATGCTATTTGTGAGTTTGTCATACATGACTTTTATTATCTTGTGTTGTTATTTCTATGCCTATTTTCTGGAGTTTTTTTTTTATCATAAATGAGTGTTGAATTTTATCAAAAGTTTTTGCATCTATTTAGTTGATCATTTTTTTTTTACCCTTCAGTTTGTTAATATAGTGTATTAATGTGGAAATACTGAAAAATCTTTGCATCCCTGGAATAAATCACACTTGATCATAGTGTATGACCCATTTATTGTATTGTTGGATTCAATTTGCTTGGATTTTATTGGGATTTTTGTTTCTATGTTATATTTGCCTGTAGTTTTCTATTTTGTGTATTATTTTTGTCTTGTTTCAGTTCCAAAGAGATAGTAGCCTCCTAGAATACTTGAGTTCTGAAGAGTTCCTTCTTTACTATTAAGTTCTTAGTCTCTTTTTCATTTGTTTCTTCTCCAATCTTTATGATTTGCTTCCTTCTATTAACCTTGGATTTTGTTTATTCTTCTTTCTCTAGTCATTTAAGTGTAGGGTTAAGTTGTTTATTTGAGATTTTTCTTGTTCCCTAAAGTAAGCTTTATCTCTAGAAACTCCTTCTTAGATTGCTTTTGTTTTCATCCTATAGGATTCAGATTGTCTTGTTTTCATTTTAATTTGTCTCTAATTGTTTTTGATTTTTTCTTTGATTTCTTTAACGATCCATTGTTTGTTTGGCCTCCATGTGTTTGTGTGTATGTGTTTGCAGTTTTCCTGTTTGTTGTTGTGAGCCATTGTTTGTTTAGCCTCCATGTATTTGTGGGTTTTTTTTTTTTGCAGTTTTTCTGTTTGTTGTTGGTTTCTCAGAGTGTTATGGTCAGAAAAAATGCTTGACATGACTTCAGTGTTCTTAAATTTGCCTTACTTTGTGGCTTAGCATGTGGTGTTGGAGAAGACTCTTGAGAGTGCCTTGTACTGCAAGGAGATCCAACAAGTCCATTCTAAAGGAGATCAGTCCTCGGTATTCACTGGAAGGACTGATGAAGCTGAAACTCCAATACTTTGGCCACCTGATTCGAAGAGCTGACTCATTCATTGGAAAAAAACCCTGATGCTGGGAAGGATTGGGGGAAGGAGGAGAAGGGGACAACAGAGGATGAGGTGGCTGGATGGCATCACCGACTAGATGGACATGAGTTTGGGTAAACTCTGGGAGTTGGTGATGGACAGGGAGGCTTGGCATGCTGCGATTCATGGGGTTGAAAAGAGTCCGATACGACTGAGTGACTGAACTGAACTGAGCTAAAATGGACTGAAATGGATGAATTTAACTAAGATGACCATTATATCCACTACTGTGGGCAAGAATTCCTTAGAAAAAGTGGAGTAGCCATCATAGTCAACAAAAGAGTCCAAAATGCAGTACTTGGATGCAACCTCAAAAATGATAGAATGATCTCTGTTCATTTCCAACGCAAACATTCAATATTACAGTCATCCAAGTCTATGCCCTGACCAGTAATGCTGAAGAAGCTGAAGTTGAACAGTTCTATGAAGACCTACAAGACCTTCTAGAACTAATGCCCCAAAAAGATGTCTTTTCATCATAGGGGACTGGAATGAAAAAATAGGAATACTCCGTAAGTACCCGTTAATTCCATCTGGTCTAAAGTGTCATTTTAAGCCTGTGATTCCTTACTGATTTTTCTGTCTAGATGATCTGTTCATTGATGTAAGCAGAGTGCTGAAATCTTCCACTATTGTTGTGTTAATGTCGATTTCTCTTTTTAAGTCTGTTAACATTTCTCTTATATATAGGGGTTTCTTACGTTATATGGACATCTATTTACAATTGTTATAGCTTCTTCTTGAATTGATCCTTAACTCATTATGTAATGTCCTTTTTGTGTCTTACAATAATCTCTCTTTTAAATTCTTTTTTTGATATGTATATTGCTAGTGCAGCCTTCTTATGATTTCCATGATATTGGAGAAATACTTTCCAACCCCTCATTTTCAGTCTGTATGTGTCTCTAGATCTGAAGTGAGTCTCTTGTAGGCAACATATGTACAGGCCTTGATTTTTTTTTTTTTTTTAATCTATTCAACCAGTCTGTCTTTTGGTTGAAGCATTTAGTCCATTTACATTTCAGGTAATTATTGATATGTATGTTGTTATTGCCAGTTTGTTGTTTGTTTTAGATTGCTTTTGTAGGTCTGTTTTTATCTTTCTATTTTTGTTATTTTATCTTGTGATTTGATGACTATTTTTAGTGTTGTGTCTGGATTCCTTCTTCTTTTTCTGTGTGTATATCTACCATAGATATTTGGCCTGAAATTATCATGTGGTTTTGGTATATCAGTCTCCCTCCCTCTGTCTTTCTCCCTCTCTCTCTGTCTCTTCCCTTCTCACTCTGTTTCTCTCTCTATATATAATATATAGTATTGTTACTAATCTCTTAATTTCAAATATATTTTACTTTTTCAAATGCTTTGAAAATACTCCACATTTGTACTCTCTTCCACTTGTGATTGCTATTTTTGATATCATATTTCCTTCTAATTGTTTTGTGTATCCCTTAACTATTTATAGTGGATCAGAACAATTTTACTACTTTTGTCTTTTAACCTCCCTACTAGTTTGTGTGTGGTTGATTCCCTATCTTTACCATATGTTTGCTTTACCGATGAGCTTTTTCATTCTATAATTTTCTTGTTTCTAGTTGCAGCCTTTTATTTCACTCAGAAAATTTCCTTTTATATTTTTTGTAAAGCTGGTTTAGTGATGCTGAAGTCTTTTAGCTTTTGCTTTTCTCTACAGCCTTTGATTTCTCCATCAAATCTGAAGGAGAGCCTTCCTGGGTGGAGTGTTCTTGGTTGTAGGTTTTTCCCTTTCATTACTTTAAATATATCATGCCATTCTCTTCTGGCCTGCGGATTTTCTGCTGAAAAATCAGCAGATAGCCTTATAGTATTTCCCTTGTATGTTATTTGTTGCTTTTCCCTTGTTGTCTTTAATATTCTCTCTTTATCTTTAATTTTTGTCATTTTGTATATAAGGTGCCTTTGTACAGCTCTTTTGTGGTTAATTTTGTGTGGGATTCTCTGCATTTCCTGGACTTGCGATTGTTTCCTTTCCCGCATTAGGGAAGTATTTTCAGGTATTAACTCTTCAAATATTTTCTCAGGCCCTGTCTCTTGTCTCTTTCTGGGACCCCTATAAGGCAAATATTAGTGTGCTTGCTGTTGTCTCAAAGGTCTCTTATACTGTCCTTATTTATTTTCATTCATTTTTCTTTTTTCTATTCTGCATTACTCTGCCTACTTGATGATCTGTTCTGCATCATTTAGCCTATTATTGATTCATTCTAGTGTATTTTTCATTCCAGTTATTGTATTCTTCAACTCTGCTTGGTTGCTTCTTATAATTTATAACTTTTTGTTAAAATTTTCTAATTTCTAACGACAGGTAAGTCCCGACTGCGCCCGCCGCCCGCTGGGGCCGCCCCGCCGGCGGCCGGCGCCCCGGGGAGGCGCGGGCTCCGCCCCGGGCCCGGGCGGCCCGCGGCGGGGCCTGGGAAGCGGGGCTCATCGAGGCGAGGCCCGGAAGCCGGGGCTGTTCGCGGCCGCCTCCCCTGGCCCCCTTCCCCTCCGCCGGGCCGCCGAGCAGGCCTCGCGCGCCCGCGGCAGGCTTGCCCGCGCCGGCCCCCGGCGGCTCGCGCGCCTCGGCGGGGTCGCCGCGGGGGCGGGGAGCGCGGGCGGCCCACGCCTGCTCGAGCGCCCCCCAGGCCGGCCCTGCGCCCCATCGGCGGGGCCGGGATGCGGAGGGGAGAGTGGGCCGGGCCCGCCCCGCCGCCCTCCGCCGGGGTTTGACTCCCGAGCTTCCCTTTCCAACCCCCCCTTTCTCCGCCCCTCCTCGGAAATTCTCATTGGCCCACGAGCACATCAACAAAAATAAAACCAGACGATCCTTTCCGGGGATTCTTCGAAGACTCCCCTTTTCTAGAGCTAAAGGACTGCAGTTTCATGAATTGGATGAAGTAATTGATCACTAAAGAACTACAGTGCTGGTGAGATGTGTAAGAAATTATAAAGAGCTCTGATGGGCTATTTGGGTAATACCCAGTGCAGTGAACTGCAGGATTTTTGTCCCTGAGTCATGGAAGACAGAAGAGCTGAGAAGTCATGTGAACCAGCATGTGAATCACTGAAGAGGCAGGATTATGAGATGGCCCTCAAGCACTGCACAGAGGCCCTCCTTTCTCTTGGCCAGTACTCGGTGGTTGACTTCACAGGGCCTTGTCCGCTGGAGATAGAGAGCATCAAGATCGAGAGTCTTCTTTATAGAATTGCCTCCTTTTTGCAGCTGAAAAACTATGGGCAAGCTGATGAAGATTGTAGGCATGTGCTGGGCCAAGGACTCGCCGAGGGGGACGGCGCCTTTCGGGCAGCGCTGTGTTGCATGCAGCTTGAAGGGAAGCTCCAGCCTGTATCCCACATTCTTGCCAAATCGCTGACAGGAGAGTCCCTGCTCACTCGAGTGTGTGGAAGGAGTCCGAGTAGAGCATGACCCCGGCCTGTCCGTCACCGTCAGCACCATAAAGTCCCAGCAGACCTGGACCTTCGCTCTCACCTGTAAGGAATTTGAAGCCTATGTAAATGCTTCTGGAGAACATGGAATCGTGGTTTTCTCTTTGGGCTCAATGGTCTCGGAGATTCCGGAGCACAAAGCTATGGAAATTGCTGATGCTTTGGGCAAAATACCTCAGACAGTCCTGTGGCGATACACTGGGACTCCACCTCCAAATCTTGCAAAGAATATAAAACTTGTCAAGTGGCTGCCCCAAAATGATCTGCTTGGTCACCCAAAGACTCGGGCCTTTATCACACATTCCGGCTCCCATGGCGTTTATGAAGGAATATGCAATGGTGTTCCCATGGTGATGATGCCCTTGTTTGGGGATCAGATGGACAATGCAAAGCGCATGGAGACTCGGGGAGCTGGAGTGACCTTGAATGTCCTGGAAATGAGTTCTGAAGATTTAGAAAATGCCCTGAAAGCTGTCATCAATGACAAAAGCTATAAGGAAAACATCATACACCTCTCCAGACTTCACAAGGACCGCCCCATAGAGCCTCTGGACCTGGCTGTATTCTGGGTGGAGTTTGTGATGAGGCACAAGGGGGCATCCCACCTGCGCCCTGCAGCCCATGACCTCACCTGGTACCAGTACCACTCTCTGGATGTGATTGGCTTCCTCCTGGCGGTCGTGCTGACAGTCATCTTCATCACCTATAAGGCCTGTGCCTTCACCTTCCGGAAATGTTTTGGGAAGAAAGAGAGACCGAAAAAATCTCATAAATCCAAGACACACTGAGAACTGGGTTGGAAACCTTAGAGAAAGGTTAAACTCATGTTATGTTTACTCAGGAACCACTTTGCCAGAAAATGACAGCCTCAGAGTGTGTTTGGAAAAATAGAAATGATCCAATCCCTAGTCAGACACACAGGTAGAGATATTTGAGTCTTTGCTGCTCCCTCCAGTACTTTAATCTGACTTCACTCCTCATCTCACAAATGACTTAAGAAAACTAGTAGGTCCTTCCTTCAACCTGCAATACTTGTCCTGCTCAGAAATAGGACCAGTCTGGGAGCTGTGTCTTCCTTCCCCTCCCCCAGGGATGTATCCAGCATCTGTAGATACATTCCGTCACCAATAATGGCGGGGTTCTAAATCATGCTCATGCTTCACAGATGTCCCTGTGCATCTGAATAAGGAGATGTCTCTTCCTTGTCCTTGATGTGATATGAATGAATGATATAGAATTTTTCTAAGACAGTGTGTGATTTCTGACTTAAGTGGGGAAAGAAGGATGCATAAAATTGGTGGGTGATGTGCCTGAGTAGAGAATCATTGCTTGTGCCAAACGGATCTGAATTTGACAAACGCCTAAATTATAGTGCCTGGGAAGTATATTTTTTCCAATGTGATAACTAAAAATACATTAATAAATTCATGTTAATTATAAAAAAATTTTCTAATTTCTGGCTCTGTATATCCGTTCTCCTCCTGTGTTCTCTGATCATCTTTGTGGTCATTCATCTTTCTCAGGAAGACAATTCACTTGCTTCTTCTGAAGTTTTGCCTTGCTCTTTCATGTGGAATATAGTCCTCTGCCACCTCATTTTGCCTAATTGCTGTTTGTATTTTTATGTATGTGGTGAGTTAGTTACACTTCTCAACCTTGGAGAAGTGGCTCTCTGTAGGAGATATCCTATGTGTCCTAGCAGTGCACTTCCTTCTTGTCACTCAAGCTATATCCTCTGGAGGTTCCCACTAAGAGGGTTTCATGGATTTTTCTGTTCTTGTGGGCTGATGATGTGAGTGATCTGATAGGCTTTGTTGGGCCCTAGTCTAGTTCACTGATGGATCCTGCCTTATGCAGATATTGCTGGCTGCCTAATTGCAAGGTAGCTGGATGCAGACACCCTCGCATCCTCAGGGAAAGTGTTGGCTCACTGGTGGGCAGAGTCATGGTTCCAAAAACTCTAGAGTTGTTGCCCACCCAGTAGCACGTGAAACAATATTTTTGTATCAGTTCCAGACCTCTGGAATACAGAGCCAGTTCCTAGAGTCTTGGTGCAGGTTCCTTGGAGTTCAGATTGTTGGTAGGGGGGTGTCAATTTCTGACACAGTTGAATATGGTGTCTTCACTGTTCTAGATGTGGTATTGCCCTGCCAGTGAGCAGGCAAGAGTCCAGCTGTTCCCAGGGTAGAGTCTGCCCTATGTTGTGCTATCATGGTTTCCTTGCTTCTGGTTGCCTCCTGGTAGGCAAAGCTGGTCTAGAGACTATCTTTCCTAGTGGGAGGATCCAGTGCCTGTCCACTGGTGAGTCATGCTGGGTCCTATATCTCTGTGGGCTGAGTTGTCTGTCTAGTGATGTGTCCAGAGGTGGCTGTGGGCTCTTCAGTGGTTAGTCAACCTGTGCTGATGGGTGAGTCTGTGTCCCTTCCCAGCGAGTTGTATGACCTGAGGTGTCCCAGCATTGTCACCTCGAGGCTGTTGGGTGTTGCTAGGTTTTGGCATTATGAGCCAAAATGTCAGCTGCTTACAGCAGCAGTGTTAATGTCTTTGAATATTCCCCAGCATGTCTGACACCAGCATCTGTGTCCCCAGGGTAAGCCACACTTCCCTCTTGCTGCCTCTCCAGGTGACTTTCCAAGACTAGCTGGTAGATCTGGTTTAGGCTGCTATCACATTACTAATTTTGGCCTGCATTCTTGTGTGTGTGTTAGGTTTTGTGTGCACCCTTTAACAGTGACTTTTCTATTAGTTTCAGTCATGTGGAGCTCCTGCAATTAATCCCCAGTGGCCTTACAGAATAAAATCCTCTGGAGTCCTGTCCAGATTCCCAGGCTTCAGAGCCTGGTGTGGGGCTCAGTACTCTCTCTCCTGTGGGAAAAGCTCTGCAGTATAATTATTCTCCATTTTGTGGATTATCCACTGGCAGGGCATGGGATTTGATTACTGTGAATCTGCCCCTCTGAACCATCTCATTGAAGTTTCTCCTTTATATCTTTTGCTGTAGGAGATCTTTTCTGATAGGTGCAAGTTTTTTCATCAATAGTTGTTCTATGGTTAGTTGTGATTTTGTGTGCATGTGAGAGACTTTGAGCTCAGGGTCTTTGCACTCTTCCATCTTAGCCACTCTCCATATATTTTCTTAAACACAAAAGTCACTCAAAACCCCAAGAAATTTTCTTAATAATTTTTGTCACTGTTAACTGTCATTATTTCCTGTTTATTTCCCCTAAAAAGAAACAAAAATATTCACCTTTATCCATTGCTATTTGATTTAAATTCAACATCTCATAAATTAAAGCTGCTTTTGTACAGGTCTAGTATAAAAAGCTGAGTCTTAATAACAAAATTATTGCTTTACTTTTTTCTACGTTCTTAGTTTTTTTTCTAGATATTTTTCTACTTTTAAAGCATGTTTTTTTAGTTTGATTAACACGTAGATGACAGAAGTCCATCTAGTCAAAGCTAAAGTTTTTCCAGTAGTCGTGTATGGATGTGAGAGTTGGATTATAAAGAAAGCTGAGAGCCGAAGAATTGATGCTTTTGAACTGTGGTGTTGGAGAAGACTCTTTTTTTTTTTTTTTTAATTTTTATTGGTTTTGCCATACAATGACATGAAACCACCATGGGTTTACATATGGCCCCCCCAGAACACCCCTCCCTCCTCCCTCCTGATTCCCTCCCCCTGGGACATCTCGGTGCACCAGCCCCGGGCATCAATCCTGGGCTGGCGATTGATTTTTTTTTTTTTTATTTTTTAAATTGTTTTTGCCATACATTGTCATGATATCACCATGGGTTTACATATGCTTCCCCTTCGAAACCCCCTTCCCTCTTCCCTCCCCCCCCCCAGGAAATCTCGCTGCACCAGCCCCGAGCATCAATCCTGGGCTGGTGATTGATTAGACATATGAAAATTAACATGCTTCAATGCCCTTCTCCCATATCATACCACCCTTACCCTCATCCACAA
>ML663009.1:47144138-47210602 GCA_007570785.1 Antilocapra americana | reverse complement strand
AACAATTAATCTCAAAAATATACAAGCAACTCCTGCAGAAGACTCCTGAGAGTCCCTTAGACAGCAAGGAGACCAAACCAGGCAATCCTAAAGAAAATTAGTCCTGAAATGGAAGAACTGATGCTGAAGTTGAAACTCCAATACTTTGGCCCCCTGATGCGAAGAGCTGACTCAATGGAAAAGACCCTGATGCTGGGAAGGATTGGGGGCAGGAGGAGAAGGGGACGGCCGGGGATGAGATGGTTGGATGGCATCACTGACTTGATGGACAGGAGTCTGAGTGAACTCCGAGAGCTGGTGATGGACAGGGAGCCCTGACGTGCTGCAGTGCATGGGGTTGCAGTGTTGGACACAACTGAATGACTGAATTGAACATATAGCAAAATGTTGTCCATGTCCTAGTGCTAGAAAAGAGCCTCATACATCTTGTACATTAATAATACTGGCCTTTCCTCCTTCTTGCGGGGTGAAAAAGGCTTTGTTTTAGTAGAATTTGGAAATGGTGTCAGAAATTCAAGGTTTTATTACTATAGCAACAAAAAGTAATGGAAAGACTTAATGTCAAGCAGATTCATTGTTGCCATAGCGACAATCAGTTGCCTTACCAAATATGTTTACTGTTACATTTTTGTTCCACATTTCAAATATGCTTATCTATATGAATATTCCAAAAGGGAGAAAAAGTTGTAAGTGATTTAAGACAGAGAAAAGTTCTTTAAGAGATGAAAGCAATGTGTTTCACTATCCATTGTTTAGCAAGAAGCCATAGTCCACAAAAGTCCTACAGGGTAAATAGAAGTAACCATTTCTGTTCAAATATTCAATCAATTCTGTTCAAATTCTGCTCTATTTGTAGTCAGAGAAATCAAAGCATGCAGTCGAAGGCATGTCTGCATTATCATTTCATGCTATTTTAAATTATTTTTTTTCTGAACTTCTAAGAATAGGGAATTCTGCCACATTGAAATGGAGGACTTTTTAAGCAATAGACTTGAAGAGGGCATATGCCTGCCAGACAGCTGAACCTGAGACAGAATTACTAAAGCAGGCAAGGATTTATTTTAGCTCCTTTGATTATATTTTCCTTTTCCTTTTAGCAGCCTCCTCCCTTTGCTGAGAAAGCATTTGCATTGTAGTAACTCATCAGGGCCCTCTCTATCACCCAACTTCCTAATGACCCTGATTTGTACCTTTTTTTACCTCTTCCCAAAATTATTTCCACTAGTCTAAACCTAGGGTGCTTTTGAACTGTGGCATTGGAGAAGACTCCTGAGAGTCCCTTGGACTGCAAGGAGATCCAGCTAGTCCATCCTAAAGGAGATCAGTCCTGGGTGTTCATTGGAAGGATGATGTTGAAACTGAAACTACAGTATTTTAGCCACCTCATGTGAAGAGTTGATTCATCGGAAAAGACCCTGCTTCTGAGAAGGATGGTGGGCAGGAGGAAAAGGGGATGATAGAGGATGAGATGGCTGTATGGCATCATCGATTCGATGGACACGGGTTTGAGTGGACTCCGGAAGTTGGTGATGGACAGGGAAGCCTAGCGTGCTGAAATTCATGGGGTCGCAAAGAGTTGGACACGACTAGGCGGCTGAACTGAACTGAACTGAACTGAACTGAAAGCTAGGTAGGACAGTGCTCACTTTTACCTTTGAAAATGCAGTTCTTTTTTTAAAAAATTGGGTTTTTATATTTTTGATGTTGAGTTGCACGAACTGTTTATGCATGTTAAATTTTAACCCCAATTTGGTTTTATAATTTGCAAATATTTCCCCCCATTCAGTAGATTGCCTTTTCATTTTGACAGTGGTTTCCTTTGCTGTGTAGAAACTTTTTTTTTTTTTTGAAATTTTGAGATTTTTCATTTGAAGGTAAATCTTAATGCTATTCAATTCACAGATATGCTAATTTAAATACCCAATTCTATTATCTAAAACACACATTGCAAACATACAAATATCTATTTTCTCCACATGTCAGAGCCATTCACTTCATGGTTTGGAAATGGGGAGAATAGATTCCCCTTAAACTGCAAGTCAGCAGGTGTTTCTTTACAGTTAACTTTAGCAAAATTCATACAAAATAGTAATTAACAAGGATCTTCTTTACTTGTTAACTCACAAGGAAACACCTTCAAAATTGCATTTTGTTAAAGTTTCTGTACTAAAATGTAGAAAAACTGAACTACACAAATATTGAAAAGTTAAAAATTCCTTAATTTTTTATTCCTGGTACCACTACCACAATTTACAGGGCAATATACCTGATGTAATGAAAAGAAAAAGAAAAAGAAAAAGCTACAACAGACCTCAGGAATGTACATCTAATTGACATTACATTGCATTAATCAATAGCTGCACTTTTGCAAACTGTGGCTATGACAGTCCTGAACAGGGAGGGTTTCCTGTTTAAGCTGCAGTAACTTTTCTGACTATGGATCATCGTTCCTTCTGTGGCAGATTTTTACAGTTCCTCTAATGCATTTGGGACGACTGTCTCAAAGTAACCTGCAGCTTTCCTGACAACTCCTCGCTCTCTCTCCTGCTAAGAACTGTAGCCCTTTTCTTCTGAGTTTTTAGACCCTTCTGCTACCATATCCACCACTTCCACCACCAGATCCATAACCACCACCATAGGGACTGCCCGAGCTTCTTCCACCAAAACTACCCCCTTTCATGGGTCCATAATTTGATTGCTGTTGTCCACTATAATTTCCAAAATCATTATAGTTTCCACCACCACCATAGTTACCTCCAAAATTTCCTCCTTCATTGTAACCATCATATCCTCCACCACCATAATATCCACCACCTTGGTTTCCATATCCTGGTCCTCCACCACCACCGTAACCTCCTCTACTACTATAACCAGGACCACCGCCATAGTTGCCACCATCACCTCCAAATCCATTATATCCACCATCACCTCCTCCGTAACTCCCTCTGCTGCCACCACCTCCACCACCATAGCCTCCTCTTCCACCAAAGTTTCCACCACGGCCAAAGTTACCTCCACCACCTCCAAAGTTTCCTCCACTACCCATAAAGTTGCCAGATCCACTTCCACGACCTCTTTGTGATCCAGCAGATTGCATCTCTTGTTTAGAAAGGGTCTTTTTCACTTCACAATTATGCCCATTAATAGTGTGGTATTTCTGAACAACAATTTTATCAACTGTATCATGATCATCAAAAGTTACAAAAGCAAATCCTCTTTTTTCCCCACTCTGCCTGTCTTCCATAACTTCTATGGTTTCAATCTTGCCATACTTTTCAAAGTAGTCTCTCAAATTATATTCTTCTGTATCTTCTTTAATACCACCAACAAAAATTTTCTTCACTGTTAGATGGGCACCAGGCTTTACAGAATCCTCTCTAGAAACAGCTCTCTTTGGTTCCACTACACGCCCATCAACCTTGTGTGGTTGAGCACACATTGCTGCATCCACTTCTTCAACACAAGGGTAAGTCACAAAACCAAAGCCCCTGGAATGTTTTGTTTGGGGGTCTCTCATCACCACACAATCTGTAAGTGTGCCCCATTTCTCAAAATGTTCTCTTAAGCTATCATCTGTAGTTTCAAAGCTCAGACCACCAATATACAGCTTTCTCAACTGCTCTGGTTCCTTGGGATCATGACCCTCCTCCCTCTGGCAGTGGCGGCGATGGCCGGAGTCGGGCTGGGGGTGACCGGGCGGCAGTTTTACCTCCATTTTGAGACCGGACTTGCCTCTTCCAACTTGAGTTCAATAGGGGGTGTGTAGAAACTTTTAAGTTTAATCGGGTCCAGTTAAAAATTTTTTGCTTATATTTATTTTGTTTTAGAAGATATGACTGAGCATTTTCCCAAAGAGGAAATGCAGATGGCTTGAGACACATGAAAAGATGCTCAGCATCACTAATTATTAGGGAAATGCAAATCAAAACCATCATGAGATATCACCTCATACCTATCAGAATCAACTGTCATCATAAAGAACACAAATAACAAATATTGGCATAGGTGTTGAGAAAATGGTACCCTTATACACTGTTGGTGGGAATGTAAATTGGTGCAGCCACTGTGGGAAACCATATGGAGGTTTCTCCAAAAACTAAAAATAAAACTGTCATATGACCCAGTAAGTCCACTACTGGCTATATACCCCTCAAAATAAAACAAACAAACAAACAAACAAAACCCCCAAGAACACCAATTCAAAAAGATATATGCACTGCAGTGTTCATATCATTATTATTTACAATTGTCAAGATATGGAAGCAACCTAAGTGTCTACCAGCAGATAAATGGATAAAGAAGTAGTGGTATGTATATGTCTGTGTGTTTAGTTGCTAAGTTATGTCTGACTCTTTTGCAAGTTGAGAAATCAACCTGCATTTATTCTACAGAAGCAATGTGTGAAATGGTATTTAAGTTTCTGGGCTGACCAGCCAAAATACATGTAATACCAAATATGCCTGAGCTATGCAAATAATAGTCTCACTTTCATAATTTCTAATCCCCTTTATAAAATTGTTTCAGGTGTTCAAAGTTAACTTTCATTTTCTTTTCAGGAATTTATCTCCAGCAGCCAATTGGAAAAGACTACCATTGGTAGTTTTAGCAACAAAAAGCATTCCTAGATATCGGTAATGGGTTGGCTAACTATATTTCTGTAGTAGGTGTGGTAATATCCCATGAATGTTATCCACATCCTAACTCTCAGTATATATAAATATGTGATCTGACATGATGTGAAAACACACATGAAGAAAATGGTCCTATGACTGTGCTGGTGCCCCTGCAAGCTAGTGTGTGCTCAGTCGCGTCTGACTCTTTGCAACCCCATAAACTCTCACCCTCCAGACTCCTCTGTGTGTGGGATTTTCCAGGCAGGAATACTGGAATGGGTTGCCATTTCCTTCTCCAGAGAATCTTCCCAACCCAGGGATTGAATCTATGTCTTCTGCATTGCAGGCAGATTCTTCCCACTGAGTCACCTGGAAAGCCCTCCTGCAAGCCAGGACAGCTGGAAAATGCCAGAAGCTACAAGAGCCATGAAGGATTTTCTACTAAAGATGTCAGAGGAGCCAACACCTTGATTTCAAATTTCTAGCCCCCTCAAACTGTGAGGGAGTAAATATATGTTGTTTTAACCCACCACCCAAATAAGCTATGTTACCTTAACCAGAAGGGATTTTCCACATGTGATTAAGAATCTTGAGGTGGGGAAATTATTCTCTATTATCTTGGTGGGCCAAATTTAATTATAAGCATCCTGATAACTAAAATGGAGGAGGAGAGTATCATAGTGATGCAGTGTCATAAGACTTAACAAGACAGTGCTGGCTTTGAAGAGAGAGTAAGGAATCATGAGCCAAAGAATATGGGCAGCCTCTAGAAGCTGGAAAAGGCAAAGAACTGAATTTTAAACCAGTGACTCCAATTTTGGAATTCTGACCTTTAGAACTATAAGAGAATAAATTTGTGTTGTCACCAAGTTTATGTTTTTATTAAAGCAGCTATAGAAATTAGTGCAAATTCCATACCTAAATAAGGGAAAAGACTCTCAAAGAGCAGCGATTTTGAATTGCTTTTATTGCTTTTGCTTTGGCGCATTTAAATTCCACTTAAAAAATTTTCTTCACCCACTACAAATATGCTGTATGAGGAAAATAATTGTAATCATATGGAAAATGTATAAAGTAACAATAAAAATGAGAAGCAGCAAAATAAAATAAACTTTGTCTTAATGAGAGACAAAAATATCAATACAAGTAAAAATTTTATGATTAGGTTAACAATAAACAAAATCCACAACCAAATTAAACCAATACAGGTAATTTATTAATAACAAATTTCCCTCTAGAAAATGTTGGGGATTCCAATGATTTGCATATGCCCATACACAAAGAATAAGTTTGTAATGTTACGGAGAATTATGTGAACTCAGACTCTCAGTGAACTCAAGATGATGCTAGTTTTAGTTCATGAGGATCAGATTTTATTAACCCTTAATAACATAAGGCAAAGGCTAATAGAATTCTGCCAAGAGAACATACTGGTCATAGCAAGCACCCTCTTCCAACAAAGTAAGAGAAGACTCTACACATAGACATCACCAGACGATTGACACCAAAATCAGATTGATTATATTCTTTGCAGCGAAAGATGGAGAAGCTCTATACAGTCAGCAAAAAAAAGATTGGGAGCTGACTGTAGCTCAGATCATGAATTCCTTATTGCCAAATTCAGACTGAAGTTGAAGAAAGTGGAGAAAACCACAAGACCATTCAGGTATAACCTAAATCAAATCCCTTATGACTATACGTGAGAAATAGATTTAAACGACTAGATCTGATAGACAGAATGCCTGATGAACTATGGATGGAGGTTCATGACATTTTACAGGATACAGGACTCAAGACCATCCCCAAGATAAAGAAATGCAAAAAAGCAAAATGGCTGTCTGAGGAGGCCTTACAAATAGCTGTGAAAAGACGGGAAGTAATGGATAAGAAAGCTGTGGTACATATACACAATGGAATTCATTTGAATCAGTTCTACTCAGGTGGATGGAACTGGAGCCAATTATCCAGAGTGAAGTAAGCCAGAAGGAAAAACAAAAATACAGTATACTAATGCATATATACGGAATTTAGAAATATGGTAACGAGAACCCTGCATGAGAGACAGCAAAAGAAGCGCAGATATATAGAACAGTCTTGTGGACTCTGTGGAAGAGGGCAAGGATGGGATGATATGGGAGAATGGCATTGAAACATGTTAATTATCATATGTGAAATCAATCGCCAGCCCAGGTTTGATGCTCGGGGCTGGTGCACTGGGATGACCCAGGGAGAGGGAATTGGGAGGGAGGAGGGAGGGGGGTTCTGGAAGGGGAACATATGTATATCCATGGCAGATTCATGTCAATGTATGGCAAAACCAACACAATAAAGTAAAATAAATAAATAAATACTAAAAAAAATGCAAAGAAGGAAAAGAAAGATATATTCTTTTGAATGCAAAGTTCCAAAGAACAGCAAGGAGAGATAAAAAAAAGCCTTTCTCAATGTGATCAATGCAAAGAAATAGAGGAAAACAATAGAATGGTAAACAGTAGAGATCTCAACAAGAAAATTAAAGATACCAAAGGAACATTTCATGCAAAGATGGGCTCAACAAAGGACAGAAATGGTAGGGACTTAACAGAGCAGAAGGTATTAGGAAGAGGTGGCAAGAATACACATAAGAACTGTACAAAAAACATCTTTACAACCCAGATAATCACAATGGTGTGCTCACTCACCTAGAGCTAGACATTGTGGAATGTGAAGTCAAGTGGGCCTTAGGAAGCATCACTATGAACAAAGCTAGTGGAGGTGATGGTTGAGCTATTTCAAATCCTGAAAGATGACGCTGTGAAAGTGTTTCACGCAATATGCCAGAAAATTTGGACAATTCAGCAGTGGAGACAGGACTGGAAAAGGTCAGTTTTCATTCCAATCCCAAAGAAAGGCAATGCCAAAGAACGCTCAAACTACCACACAGTAGCACTCATCTCACATGCTAGTAAAGTAATGCTCAAAATTCACCAAGCCAGGCTTCAGCAATACGTGAATTGTGAACTTCCAGATGTTTAAGCTGGTTTCAGAAAAGGCAGAGGAACCCGAGATCAAATTGCCAACATACAATGGATCATCGAAAAACCAAGAGAGTTCCAGAAAAACATCTATTTCTGCTTTACTGACTATGGCAAAGCCATTGACTGTGTGGGTCACTATAAACTGTGGAATATTCTGAAAGAGATGGGAATACCAGACCATCTGATCTGCCTCTTGAGAAACCTGTATGCATGTCAGGAAATAAAAGTTAGAACTGGACATGGAACAACAGACTGGTTCCAAATAAGAAAAGGAGTACGTCAAGGCTGTATACTGTCACTCTGCTTATTTAACTATATGCAGAGTACATCATGAGAAATGCTGGGCTGGAGGAAGCACAAGCTGGAATCAAGATTGCCAGGAGAAATATCAATAATGTAAGCTATGCAGATGACACAACCCTTGTGGCAGAAAGTAAAGAAAACTAAAGAGCCTCTTGCTGAAAGTGAAAGAGGAGAGTGAAAAAGTTGGCTTAAAGCTCAACATTCAGAAAACTAAGATCATGGCATCTGGTCCCATCACCTCATGGTAGATAGATGGGGAAACAATGGAAACAGTGGCTGACTTTATTTTTCTGGGCTCCAAAATCAGTGCATATGGTGATTTCAGCCATGAATGAAAAGATACTTATTCCTTGGAAGGAAAGTTATGACCAGCCTAGACAGCATATTAAAAAGCAGAGACATTACTTTGTCAAAAAAGTTCTGTCTTATCAAGGCTATGGTTTTTCCAGTGGTCATGTATGGATATGGGAGTTGGACTATCAAGAAAGCTGAGCACTGAAGAATTGATGCTTTTGAACTGTGGTGTTGGAGAAGACTCTTGAGAGTCCCTTGGACTGCAAGGAGATCCAACCAGTACATTCTAAAGGAAATCAGTCCTGGGTGTTCATTGGAGGGACTGATGTTGAAGCTGAAACTCCAATACTTTGGCCACCTGATTGGAAGAGCTGACTCATTGGAAAAGACCCTGATGCTGGGAAAGACTGAGGGCAGGAGGAGAAGGTGACGACAGAGGATGAGATGGCTGGATGGCATCATTGATGCTATGGCCATGGGTTTAGGTAGACTCAGAGTTGGTGATGGACAGGGAGGCCTGGCATGCTGCCGTTCATGGGGTTGCAAAGAGTCGGACATGACTGAGTGACTGAACTGAACTGAATAATATATTAGGCAGGGGGTCTTTCCAGATGGTGCACTAGTAAAGAATCTGCCTGCCAATGCAGGAGACACAAGGGATGCAGATTCAATCTCTGAGTTGGGAATATCCCCTAGAGTAGGAGATGGCAAACTGCTCCAGTAATCTCCTCTAGAAAATTCCATGGACAGAGGAGCCTGGTGGACTATTGTCTATGGGGGTCATAAAGAGCTGGACGTAACTTAGCAAACACGCATACACAACACACTAGATATACTTAAAGTTAGCCCTTATCCATATGAATAGGGCTTTGAAATGGACCCTTAAGAACCAAAAGTCAGCCCTTGATTTGGAACATCTGTAAAACAAATAATAGGTGATCAAACTTTGACAAATAATACATAATTATTCTTCCTGGAACTTTTTATTAATGTGTTGGAGAGGAAATACTTATTGTGTACATAAGAAATACTTATTGTGTACATGAGAAACTGAAGAGGGGTTGAAAGAACATGAAAGAAAGTAATTTACATTTTGATTCCTGAGAAATGATCCCATTCATTATGTAGGTCATTATAAACTGATTCCTTTTATTTGAATAATTTGATTTAAACTTTAATTTTTAATTTACTTATTCATCATGTTTCACAATGTACCTCTAGAATATAAGGTATATGATATTATGACAACTTAATCTATATTTATCAATTAACAATTGTTACAGTTCAACCTAATGTTGCAGGAAGGAAGAAACTTCCCAGGGCCCAAGAGTGGGCTTTTGCTTTATACTTGGAAATAAATTGTCCAAGGAGACACATGTGCTGACAAAGCAAGAGACTTTATTAGAAAATGGTGCCCAGGGCTGGGCTAGACGGGTGTGCTCTCAGGGGTGGGGGAGAGGGCAGTCCCGGTCCTGGCCTTCTGTGTGGGTGGGCTCTGAGCAGGCCACACCAGGCAGCAACCCCACTCTCACCCCCCTTTCCCCCCTGGCCCATGGTGTGAGGCTGGGAGCCGCCACCTGGGCTGGACTGCGGGCGGCCCCCAGAGGAAGTGCCTCCTTCTTCTGTGCCACCTCTGGAGCAAGTTGGTCTTGGAATAGTGCCCCTGACTCTTAGTGAGCCCACCCAGATGAAAGGATTGAAGGTAGAGCCTGAGGAGCCTGAGGAGCCACTGAGTCACCAGAAAGCAAAGGAGACCCTGATGGCACCTGGCAGTGGGGCATTCCCCTACCAATCACAATTTTGGCAGGATCGTCAATGCAGTGGTTTCTCTAAGGAGCAGGCAGGCAGGGGTCCCGACCAATCACACAGGCTAGGTACTGCTTCCTGGAACCACTCCACAGCTGTCCACCAGCCCCATGCTCGGGATAAGCACCCACCCATCTCATTATTTGCCAGTAGTTGTAAGAAGGAGTCAGCATCTAATGTGACGCTTCCTTCCTCTGCCTCTTCTTCCTCTTTCCAGGGCCTGGCTAATGGAACTCCTGCCACCTCTAAGCCCCTCCAGCCACTGGGCTGTGGCCCACAACCACTGTCATACAATGAACAGGCACTACCCCACAGCAGGAGCCAGCCTGGCCCCAGGGCCTAAGGCATAACTCAGCATCAGGTAGGGCTGGCTCTGCAGAGTATCTTTCCCCAGACATGCAACGCCAGTGAAAGACCAAGCACAAAACCAAAGAGCAGTTGGCTATCCTCAAATCATTTTTTCTTCAGTGCCAATGGGCATGGCATGAGGAGCAGATCACTGGTTTACCTCGGCCTGAGATTATTCAGTGGTTTGGTGACACACGCTATGCCTTGAAGCACGGGCAACTAAAATGGTTTCCGGACAATGCAGTACCTGGTGCCCCTAGCTTCCAGGATCCAGCAGTTCCCACACTACCACCTTCAATCCGCTCCTTGAATAAATGGGTTGAGACACCACCTCTGCCTAATCCCCCGCCCCCACAGAGTATACGACCCTTGGAGAGGTACTGAGCAACCCACCAACAGCTCCGGGAAAGTGATATCCCTCAACTGAGTCAGACATCAAGGCTTAGCACCCAGCAGGTACTGGGTTGGTTTGACTCTCGATTACTTGAGCCAGCTGAAGTGGTGGTCTGTCTAGATGAAGAGGAGGAAGAGGAGGAGGAAGAACTGCCAGAAAATGATGAGGATGAAGAGGAAGAGGAGGAGGAGGACGATGATGATGATGACGGTGATGTGATCATCCAGAACTGAGTGGGAGGCTGGGGGAGGGGAGGTCTGTTACTAAAAGACAAAACCAACTTAGTAACTGTTTAAACAAAGAAACCACATTTTAAAAATTTAAACTTACCTTGTGGCAAAGAACTGAAAAGCTTTGTGTTCTTGAGGGTGGGGGACAGGGATATAGTTAGGGTAGACCAGGGAGGATGACCATGGAGTACAAAACGAGGTAGGGATCGGATGGGCAGAAATGTAGGCCTCCAGTCTCAGGGAGGGGCTTGTTACGGGTCTGGAAAAAGGCTCTTGCTCTTCTCATATCCTTGTTCTTTCCCCTTACTGTTCTATAGCGAGGCTAGGCTTTGGCCCACAGCCATGGAGTTCTGGAAAGGGGGAGTAAATTTTCTAATATGTCCCCACTCCCCCATTTTCCCTGAATATAAGGCTGCCTTGCACCCCACCATTTCTCTCTGAGCATAAGTTCATGCATAATGCAGCTAAGAATCTCAGTTACGTCCCAGTCAATCACAAATACTTCCTCTCCTCATACCAGCTTGACTTTTTATGTTTTCCTGCTGCTTTATTGAATCACACAGGGAGCAGAATGTTTTCATTTCTGATACTGGGACCACTATGCCTTGTACCTTTCCAAAAATCCCCATTCTGTTCACTGTTTGTTTCAGGGTAAATCTTCCCCCCGGAGCTTGTGAAAAAGTTTAATAATTGGGAGGAGAATAATTTAAACTGGATGTTTATTGGAGGTGGGAATTAGGGGAGATATCCTTTTAAAAAAGTAGAATTATAGATTACAGAGTGGTAGAGGAGAGGGAATGGTGTCTGCTGTTCAGAAGGACAGTGCAGATAGACTCCAGGTTTGGTTTTACAAACCTGACACTCCCTCCTGCCTAGTTTGACAGAAACTGATTTTTTAATCTTTTTGGTGTTGGTTTAATTTGTGTCCAGAAAAGAGACTTAACTCCCTGTTTATAATATCTGCCTTGGGGACAGAAGTCCTTACTTTTTAGAGTGGTTTTCATCAGTTGGGATCAGATACAAAGATTTCAGTGGGTTAACCATCTAGAAATAAAAGAGTGGAAGCCCCAAATTGCTAGACTAACAATAAAAAGGCCAAAAAAAGAAAGAAAGAAAAGAAAAGAAAATGGTGCCCAGGTGGAGAGCATCAAGGTAAGGGAACCCAGGAGGACTACTCTGCCATGTGGCTCACAGTCACCATTTTTATGGGGATGGGATTAGTTTCTGGGTTGTCTCTGACCAATCATTTTGACTCAGGGTCCTTCCTGGTATCACATGCCAAGATGAATTCCAGGGAGAGGGGTTCTGGGAGGTGGTAGAACATGTGGCATCTCCTTTTGACCTTTCCTGAATTCTTACAGTTGGTGTTCGCTTGTTAGTTCTGTGTTTCTTACCAGGACCTATGGTTGTAAAATAACACACAAATGATTACTTTCTAATGGTGTCTGGCCAGGGTGGGCTGTTTCAATCAGTTCAGTTAAGTCCCTCAGTGGTGTCCAACTCTTTGGGACCCCATGGACTGTAGCACGCCAGCCTCCTTGTACATCACCAAGTCCTGGAGTTTACTCAAATTCATGTCCATTGAGTCAGTGATGCCATTTAACTATCTCATCCTCTGTTGTCCCCTTCTCCTCCTGCCCTCAATCTTTCCCAGCATCAGGGTCTTTTCCAATGAGTCAGCTCTTCCAATCAGGTGGCCAAAGTATTGGAGTTTCAGCTTCAACATCAGTCCTTCCAATGAATATTCAGGACTGATTTCCTTTAGAATGTACTGGTTGGATCTCCTTGCAGTCCAAGGGACTCTCAAGAGTCTTCTCCAACACAACAGCTCAAAAGCATCAATTCTTCAGTGCTCAGCTTTCTTGATAGTCCAACTCCCATATCCATACATGACCACTGGAAAAACCATAGCCTTGATAAGACAGACCTTTTTTGACAAAGTAATGTCTCTGTTTTTTTAATATGCTGTTTAGGATGGTCATTACTTTCCTTCCAAGGAGTAAATGTCTTAATTTCATGGCTGCAGTCACCATCTGCAGTGATTTTGGAGGCTGCCAAAATAAGTTTGCCACTGTTTCATCATCTATTTGCCATAAAGTGATGGGATCAGATGCTATGATCTTAGTTTTCTGAATGTTGAGCTTTAAGCCTAATTTTTCACTCTCCTCTTTCACTTTTATCCAGAGGCTCTTTAATTCTTTATTTTCTGCCATAAAGGTGTTTCAATCAGTGTGTTTCCCCTAACACAGATATTAGAGCTACCTTACTAGAAAAAAAATTTTGATTGCTATATTTTCAGAAAGCTCCATAGAAAAGTGATAGCAGACATTCAGGTATTAAGATGGGAGTCACTGAGTCACAAGAGTGAAATGTTCTCTACAAGTGACCAACTTCAAATAAGTTAATAACTGTTTGAATCTGATCTGCCCAGCCCGACAAAGATCTTTCTACCTAAACATTCCCAATTATTTTAATTAATTTTCAAAACGGGATTTCAGGCTTCTTCACACCTTGGTCTTTTAGAATGTTCTAGCATTCTTTTTTTAAAAATGTGATATGAGACATCATATATCATAGCATATAAAATGGGTTCTCCCCATAGTAGAACAATCAAACCATCATTTTCCTTATTATTGAAGGCTAAGGGGCTTCCCTGGTAGCTCAGCTGGTAAGAAAATCCACCTGCAGTGGAGGAGACCCCAGTTCAATTCCTGGGTTGGGAGGATCCACTGGTGAAGAGATAGGCTACCCACTTCAGTATTCTTGGGCTTCCCTGGTGTCTCAGCTGGTAAAGAATCCCCCTGCAATGCAGAAGACTTGGGTTCAATCCTTGTATTCAGAAAGATCCCCTGGAGAAGGGAATGGCTACCCACTCCAGTATTCTGGCCTCAAGAGTTCCATGGACTCTATATGGGGTTTCAAAGAGTTGGACATAATTGAGTGACTTTCACTTTCAATATTACCTTTATCTGCTGTTTATTTGATTACTACACTTATTCATTCCACAAAAATGTATTGAGAATCTACTATGTTAATAGCAACAAGAAAAATCCCTATTCTCATGAAACTTATACAACATGACCTATATCATGACTTATAAATGTATACATTCTAAATTTATTTTGAATTTATTTTAATTTTATCCATCAGGTTTCTGTCATTTTAAATAACTGTTTGTTATGAGATGTTTGCTTCTGCTTTATTTTTCAAAGTTTTCATAGCTTACCATGTGTAAGAGTTGCCATTCTTTCACAATAAACAGATATTTGAATGAAAATATCCACTTTTTACACTTCCTCTTTAATTCAAAATCATTTACTATGTCCTTTCCTTCCTGAAAACAATAACATCAAGTGAGAATAAGCAGAACAATAGTGTGGTATCTTAGAAAACTAAGCATAACAACAATAACAACAACAACAACAAAAATCCAAAAGGTACATCCTCAGCACTTTGAGAATAATGAAAAGAAATAGAAACTATGCATAAATACTTAACTACCAAAAAGAAAAGCAGCACACTACCGAGGACAATTATTAAGAAGCACATCACCTGGTATTCTCTATGTTGGCTTTTTGATTACCCTTGTTTTTCATTCATGGTAAATTCCACATTTCATTCATGCATGTGGAATTTAAATATTTTTAAATTATGCCATAAAGAAAGCTGAACATGCTTTTTATTTTATGCAGGAAACAAAATGGTTTTGCAGCATCACTAACTAAAGTAGTAAGTTATTTCAAGGCACTTTTCAAAAGCATGAGTTACTACTTTTGCTGGGAAGCAAGAATCCCTTAAGTCATTTGACTCAGCATACACTTATCCACCAGGAGTTTTTCACAGCTAACAAAGGAAAGGAACATTCTAACATGACTGCTTGTATTTCTCCCTCACTCCCCAATCTATTCAGTCTTTTATATTTTCTTTCTTCAGTGTTTTTTCAAAACTATTTCATTCTATCTCTTCTGTGTTGTGGTTCCCAATGTGTTTTGCCTATAGAAAAAAATGGTCTCCTCAGTAATCCTGTACAAATCCATCCTGTTCACTGCCATCTAGAGTCTCATCTTGAAACAGATTCCATCTAATTGCCCCCTTTCTCAAAAATCTCTACCCCTCATCCTGCTTCCTGTTTTTCTTTTCCATACCAAAATCTCATTAATATCTTTTGGGTCTTTACAAGATAATTTTTATTTTGTTTTCTTATCACTGACAAATTGTTTACCATACCTCTATCTTTTATTTGGAATTTCATATTTGGGATTTTTGTGTCTTTTCCTAGAGAAAAAAATGGAGTGAAGCAAAGTGAGAAGTCTATATGTTTTTAGGCTGTGGTACATTCTAATGAATATTCATATTCCTGTCTCTTCCTATAGGAAGGTAGGTAATAGTATTAATGAAATAAAATTTATATTTTATGGCAAGGTAAGAAAAATGTAAACATAAAATTTTCTCTCTCCCCTATTGGGCCTCCTCCTTCCTCTTTGGTGAGCATTGTGCACGGTCATCACACATTAACCAAACTTTAGAAGACATAGGAATGCCTGCTCAACTGAAAAGAGAAGTTTTCTTCTGGCATCAGTAAGGTAGCTCCTTAAGAGGTAGCAACATTCCTTTCTCAATCCTGTAAAGGGTCATGATGACCCCACTATGCACCTTGTATATGCAGATCTGGACTATATGAAGTGTCAATATGTTACTTTGATGTATAATCCTTTGTCTCAAAATGTATATAACTGTGCCTTGACCTCTAGTGGTAGAACAGTTCTAAGAGCTTTCTGAAAGACTATCAAATTATAAACCTCAGGATGGCTCTAATAAAATTTTCTATTTTTTTAGATCGATTATTATTTAATTTTTCATCTATAATATCTTGGACAAGCAGTGAATGATGAGAATAGTAGACAGGACAGTAAAGTCTGCCTGAAAAGAAAAAAAGAAAACCTTTTGACGACATAGAAGGAGGAGTTTAGGTGAGAAATGGTGAAGGAACAGCAGATAGAGTTGTAGATCTGCTGGCTGATAAGTTGGGCCTGGTTAGATGAATGTGTCTCAGTATCACAACAACACAAGGATTTACAGTAGCGGTTGTGTTAAAAATAGGCTTGAGTCATTTATCTAAGCATAATTAGATCATCTTGGTTAGGCAAAACAGTGCCAACTACTGTACAATCCATGGTTGTATTAGAAATTTAATTAGATGGATATATTTAAAAGCCATTATAATGTAAGTATAAAACCATATACATTTATTGAATCTTTTTTTGTTGTTTTCCTATGGAGCAGTTTGATGTGGTGGAGACATCACTGGATAGAAATTAAGGGAGATCAGAGAGACAGGCCAGTGGCTGATAGGCCAGTGGCTAAGACTCCATGCTCCAATACAGGGGGCCTGGGTTTAACCTCTAGTAGGGGAACAATATCCTACATGGTACAACTAGGAGTTCTCATGCTGCAACCAGAAATCCCACGTGCTTCAGCTAAGACCCAGTGCAGCCAAATAAATAAAAATAAGTATTAAAAAGTGGAAGATTATATTTTTCATAGGTGACCACAACAATATCTCCCATTCCCTACATTCTTTTACAATGTGACCTTGCCACTTCCCTATTAATAGCAGGAGTCTATTTCTCCTTGAATCAGTGGGCAGGTGCTGTGACTACCTTGATAAAAAACAAGAAACAAAAATCTCCAAACACAGCAACAAGAAAGCCACCAGAAGCAGTGTTATGCAAGTTCCAGACATAACTCAACTGGTATGGAAGCTTTAATTTCTGTCTTGCAAGGCAGCCACCATATATGTGTGACTACTCTGAGAAGCCCACACATGGAGAGATCCTGGAGGATAAAATATGATGTGGAGATGAAAAGGCACTATGAAGCACTGAGGTAGCAGACATGTATGTGAACAAATCATTTTGGAAGCTGAATCCTCACCTACTGGCACAGCTCATGCTTCACAGATTAGAAACAAACCACAGAGCCAAACACTTCTGAAATCCCTCATCCACAAAATGGGAGGGAGTGGCAGATGCAATGTTGGTTCTAAACCAGTAAATTTGGGGGTATTTTATTACACAGCAATAGATAAACAAAATAATATTCTTGTTTCATTTCCGTCATTTAGTAATCTAGTGGCTGAAGAGGTTTTTCATCTACCTCTATAAGATGTGAACATTAACTCTTGTATATATTCCTCATATACTTGCTGTGATGTTCAAAGAAGATAAATAGGTTGAAGAGTGGAGGAGGTGAAATAATATTACTATTCCTTGAAAAATGCCCAAGTGTCTATATTATTGATTTGTGTTTGCCTGTGTATGTATGTTTTCATTGCCTCATGATTGTTCTGCCCAATTATGTCAAGGTATTTGAGATTTGATCACTGTATTTTCTTGGTGGTAGCTTTCAATTTAGGTGAAATAAATTTTATTAAACATAGAAACTGAGGGGTGGTTCCAAGGTAGTGGAAGTATAGGACAGGGAGACCACTTTCTCCCCCACAAATACACCAAAAGATCATTTGAACGTGGAGAAACTTCCACAAAACAATTTCTGAATGCTAACAGAGGACTTCAGACACCCAGAAAGGCAACTCAATGTCTTTGAAAGGATGTAGAGCAAAGATAAAAGATGAAAAGAGAGACAAACAATTTAGGGGTGGAGACCTGTCCTGGGGAGGGAGTCGTGAAGGAGGAGAAGTTTCCACACAATAGTAAAACCTCTCACAGGAAGGTCAGTGGGGAATTTTGGCATCTCAGAGGGCAACATAACCCAAAGAAAAAGAAATCACCACAGAATTCCCTCCAAACCGCAGTTGCCAGCAGAGAAGTGGCTCATATGCTCTGGACCACTTGCAGCGAGTAGGGGCTGGGCATGAAATTGTGGGCTTAAATGCCCTAAGGACAAACTGAGGGGGCCAATATGACATAGCAACCCAAACCATGGGAACACTAGAGAGAGAAAAAGAAACAAAAGATCTTTCATGTGAGAAGGCTCTAATGCTGCATGGTGACTTCTGGTGCACGCATAGAACAAAGGATAGCACTCTAGCGAATACCAAAGGAGAGCAAGCCTGCTACTGTTTGCAACCCTCCCTCTATGGAGGCAGAGGCAGGTGTGTGACAGCCAGAAATGGAAAGCAAGGGGCTGCTGCAATCTCAACCCCAGAGATGGCATCTGCCAAGCTGTGAGCAAGCTGCCAATCACTAACCATGTCTTCCTGGGATCCTGGATGATTCACATTGGCTAGGAGTGTCACAGTCTGGGATCAGCTTCCCTGAGGAGACACATGGCACACTTGGGACACTGTCTTTGTGGTTCACCCAGGAAACAGAGCAGCTTGGGCCAAGGAGGTGCACAAGATACATAGCCCACCTGGGACAGTGTGCTTGCTGAGTACCTGGTCACCTTAGTGGCTTGGACCAGGGAAGGGAACAAAATGCACAGCCCACCTGGGTCTGTGCCCCTGTGGTGCACCCTAGAGCCTGGGGTCTTGGACCTTGGAAGCACACAAAACGCATGCCCATTTGGGACAGTGGCCTCTTGGAGCACACAAGAGCCTGAGCAATATGGACCTGGGGAGTGCATGCCACCTTGGGCTGTGGCGATCCCGGTGTGGTCCATCCATTGTGAGCAACCTCCTCCTCCCCAACCCCCTGCCACATGTCAGCAGTATTTGTTTGCAGTGTCTCGTCCTGTCCAGAGCACAACTAAGCATGTGAGCCTGAATAAGTGGACACCTTCATCCCTCATGCTAGGACAGAGATTAGACACTGAAGAGACTTACAAACAGAGGAAGCCAAAATACGCGAAGAAGGGGAAACTGCCCCAGAAGTGACAGGTGCAACAGATTAAGACCCTGCAGTTAAGCTGAGAATGTGCATTTAAGGGGCAACTATAGACTTTGAGGACATGTATGAGATAGTCTTTGAGTGACTATCTTTCACTGAACTGACACCACATTGCCCACAAAAGCTCCAGAGAAATCCCTAGATATATTTTTATTATTATCATTTCTTAGTTTTTAAAAACTTTGGTTCTCTATTACTCTTTTAGCTTTCATTTTTATAGCCTACTATAACCTCTCTAAAAAGAAAACATATTTTTAAAAACAAATTCCATATATATTTAAAAATTTTTGTGATCAATTTTGTCTTGTATTTTTATATTGTACTTTTGAGAGTCAAATCTCTATTCTAGTTTTTTAATCTTTGCTTTTAGATATTTGTTATCAAATTTGCACCTTTAAAAGTAATTTTTAGTATCCATTTTCACTTAGGGATTTGATTACTGGCTTGATTGCTCTCTCCCCTTTTGACGCTCTTTTTTCTCTGCCTGGTCACCTCTACCTCCCTCCTTCCTTTTCTCTTCTCTATATAACTCTGTGAATCTCTATAGGTGTTCCTGTCTGTGGAGAGTTGTTTCATCATTAACCTAGGTATTTTGTCTTCTGTGCTGTGTGGATAGAGAAGTCCTGAGGGTACTGGAAGTGAGGACACTGAAACCCAGAAGCAGGAGGCTCAACTTCAGAGCTTTGGACCATCATAGAATTCCAGACCCCAGGGAACATTAATAGACAAGAGCCCACCCAAAAGTCTTCATATCTACACTGAAACCAAACTCCACCCAAGAGCCAGCTAGTTCCAGTGCAAGACATACCATACTAATTCTCCACCCAAACAAATGATATAACCCTGAACATTAAAAGATAGGCTGCTAAAAGCCATACCAAATCCACAGACACCCAAAAACTCACTACTGGACACTTCATTGCACTCCAGAGAGAGATCCAGCTCCATCCACTAGAACGCAGACACAAGTTACTCCAACCAGGAAACCTTCACAAGCCACTGGTTTGACCCCACCCACATGGAGCAGACTCCACAATTAAGAGGGACCACAACCCTCCAGCCTGTAGAAACGGGACCCAAAACACAGCAATCTAAAGAAAATGAAAAGACAGAAAAATATCAAGCAGGTGAAGGAACGTGATAAGACAACAAACAAAACAAAAGAAGAGGAGATAAGGAATCTACCTGCTAAAGAATTCAGAATAATGATAGTAAAAATGATCAAAAATCTTGAAAACAAAATGGAGTTACAGATAAATAGAGTAGAGACACAGACTGAGAAGATGCAAGAAGTATTTAATAAGAACCTAGAAGAAATAAAGAAGAGTCAATCAATAATGAACAATACAACAACTGGGATTAAAAACACCCTGGAAGGAACACGTAGTAGAGTAACCGAGGAAGAAGAATGGAAAAGTGAGGTGGAAGAGAGAATGGCGGAAATAAATGAAGCATAAAGGAATAAAAGAATAAAAAAAATTAGGACATCTTTAGAGAACTCTGGGGCAATGTTAAATGCCCCAACATTCGTAATAATAGGGGTCCCAGAAGAATAAGAAAAAATAAAGAGCATGAGAAAATACTTGAGGAGATAATAGCTGAAAACTTCTGTAAAATGGGAATGAAATAGTCACCCAAGTCCAAGAAACCCAGAGAGTCCCAAACAAGATAAACCCAAGGCAAACATGCCAGGACACATACTAATCAAACTAACAAAAATTAAATGCAAAGAACAAATATTAAAAGCAGTAAGGGAAAAGCAACAAGTAACATACAAGGGGATTCCCATAAGGATAACAGCTGATCTTTCAATAGAAACTCTTCAGGCCGGAAGGGAATGGCAGGATATACTTAAAGTTATGAAAGAGAAAAATCTACAACCAAGATTACTCTACCCAGCAAGGATCTCATTCAGATTCAAAGGAGAAACCAAAAGCTTTACAGACAAGCAAAAGCCAAGAGAATTCAGCACCACCAAACCAGCTCTTCAACAATGCTAAAGGATCCTCTCTAGACAAGAAAAACAGAAAAGATTTATAAAAACAAACCCAAAACAACAAAGTAAACTGTAATATGATCATACTTATCAATAATTACCTTAAACATAAATGTTTTAAATGCACCAATCAAAAGACAAAGACTGGCCTAATGGATAAAAACAAAAACAAAAACCCCTGTATATGTTGTCTACAAAGGATTCACCTCAAACCTAGGGACACATACAGATTGAAAGTGAGGGGCTGGAAAAAGATATTTAATGCAAATGGAGATCAAAAGAAAGTGGGAGTAAGCAATACTTGTATCTGATAAAACAGACTTTGAAATAAAGACTGTTATAAGAGACATTTAAGGGACTAGATCTGACAGACAGAGTGCCTGCTGAACTATGGACGGAGGTTCATGACATTGTACAGAGACAGGAATCAAGATCATTCCCAAGAAAAACAAATGCAAAAAAGCAAAATGGCTGTCTGAGGAGGCCTTACAAATAGCTGTGAAAAGAAAGGGAGTGAAAAGCAAAGGAGAAAAGGAAAGATATACCCATCTGAATGCAGAGTTCCAAAGAATAGCAAGGAGAGATAAAAAAGCCTTCCTCACCTATCAATGCAAAGAAATAGAGGAAAACAATAGAATGGAAAAGTCTAGATCGCGTCAAGAAAATTAGAGATACCAAGGGAACATTTCATAAAAAGACGGGCTCAACAAAGGACAGAAATGGTAGGGACCTACCAGAAGTAGAAGATATTAAAAAGAGGTGGAAAGACTACACAGAAGAACTGTACAAAAAATATCTTCACGACCCAGATAATCACGATGGTGTGATCACTCACCTAGAGCCAGACATTCTGGAATGCAAAGTCAAGTGGGCCTCAGGAAACATCACTACGAACAAAGCTAGTGGAGGTGATGGAATTCCAGTTGAGCTATCTCAAATCCTGGAAGATGATGCTGTGAAAGTGCTTCATTCAATATGCCAGCAAATCTGGCCACAGGACTGGAAATTTTTGTTTTCATGCCAATCCCAAAGAAAGGCAATGACAAAGAATGCTCAAACTATAGCACAATTGTACTCATCTCACACGCTAGTAAAGTAATACTCAAAATTCTCCAAGCCAGGCTTCACCAATACATGAACTGTGAAGTTCCAGATGTTCAAGTTGGTTTTAGAAAAGACAGAGGAACCACAGATCAAATTGCTAAGATCCAATGGATCATAAACAAACCAAGAGAGTTCCAGAAAAACATCTATTTCTGCTTTATTGACTATGGCAAAGCCTTTGACTGTGTGGATCACAGTAAACTGTGGAAAATTCTGAAAGAGATGGGAATACCAGACCACCTGACCTGCCTCTTGAGAAACCTATATGCAGGTCAGGAAACAACACTTAGACCTGGACATGGAACAACAGACTGATTCCAAATAGGGAAAAGAGAACATCAATGCTATATATTGTCACCCTGTTTATTTAACTTCTATGCAGAGTACATCATAAGAAACGCTGGGCTGGAAGAAGCACAAGCTGGAATCAAGATCACCAGGAGAAATATCAATATCCTCAGCTATGCAGATGACACCACCTTTATGCCAGAAAGTGAAGAAGAACTAAAGAGCCACTTGATAAAAGTGAAAGAGGATAGTGAAAAAGTTGGCTTAAAGCTCAACATTCAGAAAACTAAGATCATGGCATCTGGTCCCATCACTTCATGGCAGATAGATGGGGAAACTTTGGAAACAGTGGCTGACTTTATTTTGGGGGGGCTCCAAAATCACTGCAGATGGTGATTGAAGCCATGAAATTAAAAGCCACTTGCTCCTTGGAAGGAAAGTTATGACCAACCTAGAGAGCATATTACAAAGCAGACATTATTTTGTCAACAAAGCTCCATCTAATTAAGGCTATGGTTTTTCCAGTGGTCATGTATGGATGTGAGAGCTGGATGGTGAAGAAAGCTGTGTGCCGAAGAATTGATGCTTTTGAACTGCGGTGTTGGAGAAGACTCTTGAGAGTCCCTTGGACTTCAAGGAGATCCAACCAGTCCATCCTAAAGGAGATCAGTCCTGGGTGTTCATTGGAAGGACTGATGTTGAAGCTGAAACTCCAATACTTTGGCCACCTGATGCAAAAAGCTGACTTATTTGAAAAGATGCTGATGCTGGGGAAAAAATGAAGGTGGGAGGAGAAGGGGACAACAGAGGATAAGATGGTTGGACAGCATCACTGACTCAATGGACATGTGTTTTGGTGGACTCTGGGAATTAGTGATGGACAGAGAGGCCTGGCGTGCTGCAGTTCATGAGGTCGCATAGAGTCAGACACGACTGAGCGACTGAACTGAACTGATAAGAGGCATAGAAGGACACTACATAATGATCAAGGGATCAATCCAAGAAGAAGATATAACTATTATAAATATATATGCACCTAACCTAGGAGCACCTCAATACATAAGGCAAATGCTAATAAGTACAAAAGGGGATATCAACAGTAACACAATAATAGTCACTGATTTTAATACCCCACTCACACCAATGGATAGATCAAGGAAATGGAAAATTAACAAGGAAACACAAGCTTTAAACAATTCAATGGACCAGTTAAACCTATTTGACATCTACATGGTGTTTCACCAAAAACCAATGGATGTCACCTTTTTCTCAAGTGCACATGGAATATTCTCCAGGACTGATCACATCCTGGGCCACAAATCTAGCCTTGGTGTATTAAAAAAATTGAAATCATTTTAAGCATCTTTTCTGATCACAATGTGGTAAGATTAGATATCAACTAAAGGAAATAAAGCAGAGACATTATTTTGCCAACAAAGCTCCATCTAATCAAGGCTATGGTTTTTCCAGTAGTCATGTATGGATGTGAGAGCTGAAACTCCAATACTTTGGCCACCTCGTGTGAAGAGTTGACTCATTGGAAAGGACTCTGATGCTGGGAAGGATTGGGGGCAGGAGGAGAAGGGGACAACAGAGGATGAGATGGCTGGATGGCATCACTGACTCGATGGCCACGGGTTTGGGTAGACTTCAGGAGTTGGTGATGGACAGGGAGGCCTGGTGTACTGTAATTCATGGGGTTGCAAAGAGTTGGACACGACTGAGCCACTGAACTAACTAACAGGAAAAAAACAACTATAAAGAACATAAACAAATGGAGGCTTAACAACATGCTTCTTAATAACCAACAGATCACTGAAGAAATAAAAAAGGACATCAAAATATGCACAGAAAAAAATGATAATGAAAACACCACAACCCAAAACTTATGAGGTTCAGTAAAAGCAGTGCTAAGTGTGAGGTTCATAGCAATACAAACCCTACCTCAGAAAACAAGAGAAACATTAATTAAGCCATCCAACTTTACACCTAAAACAATTAGAAAAAGAAGAACAAAAAGCCCCCAAAGTTAGTAGAAGAAAATAAATCATAAAAATGAGAGCATAAATAAATGAAAAAGAAATGAAAGAGGCTATAGCAAAGATCAACAAAATTAAAAACTGGGTTATTTGAGAAGATAAACAAAATAGACAAAACATTAGCCAGACTCATCAAGGAAAAAAGGGAGAAGACTCAAATCAATATAATTAGAAATAAAAATGGAGAAGTTACAACACAAAACCCAGAAATACAGATGATCATAATAGACTACTATGAGCAACTATATGCCAATAAACTGAACAACTTGGAAGAAATGAATAAATTCTTAGAAAAGTATAACCTTCCAAACTGAACCAGGAAGAAATAGAAAATCTCAACAGACTAATCACAAGCACAGGAATTGAAACTGTAATACAAAATTTTCCAACAAACAAAAGCCCAGGACCAGATGGCTCCACAGATGAATTCTACCAAAAATTTAGAGAAGAGGTAGCACTTATCCTACTCAAACTCTTACAGAAAATTGCAGAGGAAGGAAAACTCTGAAAACTCATTCTGTGAGGCCACCATCACGCTGACACCAAAACCAGACAAAGATGTCACAAAAAAAGAAAACTACAGGTCAATATCACTGATTAACACACATGCAAAAATCCTCAAAAATTCTAGCAAACAGAATCCAACAACTTAGCAAAAAGTGAAAGAGCTAATGGTCAGGTAGGCCTCAGTAGGGAGACCAGGGTCCCCCAAGTGGGAGGAGAAATAACCTACAAGCAGTAGACATTTTTTTTCTTCTTTTCTTTTTCTGTATTCCTTTCTCTACACAGGATTAAAAGTGGCTCCTTAGTCGTTAATCCTGTGTTGCTATAATGACACTTGGTTCCACCTGAAACTAACTTTTTCTCAAATCTTGAACTGCTAATGGCTCAGCAAACCAATATATCTTGCTCATGGAAATGTTTTTCTTAGGCTATGTTAGGGAAACTATGTATTTGCATGGGGATCTGCCTTTCTTCAAAGGTTTTTTTTTTTTTTTTTTTTTTTTTTAGTAGCTCATTTTCGCTCGACTCTTTGTAAACCCATGGAATGCAGCCCATCAGGCTCCTCTGTCCATGGGATTTTTCCAGGCAAGGACACTGGAGTAGTTTGCCATTCCTTTCTCCATGGAATCTTCCTGACCCAGGAATTGAACCAGGGTCTCCTGCACTGCAAGCAGATTCTTTACCAACTGAGCTACCAGGGAAGCACCTTTTCTTCAAGACTCATGTCAACTGTTTTATGGCCAGAGATGATTCCCCTTGTGCTGATGCTGTCTAAAAATGTATGTGTTGGGACATAAGCCTGGTGCAACTCTCTTAGCCTTGAGGTGTTTCTTTTATTTATGATCAGCAGCTTGCTAACAGGTATATAATGCCTTACTATAAACTAGCAAGGAGGTTCTCTTTCTGCTCTCTTCTGATGTCTATGTCAGAAGCTTTATAAAAAGCTTTATACTTTAATAAAATTCTGCTACACAAAAGCTTTTGAGTGATCAAGCCTCATCTCTGGTCCTGGATCAAATTTTCTCCTCCAGGGGTCACAAATACTGGTTTTGTTCACAGCTCGTGACCATAACCTTTCAAAAGATCATACACCATGACTATGTGGGCTTCATTCCAGGAATGCAAGAATTCTTCAGTATTCACAAATCAATCAATGTCATACACCCTTTTAAAAATGAAAGATAAAAACATATGATTATCTCAATAGATGCAGAGAAAGCCTTTGACAATGTTCAACACACATTCATGATTAAAAAAAAAAAAACAAATAAAAAGCCAAACTCTCCAGAAAGTAAGCACAGAAGGAACATACTTCATCATAATAAAAGCCATATATGAGAAACCCACAGAGATCATTATCCTCAAAGGTGAAAAACTGAAAGCATTTCCTTTAAAATCAGGAACAAGACAAGGATGCACACTCTCACTGTTACTGTTCAACATAGTTTTGGTAGTTTTAACCACAGCAATCAGAAAAGAAAAAGAAATAAAAGGAATCCAGATTGGAAAAGAGAAATAAAACTCTCACTGTTTGTAGGTAACATGATCCTCTGCATAGAAAACTCTAAAGATGACACTAGAAACTACTACAATTAATCAAGGAATACAGTAAAGTTTCAAGATATAAAATTGATACACAGAATTCCTTTGCATTCCTATACACTAACAAGGAAAAATCAGAAAAAGAAATTAAGGAAGCAAACACATTCACAACTGCAATGAAAAGAATAAAGTATTAGGAATAAATGTACTGAATAAGCAAAAGATGTGTATATAGAAAACTATACAGCACTGGTGAAAGAAAGCAAAGATGACACAAATAGATGGAGAAATATGCCATGTTCATGGATTGGAAGAATCAATATTGATTTTTGAAAACTAAATATACCACTCAAAGCAATCTGCAAATTCAACACAATATCTATCAAAATATCAACGGTATTTTTCTGAGAACTAGAACAAGTAATTTCACAATTTGGATGAAAGTGAAAGTTAGTCACTTAGTCATGTCCAACTCTTTGTGACCCCATGGACTGTAGCCTACAATGCTCATCCAAGGAAGTATGGAAACAAACAAACAAAAAACCCTTGAATATCCAAAGCAATCTTGAGAAAGAAGAATGGAACTAGAGGAATCAACCATCTTGACTTCAGACTATACTACAAAGTTACAGTCATTAAGACAGTATGTTACTGCCACAAAGATAGATATATAGATCAATGGAACAATATAGAAAGTCCAGAGATAAATCCACACATCTATGGACATCTTATCTTTGACAAAGGAGGCAAACATATACAATGGAGAAAAGACAATCTCTTCAACAAGTTGCTCTTCTTCAACTGCTCAGTCACATCCAACTGCAGCATGCCAGGCTTCTCTGGCCTTCACCATCTCCTAGGACTTTCTAAAACTCATGTCCATGAGTCGGTGATGCCATCCAACCATCTCATCCTCTGTCATGCCCTTCTCCTCCTGCCTTCAATCTTTCCAGCACCAGGACCTTTTCTGCTGAGTGGGCCCTTAGCCTCAGGTAGCCAAAGTATTGGAGTTTCAATTTCAGCGTAAGTTCTTCCAATGAACATTCAAGATTGATTTCCTTTAGGATTGACACGTTTGATCTTGCAGAACAAGGGACTCTTGAATCTTCTCCAACACCATAGTTCAAAAACATCAATTCTTCATTGCTCAACCTTCTTTAAGGTCCAATTCTCACATCCATACATAACTACTGGAAAAACCATAATTATGACTAGATGGATCTTTGTTGGAAAAGTAATGTCTCTGCTATTTAATACACCGTCTAGGTTGGTCATAACTTTTCTTCCAAGGAGCAAGTGTCTTTTAATTTCATGGCTTCAATCACCATCTGCAGTGATTTTTTTTTCAGTGATTTTTAAATCTAAGAAAAGAAAGTCTGTAACTGTTTACATTGTTTTGCCATCTATCTGCAGTGAAATAATGGGACCAGATGCCATGATGTTTGTCTTTTGAATGTTGAGCTTTCTGCCAGCTTTTTCACTTTCCTCTTTCACTTTCATCAAGAGGCTCTTTAGTTCTTCTTCAATTTCTGCCATAAGTATGATGTCATCTGCGTATCTGAGGTTATTGATATTTCTTCTGGCAATCTTGATTCCAGCTTATATTTCATCCAGCCTGGCATTTCACAGTAAGTAGTCTGCATATGAGTTAAATAAGCACTGTGCCCATATACAGAGTTGACGTACTCCTTTCCAAATTTTGAACCAGTCCATCATTTCATATCTGGTTGTAACTGTTGCTTTTTGACCTTCTTGACCTGCATACATATTTATCAGGAGGTAGGTAAGGTAGTCTGGTATTATCATCTCTTGAAGAATTTTCAACAGTTTGTTGTGATACACCCAGTCAAAGGCTTTAGTGTAGTCAATGAAGCAGAAGTAGATATTTTTCTGGAATTCTCTTTCTTATTCTATGATCCAATGGATGTTGGCAATTTGGTTCTCTGACTTCTCTAAATCCAGCTTGAACATCTGGAAGTTCTCAGTTCACTTTCACTTACTAGTAATTTTGAGAGTTACTTTGCTAGTATGTGAAATAAGTGAAATTGTGCAGTAGTTTGAACATTCTTTGGCATTACCTTTCTTAGGATGGAATAAAAACTGACCTTTTTCAGTCCTGTGGCCACTGCTGAGTTTTTCAAATTTGCTGGCATATCGAGTGCAGCACTTCAACAGCATCATCTTTTCGGATTTGAAATAGTGCAGCTGGAAACCCATCACCTCTACTAGCTTTGTTTGTTTATAGTGATGCTTCCTAAGGCCGACTTGACCAGGATATCTGGCTTAGGGGAGTGATCACACCATTATGGTTATCTAGGTCATTAAGACCTTTTTGGTGTAGTTCCTCTGTGTATTCTTGCCACCTCTTCTTAATATCTTCTGCTTCTGTTAAGTCCAGGGTTTCCCTGTTAGCTCAGTTGGTAAATAATCTGCCTGCTATGCAGAAGAACTCCAGTTTGATTCCTGGGTCAGGAAGATCCACTGGAGAAAGGATAAGCTACCCACTTCAGTATTCTTGGGCTTCTCTGGTGGCTCAGCTGTTAAAGAATCCACCTTCAATGTGGGAAACCTTGGTTCTATCCCTAGGTTGGGGAGATACCCTGGAGAAGGGAAAGGCTACCCACTCCAATATTCTGGCCTGGAGAATTCCATGGACTACAGTCCATGTGGTCACAAAGAGTCAGACACAACTGAGCGACTGTCACTTTCACTTCTGTTATGCCCATTCCATTTCCATCCTTTTGTATGCCCATCGTTGCATGAAATGTTCCCTTGGTATCTCTAATCTTCTTTAAGTGATCTCTAGACTTTCCCATTCTATTCTCTTCATCTATTTCTTTGCATTTATTACTTAGGAAGGCTTTCTTATCTCTCATTGCTATTCTTTGGAACTCTGTATTCAGATGAGTATATATATCATTTTCTCTTTTGTCGTTCACTTCTCTTCTTTTCTCAGCACTTTGTAAGGTCTTCTCAGACAACAATTTTGCCTCTTTGCATTTCTTTTTCTTGGGGATGGCCTTGATCATCACCTCCTTATAATGTTACAAACCTCCATCCATAGTTCTTCAGGCACTCTGTCAGATCTTATCTCTTGAATCTATTTGTTACTCCTACTGTGTAATGTAAGGGGTTGGATTTAGGTAATTCCTAAGTGGCTTTCCCTGCTTTCTTCAATTTAAGTCTGAATTTTGCAATATGGAGTTCATGATCTGGGCCACAGTCAGCTTCTGGTCTTGTTTATGCTGACTGTATAGAGCTTCTCCATTTTTGGCTGCAAAGAATATAATCAATCTGATTTCGCTATTGACCACCTGGTGATGTCCATATGTAGAGTCTTCTTTTGTGTTGTTGGAAGAAGATGTTTGCTATGACCAGTGTGTTCTCTTGGAAAAACTGTTAGCCTCTGCTCTGCTTCATTTTGTACTACAAGGCCAAACTTGTCTGTTACTCCAGGCATCTCTTGACTTTCTATGTTTGTATACCAGTCCCCTATGATGAAAAGGACATCTTTTTTCCTTTTTATCATAAAATTTGTAAACTGGTCGACCATGCATAAAAGAATGAAACTAGAGAACTTTCTAATATCATACACCAGAATAAACTCAAAATGGATTAAAGACCTAAATGTAAGAGCAGAAACTATACAACTCTCAGAGGAAATCATAACTGTCTCTGACATAAACCACAGCAAGATCCTCTATGACCCACCTCCTGGAGTAATGGAAATAAAAACAAGAATAAACAAATGGAACCTAATTCAACTTAAAGGTTTTTGTGCAATGATAGAAACTATAAGCAAGGAGAAAATACAGCTTTCAAAATAGGAGAAAACAATAGCAAATGAAACAACTGACAAAGAATTAACCTCCAAAATTTACAAGTAGCTCATGCAACCCAATACCAGAAAAATGAACAACCTAATAAAAAAGGGGTCCAAAGAACTAAACAGGCATTTCTTCAAAGAAGACATTTAGATGGCTAATAAACACCCATAAAAATGTTCAACATTACTCACAATTAGAGAAACGCAAATCAAAACCACAATGAGGTATCATCTCACAGTGGTCAGAATGGCCATTATAAAAATGTCTACAAACCATATATGCTGGGGAGGGTATACAGAAAAGGGAACCCTCTTACACTGTTGGTGGGAAAGCAAACTTGTGCAGCCACTATGGAGAACAGTGTGGAAATTCTTAAAAAAAAACTGGAAATAGAACTGCCATATGAACCTGCAATCCCCCTGCTGGGCATACACCCCAAGGAAACAAGAACTGAAAGAGATACATGTACCCCAATGTTAATTGCAGGACTAATCATAATAGCTAGGACATAGAAGCAACCTAGATGTCCATCAGCAGATGAATGGATAAGGAATCTGTGGTACACATACCTAATGGGATATTACTCAGCTATTAAAAAGGAACACATTTGAGTTACTTCTAATAAAGTGGATGAAACTGGATCCTCTTATACAGAGTGAAGTAAATCAGAAAGAGAAAGACAAATACTGTATATTAATGCATATATATGGAATTTAGAAAGACGGCAACAACGATCCTACATGCAGAGCAACATAAGAGACACAGATGTAAAAAACAGACTTTTGGCCTCTGTAAGAGAAGGTAAGGGTGGGATGATGTGAAACAATAGCATTGAAACCTGTATATTACCATATGTAAAATAGATGACCAGTGCAAGTTTCATGCATGAATCAGGGCACCAAAAGCTAGTGCTCTGGGACAACCTAGAGGTACAGAGTGGGAAGGGAGGTGAAAAAAGGTTTCATGATGGGGGGACACATGTATATCCATGGTTTATTTATGCCGATATAGAGCAAAAACCATAACAATAATGTAAAGTAATTATTTTCCAGTTAAATTAATTTAAAAAATTAAAAAATGCAGATATTATTCTACTATGCAATTTTAATAACAATTTTTAAGCAATATTACTATTTTTCTTTCAAATTTATACATTTTGTTTCAATATGATTAGAAAGTATCCTACATTTTTAAATTATAAAAATAATTTTCTAATTCTTTAAATAAGTTACAAAGTCTTAAAGGAATTCTATGTTTCATTGTTTCTTGACTAAGGTAATTTGGAAGAGGAAATAAAAATCAATTCTGCTTCTCTGAATAATGGATAAGCAAAGGAGAAATCAAAGTAGCAGTAAAATTGTATTGGCTATTTTTCTTCTACAGAGCAAACATATTTCTAATTTATAGTTAGCTGACTGCCTCAATCTGCACAACTGGTCAATAATGTAATTCAATCAATCTCAAACTTTGAGCCATTTTAGTTAATCGCAGAAGGGCTCACATTTCAATAATTAGGTGGATAATAACCTTGTAATGTTGAACAAAAGCTTTTTTTTTTTTTCTGGTAATACAGTAGAAAATGTTAATGAAATAAAGTTTCACGACTGTGCTACTTCCAACTATGGCATCTTGGAATTGAGGGTTCTAGTCAATTTAGTGATCTGGTTAATAAAAACTTTTATACAGAAGGAATGTGGTTTCAAGAAAATAGTTCCTGGTTCTATCCTGAGTTGCTCATCTTACTAGTTGTGCGTCTTCAGACAGTTCAGTTCAGTTTAGTTGCTCAGTCATGTTCGACTCTGTAACTCCATGGAATGCAGACCACCAGGCCTCCTTGTCCACACCAACTCTCGAAGGTTACTCAAACTCATGTCCATTGAGTTGGTGATGCCATCCAACCATCTTATTCTCCCTTCTCCTCCATCCTTCTATCTTTCCCAGCATCAGAGTCTTTTCAAGTGAGTTAGCTCTTCGCATCAGGTGGCCAAAGTATTGGAGTTTCAGTTTGAACATCAGTCCTTCCAGTGAATATTCAGGATTGATTTCCTTTAGGACGGACTGGTTGGATTTCCTTGCAGTCCAAGGGACTCTCAAGAGTATTCGCCAACATTACAGTTCAAAAGCATCAATTCTTCAGTGCTCAGCTTTCTTTATTGTCCAACACTCACTTTGACTAGATGGACCTTTGTTGACAAAGTAATGTCTCTGCTTTTTAATATGCTGTCTAGGTTGGTCATAACTTTCCTTCCAAGGAGTAAGCGGTTTTTAATTTCATGGCTGTAGTCACCATCTGCAGTGATTTTGGAGCCCCCCCAAAATTAAGCCAGCCACTGTTTCCAATGCTTCCCCATCTATTTGAAATGAAGTAATGGGACCAGATGCCATGATCTTAGTTTTCTGAATGCTGAATTTTAAGCCAACATTTTTACTCTCCTCTTTCACTTTCATCAAGAGGCTCTTTAGTTCTTCTTCATTTTCTGGCATAAAGGTGGTGTCATCTGCATAGCTGAGGATATTGATATTTCTCCTGGTGATCTTGATTCCAGCTTGTGCTTCATCCAGCCCAGCGTTTCTTATAATGTAGTCCGTATAGAAGTTAAATAAACAGGGTGACAATATACAGCCTTGATGTACTCTTTGTCCTATTTGGAACGAGTCTGTTGTTCCATGTCCAGGTCTAAGTGTTGTTTCCTGACCTGCATAAAGATTTCTCAAGAGGCAGGTCAGGTGGTCTGGTATTCCCATCTCTTTCAGAATTTTCCACAGTTTACTGTGATCCACACAGTCAAAGGCTTTGCCATAGTCAATAAAGCAGAAATAGATATTTTTCTGGAACTCTCTTTCTTTTTCAGTGATCCAGTGGATGTTGGCAATTTGATCTGTGGTTCCTCTGCCTTTTCTAAAACCAGCTTAAACATCTGGAAGTTCATGGTTCACGTATTGGTGAGGCCTGGCTTGGAGAATTTTGAGCATTACTTTACTAGCGTGTGAGATGAGTACAATTGTGCAGTAGTTTGCACATTCTTTGGCATTGCCTTTCTTTGGGATTGAAATGAAAACTGAAAAATTTCCAGTTCTGTGGCCACTGCTGAGTTTTCCAGATTTGCGGGCATATTGAATGAAGCACTTTCACAGCGTCATCTTTCAGGATTTGAAATAGCTCAACTGGAATTCCATCACCCCCACTAGCTCTGTTAGTAGTGATTTTCCTGAGGCCCACTTGGCTTTACATTCCAGGATGTCTGGCTCTAGGTGAGTGATCACACTATAGCGAGTATCTGGGTCGTGAAGATATTTTTTGTACAGTTCTTCTGTGTATTCTTTCCACCTCTTCTTCATATCTCTGCTTCTGTTAGGCCCCTACCATTTCTGTCCTTTATTGAGCCCATTTTTCCATGAAATGTTCCCTTGGTGTCTCTAATTTTCTTTAAGAGAGCTCTAGACTTTCTCATTCTATTGTTTCCTCTATTTGCACTGATCTGTGGGGAGGCTTTCTTATCTCTCCTTGCTATTGTTTGGAACTCTGCATGCAAATGTGTTTATCTTCCTTTTTCTCCTTTGCTTTTCACTTCTCTTCTTTTCATAGCTATTTCAAAGGTCGCCTCAGACAGCCATTTTACTTTTTTGCATTATTTTTTCCCTTGGGGATGGTCTTGATCCCTGTCTCTTGTACTAGGTCCTGAAGCTCTGTCTGTGGCTCATCAGGCACTCTGTCTATCAGATCTAGTCCTTTAAATTTCCCACTTCCATTGTATAATCATAAGCGATTTGATTGAGGTCATACCTGAATGGTCAAGTGGTTTCCCCTACTTTCTTCAGTTTAAGTCTGAATTTGGCAATTCATGATTCGAGCCACAGTCAGCTCCTGGTCTTGTTTTTGCTGACTGTATAGAGCTTCTCCATCTTTGCCTGCAAAGAATATAATCAATCTGGTTTCGGTGTTGACTATCTGGTGATGTCCATGTGTGGAGTCTTCTCTTGTGTTGTTCGAAGAGGGTGTTTGCTCTGACCAGTGTGTTCTCTTGGCAAAACTCTATTAGCCTTTTCCCTGCTTCATTCTGTACACCAAGGCCAAGTTTGCCTGTTACTTCAGGTGTTTCTCAATTTCCTACTTTTGCATTCCACTCCCTTATAATGAAAAGAACATCGTTTTGGGGTGTTAGTTCTAGAAATCTTGTAGGTCTTCATAGAACCATTCAACTTCAGCTTCTTCAGCATTAATGATTGGGGTATAGACTTCATTTACCATGATATTGAAAGGTTTGCCTGGAAAACGAACAGAAATCATTATGTCCTTTTTTAGATTGCATCCAAGTACTGCATTTCAGACTCCTTTGTTGTTTATGATGGCTACTGCATTTCTTCTAAAGGATTCTTGCCCACAGTAGTAGACATAATGGTCATCTGAGTTAAATTAACCCATTCCAAGCCATTTTAGTTCACTGATTCCTAAAATGTTGATGCTCACTCTTGCCATCTCCTTTTTGACCACTTCCAATTTGCCTTGATTCATGAACCTAACATTCCAGGTTCCTATGCAGTATTGCTCTTTACAGCATTGGATCTTGCTTCCATCACCAGTCCCATCCACAACTGGGTGTTGTTTTTGCTTTGCCTCCATCTCTTCATTTATTCTGGACTTATTTCTCCAGTGATCTCTAGTAGCATATTGGGAACGTACTGACCTGGAGAGTTCATCTTTCAATGTCCCATGTTTTTGCCTTTTCATACTGTTCATGGAGTTCTCAAGGCAAGAATACTGAAGTTATTTGCCATTCCCTTCTCCAGTGGACCACAGTTAGTATACAAAATTTATGTCTCAGTTTACTCATCTTTTAATACATTAAATGGAAGTTATATCTATATGATTATGAATAAGAAATGAACACAATGTACCTATTGTGATGCTTTGTAAGTTTTAATTGCAATTTATTGTTTGATATCTGTCTTGGAGTCAGGATTAGCTATTTTGCTGCCTGTGTCACTAACAACAGCCTTGTTACTTCTGTAATTACTGTTAACACCCTTTATTCCCACTACTTGCTATTGCTCCTGATGCGTCAGATGCATAACCTGTCTTCACCAGGAGGTCCTGAAAGGGAAAAGGATAATCTTATATTTTAGCTTTTATTATAGTCATTTTTTTTCTGTATAAGCTTCCCTTGAGCTTTGTTAATGGATTCTTGAATCCTACCCATATTTTGTCCCAGTGCCAGAAGAGCTCCCAGAGGTTAGGGTATTCATTTCTGTTTCCCTCTACCTAAACAAGCACACAATATATTTCTTTGTGACTCTTAATTTTAGTGTCTATTTGACAGTCCCCCAGTCAGTCCATAGATGAAGTGAATAGAACTCCTAATGACTTATCGCTCCTTATCATGGACTTTCCAGTAGGTGCAATATCTCTTCTAGAGTCTTAGAGACATGATGTTTTAAGATTTCCAATCTAAGATTGCCTTCCATCTAAGATTGCCTATAGGTGGCTTTCTATATGGTGATTTGTCTTTTAGTACTTGCTACTCTGATTAAGAACCTGGAATGTTAGGTCCATGAGTCAAGGTAAACTGGAAGCAGTCAAACAGGAGATGGCAAGAGTGAACATCGATATTTTAGGAATCAATGAACTAAAATGGACTGGAATAGACAAATTTAATTCAGATGACCATTATATCTAATAATGTGGGCAAGAATCCCTTAGGAGAGATGGAGTAGCCCTCATAGTCAACAAAAGAGTCCAAAATGAAGTACTTGCATGCAGTCTCAAAAATGACAGAATGACGTCTGTTTTTTTCCAAGGCAAACAGTTCAATATAACAGTAATCCAAATCTATGCCCCAACAACTAATGTCAAAGAAGCTGAAACTGGATAGTTCCATGATGACCTACATACCCCCAGAACTAAAACCAAAAGAAAGAGATGTGCTTTTCATTATAAGGCACTGGAATGCAAAAGTAGGAAGTCAAGAGATACCTAGAGTAACAAGCAAGTTTGGCCTTGGAGTACAAAATGAAGCAGGGCAAAGATTAAGACTTTTGCCAAGAGAACACACTAGTGATAGCAAACATCCTCTTTCAACAATGCAAGAGATGACATGGACATCACCCGACGGTAAATACCAAAATCAGATTAATTACATTCTTTGCAGTCAACGGTGGAAAAGCTCTATCAGTTCAGTTCAGTTCAGTTCAGTCTCTCAGTCGTGTCTGACACTTTGCCACCCCATGGACTGCAGCACGCCAGTCCTCCCTGTCCGTCACCAACTCCCAGAATTTACTCAAACTCATGCCCATTGAATCAGTGATGCCACCCAACCACCTCACCCTCTGTTGTCCCCTTCTCCTCCTGCCTTCAATATTTCCCAGTATTGGGGTCTTTTCAAATGAGTTAGCTCTTCTCATCAGGTGACCAATGTATTGTAGTTTGAACTTCAACATCAGTTCTTCCAGTGAATATTCAGGATTGATTTCATTTAGGGTGGATTGATTGGATCTCCTTGCAGTCCAAGGGACTCTCAAGAGTCTTCTCCAACACCACTGTTCAAAAGCATCGATTCTTTGGTGCTCAGCTTTCTTTATAGTCCAACTCTCACATCCATACATGACTACTGGAAAAACCATAGCCTTGACTAGACGGACCTTTGTTGGCAAAGTAATGTCTCTGCTTTTTAATATGCTATCTAGTCTTGCCATTACTTTCCTTCCAAGGAGTAAGCATCTTTTAGTTTCATGGCTGCAGCTGCCATCTGTAGTGATTTTGGAGCCCAGAAAAATAAAATACATCATGGTTTCCATTTTTCCCCTTCTATTTCCCATGAATTAATGGGACCAAATGCCATGAGCTTAGTTCTTTGAATGTTGAGTTTCAAGCCAGCTGTTTCATTTTTCTCTTTCATCCTCATCAAGATAGTCTTTAGATCTTCACTTTCTGCCATTAGAATAGAATCATCTGCATATCTGAGGTTGTTAATGTTTCTCCCAGCAATATTGATTTCAGCTTGCAATTCATCCAGCCCATCATTTCACATGATGTACTCTGCATATGAGTTCAACAAGGAGGGTGACAGTATTCAGACTTGTCATACTCCTTTCTCGATTTTGAACCAGTCTGTTGTTCCATGTCCGCTTTTAACTGTTGCTTTTTGACCTGCATACAAGTTTCTCAGGAGACAGGTAAGGTGGTATGATATTCTCTTCTTTTTAATAATTATCCACAGTTTGTTGTGATCAACACAGTCAAAGACTTTAGGATAGTCAATGAAGCCTAAATAGATATTTTTCTGGAATTCCTGTGTTTTCTCTGTGATCCAATGAATTTGGCAATTTGATCTCTGATTACTCTGCATTTTCTAAACCCAGCCTGCACATCTGGAAATTCTTAGTCCACAAACTGCTGAAGCATATCTTGAAGGATTTTAAGCATAATTTTGCTAGCATGTGAAATGAGTACAATCATATGGTAGCTGGAACATTCTTTGGCATCACCTTTCTTTAAGACTGGGATGGAAAATGAATTTTTTGAGTCTTGTGGCCACTGCTGAGTTTTCCGAACACCGATATATTAAGTGCAACACTTTAACAGTATCATCTTTTAGGATCTGAAATAGTTTAGATGGAATTCCATCACTTCCACTAGCTTTGTACATAGTAATGCTTCCTAAGGTCCACCTGACTTCACAACCCAGAATGCCTGGCTCTAGGTTAGTGACCACACCTTCATGGTTATCGGGTTCATTGACGACTTTTTTTGTATAGTTCTTCTGTGTATTCTTGCCACTTCTTCTTAATCTCTTCTGCTTCTGCTTGGGCCTTACCATTTTTGTCCTTTATCGTGTCCATCCTTGCATGAAATATTCCTTTGATATCTCCAATTTTCTTGAAGAGATCTCTAGTCTTTCTTATTCTATTGTTTTCTCTATTTCTTTGAATTGTTTATTTAAGAAGGCCTTCTTATCTCTCCTAGCTATTCTTTGGAACTATCCATTCATTTGGATATCCATTCATTTGGAACTATCCTACTCTTTCTCCTTTGCATTTTGTTTCTCTTCTTTCCTTAATTATTTGTAAGGTCTTGTCAGACAACCACTTTGTCTTCTTACATTTCTTTTCTTTTGAAATGACTTCAGTCTCTGCCTGCTGTACAATGTTATGCACCTCTGTTCATAATTCTTCAGGCACTCTGTCTCCCATATCTGTTCCCTTGAATCTACTCATCACTTCCACTGTATAATCATAAGAGATTTGATTTAGGTCATACTTAAATGGACTAGTTGCTTTCCCTACTTTCTTCTATTTAAGCCTGAATTTGGCAATAAGGGGTTCATCCTTTGAGCCACAGTCAGCTCTCAGTCTTTTTTTGCTGACTGTATAGAACTTCTCCACCTTCCACTGAAAAGAATATAGTCAATCTGATTTCAGTATTGATTATCTGGTGAATTCTATGTGTTGAGTTATCTCTTGTGTTGTTAGAAGAAGCCGTTTGCTATGATCAGTGCATTCCATTGGCAAAACACTGTTAGCCTTTGCTCTGCTTCATTTTGTACCCAAGGCCAAACTTTCCTGTTTCTCCAGGTATCTCATGACTTCTTACTTTTGCATTCCAATCCCCTATGATGAAAAGGACAATTTTTGGGGGGAGGTGGTATTAGTTCTAGAAGGTCTTATACATCTTCATAGAACGATTGGACTTCAGCTTCTTCAGCATTAGTGGTTGGGGCCCAGACTTGGATTACTGTGATGTTGAATGGTTTGTCCTGGAAATGAACTGAGATCATTCTGTTGCTTTTGAGATTGTACCCAGGTACTGCATTTTGGACTCTTCTGTTGACTATGGTGGCTACTAAGTTTCTTTTAAAGGATTCTTTCCCACAGTAGTAGATATAATGGTCATCTGAATTACATTTTCCCATTCCCATCCATTTGAGTTCACTGACTCTTAAAATGTTGATGTTCACTCTCGTCATCTCCTGCTTGACCACATCCAATTTACCTTGATTTGTGGATCTAGCATTCTAGGTTCTTATGCAATTTTGTTTTTTACAGCATTGCATTTTACTTTCACCACCAGACACATTTACAACTGGGCATCATTTCGGCTTTGGCTCAACCTCTTCATTTTTTTTTTTTTTTTTGAGACTGAGCCAGAGTTGCCTGCAAGTGTTGCCTGCTGGGGAATAGGCAGCAGAGGTGTGGGTTGACAATGGCCTGATGCAGAGTCAGTGGCACTGGGAGCATCTGTTCTATGCTCATTCATCCGAAGAAGCAAGAACTTCAACCCCATGACCTCCAGAATGAAAATCACAATCACAGAAAACTAATCAAAATAATCATACAGATCACAGCCTTGTGCAACTCAACAAAATTGTGAGCCACACTGTGCAGGGCCACCTAAGATGGATGAGTTATGGTGGAGAGTTTCTGACAAAATGTGATGCACTGGAGAAGTGAATGGCTAACTACTTCTGTATTTTTGCCTTGAGAACCTCACAAAGAGTACAAAATGGCAAAAAGATATGACACTGAAAGATGAGCCCCCCCCCAGATCAGTAGGTCTCCAAATTGGGATACAGATTATAAAAATAAGAAAGGAGGGAAGATTCGTAGAGGGAAAAACACTAGTTAATCTCTTGCCAATTTTACCTGGAACTGGCCTTAGGTGAGATATGATTTACATTCAGAAAATAAAGTTATCACCTAGACTAGTTAATGTTGATTTTTATACTGCTCTATGATATATTTAAATTCATTTTGGCATTGATTCTGATACTGAAACAGGTAAAATATGCAGTTTCTAAAACTTCATTTAGTTATTCAACAAATATCTCTTAGGCATCCATTGTGTACCAGCTTTTAGGTACTTGAGATGTATCAGTGAAACAATAGACAAAAAGCACTGACCTTAACAGAACTTAAAATCTATTTGAGGGAGATATAAAATATAACTATATAGTGTGTTAAAAGTTGAGCAGTGCCATGGTAAAGGAAGAGCAGAGAGTGAGAGACTGGAGTCTTTAGGGAAACTGGGATGATTGTAGGTTTAAACAGTGTACTAGAGCTAGTGTCATTGAGAAGGTGACATTTGACTTAGCTTTGAAGGTAGAGAGGGATTTAGCTATGCAGAAAACTGGGGGAAGAATATTTCAATCAAAGGAAACAGCCACTATAAAAGCCCTTAAGAAGAACTACCTGTGCTGAATGAGTGGAAAACAGCAAGTGAGGAGGCGAGAAAGATAAAAAGGAAAAGGTCTACTATATGGCCTTTTGTTTTCTTAGAGAAATTTGGAGTCATTGGAAGGTTTTGAACAGAAAAATGAGATCTGATCTACATTTATCTAAATGATACCACTCTGGCAGTGGAAGATTGGAAGATTTCAGGGGGGGGAAGAGTGGAAACAGAGAGAATAATCAGGAGGTTATTAGAACTAATTTATGTGGGATATGACTGTGGGCCAGGTAAAGCAGAAGAAATGATGCTGCTGGTTATTTTTCGAAGGGAGAGTCTACAAGAATCTCTGGTGGATGGGACATAGAATATGAAATAGAAAAGGTGAAGATGTCAGCAACACATTTGGCCTGAGCATTGAGCAGCAAAAAATGGTAGATAGAAACACCCTGAGCTCAGCTTCTCCAACAAACACAAAAAGCATCACAAAAAGCTGTAGAACAACCATCAGTGAAAGATATTGGAACTTACCAGAGAAGATCTTCTATAACTAAAGTCATAAAGAAGAATAACAATAACATAGGTAAGCACTGTGGACTTATGATATATCAAATCCCATAAATCCAAGTAGGAGACCCAGAAATTGGAGAACAATTATATTGCAGAGGTTCTCCCATAAAAGTAAGTGCTCTGAGCCCCACATCATCTGCAGCTCGACTGTCCAATACCAGGAAGAGGACCTCCCAAAGAATATGGCTTTGAAAGCCAATGGGGCTTAATTGCAGGAACTCCAAAAGGCTGGCGGGTAAGAGAGACTTTACCCTTAAGAGATACCCATGAAATGTCACATGCAAAGGGAAAAGGGAAAAAAGAGTAATTCAGTGGGAATATGGATCAGAAGCACCTGTTGGAAGGTCTCGTGTGGAAGCTGTGGCTCTTATGAGAGACATATTATGAAGTTTTATGTGTGTGCACCCTCCTAGTGGCTGACATCTTGGGTCATTAGCACCAAAATGTAGTCCCACCCAACAGTCTGTCATCTCCAGTGCTAGGATGCATCAGGAAAAATAACTAACTGGACAGGGACACAGCCCCACCCATAAGCAGATAGGCTGCCTAAAGATACCCTGGGCCAACAGCCACTTCATGATGTGCCCCTAGACACAGGCCTGCCCACCAGAGGGAGAAGGCCCAATTACACAAACCAGTGGGCCCTACAACCAATAAGCCTGCACAAGCTTCTAGACCACCCCACTCACCAGGGGACAGACATCAGAAGGAAAAAAAAAAGTAAAATAAAACAGATTGTCTGGAAAAAATGCAGGCTAAACCATACCTTAGAAACACCTGGCCTCTGGATCCTGTGTGAAAGGGGTGTGTATTTTGGGGACATATAGGATATCTCCAGTAGAAGGTTACTTCTCTGAGGTTGAGAAATGTAACTAACTCACCACATCCATAAAAATACAAACAGCAACTTAGTTATAATGAGGTGGCAGAGGATTATATTTCAGATGAAAGAGTAATACAAAATCCCAGAAGAATTAAGCGAAGTGTAATTATACTGAAAGAATCAATAGAAGACTAACTGATGCAGAAGAATGGATAATCAAGCTGGCAGACAGAGAAATAGAAATCACTACTGCAGAATAGAAAAAAGAAAAATGAATGAAAAGAAATGAGAATAGTTTAAGAGACCTTTGGGACATCAAGCACACTGATATTTGCATTATAAGGTACAAGAAAGAGAAGAGAGAGAGAAAAGACCCAGAAAATATTTGAAGAGATAATGAGCTGAAAACACTTTCCTAACTTGGGAAAGGAAACAGTCACCCAAGTCCAGGAAATGCTGAGAATGTCATACAGGATTAACCCAAAGAGAGACATACTGAGGCAGCTTATAAGCAAAATGACAAAAAATAGAGATAAAGAGAGACTATTAAAGGCAATAAGAGAAACACAACAAATAACATACAGGGAGCTTCCATAAGACTATCAGCTGATTTTTCAAGAGAAAATCTGCAGGCCAGAAGAGAATGGCACAATATAAAGTAATGAAGGGAAAACCCTACAACTTAGAATACTCTACCCAGCAAGGCTCTTCAGATTTGATGGAGAAATCAAGAGCTATGCAGACAAGCAAAAGCTAAAAGACTTCAGCACCACTAAGCCAGATTTATGAAAAATATTAAAGGAAATTCTCTAGGTGGAAAAAAAGGTCACAACTAGAAACAAGAATATTAGAGACTGAAAAAGCTCACCAGTACAGGCAAGCATATAGTAAAGACAGGGAATCATCCACAAAAAATTCATAGGGAGTTTAAAAGACAAAAGTAATAAAATCACATGTGTCCACAATAAGTGGTTAATAGATACACAAAATAATTAGAAGGGAATATAATATTAAAAACAGCAATCATGAGTGGAGGAGAGTACAAATGCAGGATATTTAAAATGTATTTGAATGCAAGAGATTTCTCTGTGTTGATTTTATATCCTGAAACTTTACTATATTCACTGATTAGCTCTAGTAATTTTCTAGTAGAGTCTTTAGGGTTTTCTATGTAGAGGATCATGTCATTTGCAAACAGTGAGAGTTTTACTTCTTCTTTTCCAATCTGGATTCCTTTTACTTCTTTTTCCGCTCTGATTGCTGTGGCCAAGACTTCCAAAACTATGTTGAATAGTAGTGGTGAGAGTGGGCACCCTTGTCTTGTTCCTGATTTCAGGGGGAATGCTTCCAGCTTTTCACCATTGAGGATAATGTTTGCTGTGGGTTTGTCATATATAGCTTTTATTATGTTGAGGTATGTTCCTTCTATTCCTGCTTTTTGGAGGGTTTTTACCATAAATCATCAATGAATTCAATGGCGTAGCAAATTGAAAATTAATATGCAGAAATCTGTGCATTTCTATATGCTAACAACAAACTATCAGGAAGAGAAATTAAGGAAAGAATCCCATTTACCACTGCATCAAAAAGAATAAAATACCTATGGCTAAAACTACCCAAGGAGGCTGAGACTCCTGTACTCCAAAAAGTATAAGATTCTTATGAAAGAAATTGAAGACAACACAAACAGAAAGATATATCATGGTCTTGGATTGGAAGCATCAATACTGTTAACATGACTATATTACCCAAGACAATGTACAGATTCAGTGCCATTCCAACCAAATTACCAATGCTGCTTTTCATGTAACTAGAACAAACAAGTTTTTAATTTGTATGGAAACACAAAACATCACAAATAGTCAAAAAAAATTTGAGGGAAACAAATAAAGCTGGAGGGATCATGTTCTCTGACTTCAGACTACACTACAGTGGTATAATAGTCAATGGTACTGGCAGAAAAACAGACACATAGATCAATGGAACAGTATAGAAATCCCAGAAATAAATCCTTGAGACTACGGTCAATTTATCTATGATGATGGAAGCAAGAATCCAGCTACATGTAAAAGAATGATATTGGCACATTCTCTAATACTACACATAAAAATAAACTCAAAATGAATTACGAATTTAAATGTAACACCAGACACTATAAAACTTCTAGAGGGAAACATATTTAGATAACTCTTTGATACCAAATGTAGCAATACTTTTTTGAATCTATAGTTTTAGATGTACAGAAATAAAAACAAAAATTAAAAAATGGGACCTAAACAAAACTAGAAGTTTTTGTGCAGCAAAGGAAGCCATAATCAAAACAAATCAGATGAAGTATAGAATGTGAATAACTATTTGTAAATGATGAACCAGTGAGGGATTAGTTTCCAAAATATCCCAAATGGCCTACACAGCTCTATATAAATTAAGCCCCCTGACTTATTTCCCTTAACTATAAACTCCTTTAAAGAGATGATGTAGGCATAGTACTTAGAAATGAGTGAAAGTTGCTCAGTCGTGTCCAACTCTTTGTGAACCCATGGACTGTAGCCCACCAGGCTCCTCTGTCATGAACTTCTCCAGGCAAGAATACTGGAGTTTGTTGCCATTTCCTTCTTCAGGGGATCCTCCTGACCCAGGGATTGAACCGGGGTCTCCTGCATTGCATAGAAAAAGCAAGAGAATTCCAGAAAAAAAAAAAAAAAATCTACTTCTGCTTCACTGACTACGCTAAGCCTTTGACTGTGTGGGAAATTCTTAAAGAGATGGAAATACCAGACCACTTTACCTGCCTCCTCAGAAACCTGTATGCAGTTTCTGCTTCTTGAAGCAACAGTTAGAGCTGGACATGTAACATGGACTGGTTCCAAATTGGGAAAGAAGTACGTCAAGGCTGTATATTGTCACCTTGATTATTTAACTTATGTGCAGAGTACATCATGAGAAATGCTGGAATGGATGAATCACAAACTGGATGAAGGACAGGGTGGAATCAAGATTGCAAGGAGAAATATCAATAACTTCACATATGCAGATGACACTGCCTTTATGACAGAAAGTGAAGAGGAACTAGAGAGCCTCTTGATCAAGGTGAAAGAGGAGAGTGCAAAAGCTGGCTTAAACCTCAACGTTCAAAAAACTAAGATCATGGCATCTAGTCCCATTAGAAACAGTGACAGACTTCATTTTCTTGGGCTCTAAAATGCCTGCAGCCATAAGATTAAAAGATGCTTGCTTATCGGAAGAAAAGTTATGACAAACCTCAACAGCATATTAGAAAGCAGAGACATTACTTTGCCGACAAAGTCCATATAGTCAAAGCTATGATTTTTAGTAGTCATTTATGGATGTGAGAGTTGGACTATAAAGAAAGCTGAGACCTGAAGAACCGATGCTTTTGAGCTGCGGTGTTGGAGAAGACTCTTGAGATTCTCTTGGACAGCAAGGAAATCAAACCAGTCAATCCTAAAGGAAATCATTCCTGAATATTCACGAGAAGGATTGACGCTGAAGCTGAAGATCCAATACTTTGGCCACCTGATGTGAAGGGCCTTATTGGAAAAGACCCCAATGCTGGGAAAGATTGAAGACAGGAGAAGAAACAGATGACAGAGGATGAGATGGTTGGATGGTATCACTGACCCAATGGACATGAATCTGAGCGTACTCCAGGAGATGGTGATGGACAGGGAAGCCTGACATGCTGTAGTCTATGTGGTCCAAACAGTCGGAGAGGACTTAGGAACTGAACAACAACAATAGCAAAAGTATAAGTGTAAAACTTACAGAAAAAAGGAAATGTTGATCCCTAACACTGTCAAGGAAGAGTTTGTTTTAAAAGGTAATAAGAATATATCATAAGGACAAGACAAGGATAAAGCAGTACATGTGCTAAGAAAAAGGAAATACCATGTGCAAAGGCAAAAAGGGAGACTGATAACAGCAGTGATACGGTTAAGTACAGTTACGAACATATACAAAATATGTTCACTGGGTTTTTATCTTAAATTATGTTTGGAAGGGAGAAGGCAATGGCAACCCACTCCAGTACTCTTGCCTGGAAAATCCCATGGATGGAGGAGCCTGGTAGGCTACAGTCCATGGGGCTGCAAACAGTTGGACACAACTGAATGACTTCGCTTTCACTTTTCACTTTCATGCATTGGAGAAGGAAATGGCAACCCGCTCCAGTATTTTTCTTTTTTCTCTTTACATTATCGTGCTGGTTTTGCCATACATTGACATGAATCTGCCATGGGTATACATGTGTTCTCCTTCCAGAACCCCCCTCCCACTTCCCTCCCAATTCCATCTCTCTGGGTCATCCCGGTGCACCAGCCCTGAGCACCCTGTATCAAGCATCAAACCTGGGCTGGTGGTTGATTTCACATATGATGATTAACATGTTTCAATGCCATTCTCCCATATCATCCCATCCCTGCCCTCTCCCATAGAGTCCAAAAGACTGTTCTATACATCTGCATCTCTTTTGCTGTCTCGCATACGGGGTTATCGTTACCATCTTTCTAAATTCCATATATATGCATTAGTATACTGTATTTTTGTTTTTCCTTCTGGCTTACTTCACTCTGGATAATAGGCTCCATTTTCGTCCACCTCAGTAGAACTGATTCAAATGTATTCTTTTTAATGGCCGAGTAATATTCCATTGTGTATATGTACCACAGCTTTCTTATTCATTCATCAGTTGATGGACATCTAGGTTGTTTCCATGTCCTGGCTATTGCAAACAATGCAGCAATGAACATTGGGGTACATGTGTCTCTTTCAATTCTGGTTTCCTCGGTGTATATGCCCAGCAGTGGGATTGCTGGGTCATATGGCAGGTCTATTTGCAGTTTTTTAAGGAACCTCCACACTGTTTTCCATAGTGGCTGTACCAGTTTGCATTCCCACCAACAGTGTAAGAGGGTTCCCTTTTCTCCACATCCTCTCCAGCATTTATTGCTTGTAGACTTTTGGATGGCTGCCATTCTGACTGGTGTAAAGTGGTACCTCATTGTGGTTTTGATTTGCATTTCTCTGATAATGAGTAATGTTGAGAATCTTTTAATGTGTTTGTTAGCCATTTTTATGTCTTCTTTGGAGAAATGTCTGTTTAGTTCTTTGGCCCACTTTTTGATTGGGTCATTTATTTTTCTATTTTTGCCTAGAGAATCCCAGGGACAGAGGAGCCTGGAGGGCTGCCGTCTATGAGGTCACACAGAGTCGGACATGACTGATGCGACTTAGCAGCAGCAGTGGCATGTTTGGAAGAGACAGGAAAAGTGATTTTTTTGGTTAAATAATACTCAATGAAATAGAGAGATTCTAGCTAACAATTATATTTCCATTCTGAAATTTTTGATAAGCTATGGCCAGGCACAGTTTAGTACAGCATTTTCTGAGAAATATAGTGCTATCCACATATATACATTTAAATTTCTTATTAGACCCATTTTAAAAAGTGAAAAAAAATCAAAGGTGTATTTAATTTTAATAATATATTTCCTTAACATAATTATGCAATATATTATAATTCTAACTTTTCAGTATAATTAATGTAAAATGATCAGTGTGACATTTTACTTTTTATGTTAGATCTTCAAAATCATGTATATATTTTAAACTTAGAGCACATCTCAATTCAGTTATTTTTTATTGGCAATATTCAATCTGTACTTATATATCAAAAAGTTTATAATTGAAAAAGTAGATTCACATCACTCAAGTTTCCCAAACATACTTAGACATTATGCATTAACTGAATTGAGTATCAGTTTTTAAATTAAAATTAAATACAATTAAAATTCAGTTACTCAGTTGCAGTAGCCAAATCTCAAGGGCTCATCTATCAAGTGGCTCCTGCAGTGGAACAACTGCAGTTCTAGAATAAGTATTAGGTCAATTTTCTTGCTTAAAATTACTGTTTCAAAAATCATTCTCAAGGAGACTATCAGGTTCGTAATGGGGTACTAATATTAATGTTAGGCATTTTGGACTACCTTTCATCTCTCCCTTGTTGATCTGTGTCTATTCAGACCAGATACAGATGAGAACAAAAAAAGAGAGGGTATCTGGAAAAGCTTTCAGTCAGCAAAGAGACTGAGGTAATTGGAGGAAGCTTAAAGAGTTCATGACATAAAGGTAGAAAGTTCTTAATACTTGCTGACTAGTAGGCCTTAACCCTTTTATTTATGTAAATAAATAGATTTAAATAGTAGACAGACTCTGAAAAGGTCAGAAAGCGCCTGGTCATAATAAGGATGTATAATTCTTTTGCCTTTTCACTACACTCACACAGAAAATGTCCACTGCAAACAAAATCCCAAGCTATAAAACACAAGATGTCATATTTTTCCAAAAACAAAACTGTTTACATTTCAAAGAGCATTATTTCATAAGCACTTCTATTTAATGGAAGAGAATTCCTTCAGGAATATTGAGCAAGTATTCACAGTTCACCCAGAATATTCCTTTATTTATTTACCAAAACTCTTTTGAGTGCCTATTATATTTTAGGTACTGAAAAGAAATTTCATCAGTGGACAAGGAAGAGCTACTTACCTGCAATATGTGATAAGAGCTGTCAGAGGAAAGGTGCTAACTACCGTGGGAGCATTCTGAAGTAGGGTTGGCAGATTTACCAAATAAAAATACAGGTTGTCAAACATTACATAGGATACGGTTATACTAAAAATCATTTGTTACATATCTGAACTACAAATTTAGTTGAGTATCCTTTTATCTGGCAAACCTACATTAGAGGGACAACTTGTAAATGGAGATAGGGTGAATGGAAAGAAAGGAAGATTTACTTGGAAAATTACTTCTAAAACAAATTCTGGGCACAGCATGGAATAGGTAGGGAGAGATCATTCTGGGTGGAAATAATGCAATGCAAACTAAAAGTCCCAAGGCCAGGAACTGAAAGAAGCCAAAGTAATTGGGGTAGGGAAGAAGGTAAATGAAAGAGGGGTAATGTTGATGACAGATGACTCCAGAGAGAAAAATAGAAGAAATTCTTGTAAAGAGTTTGTTCTTTACCATGGGTATGGTTTCACTAGAGACCTGTAGGCAGCTTGCCTTAGCTACAATAGGAAGAATAGACTACAGTCCTCTTGGCAGTATGATTGACAGCCCAGTAAGGATGCTATTGATGTAATTGAGGATTTCAATGGAGGCCTGAACAAAGGCAATGGAAAGACAGACCCATTAGTAACACCAGAACTAGAACTTGAGATGGCAGCTAAAGCCTCGGCAATTGTAAAGGGGATAGAGAAGAGAACTGAGACGGAGGAAAACCAGGGGAAGCATTATGGAAATCAAATGAAGAAAAGGTCAACAAGTCAAATATTTTATGAGGAGGTAAGATAAGAGCTGAGAAGTGATGAGTAGATTTAGCAGCAAGGAAATCACCAGTGACCTTTGGAGGGGTAGTTTTAGAGAGAATGACTGAGGAAAAATTAGGTCACCATAGGCTGAGCAGAAGGCGATGCCTGGGTTCGGAACCACCTTGGGAAATGCGAGGGTCCCACTTCCTCTTTGCCCTTTTAACAGGTTTGGGTCAAGGACAGGAATGGTTTGCAGATGAAGCTGACTGTGCTCCAATTGGGCAGAACGGCGCAGCTGGCGACCGCGAGGGACCAATCCTTCCCCACAGCGCTCTAGATTGACGGGGCCCAGCGCCAAGAAGCTCCAGCAGGAGGCCGAGTCACGGGGGGCGGAGTCAGGGCACTAACCCGGAACGGCTTGGGACGCGCTTTCCATTGTGAGGCCGGACCTGGGCGGGCCCTCAGCCAGAACGGCAGCGTCCTCCGGACCAACAGGCGGGCCTCGTTAGACGAGCGGCGGCCACCGCAGCCAATGGCGTAGAGGCAGGGGCAGGCCGAGTCCGTGGGCGGGGAATTGATAAAGCATCTCTGTTTGCCACCCCGCCCCACACACACCCGAGAAGCGACGGCGGGGAGGCGCCTCCCGGCCTGCAGGTGAGCGGCGGTGCCGCATCTCCGCGGACGGTAGGTGCCAGCGGGGCGGCATCCGGCCGCGATCACCCCGCCGCTGGCTGTGGACCCGGCTTCGCGACGTCGCCGACTACAACGCCTCAGGAGATATCGCAGTCGCCTCTGCAGCCTGACCTGGCAGGGTTTAGAGGGCCCAGGCCTCTGCAGCAAGGCTGGGAAAGTTTCCGGGCCCCTGTCAGGGCTCTGATTTGCGGAGCGAGCACTCTCTTCCAGGTTGCCCTGTATCCTGTCAGGTGCAGCCGTGACTGTGGCCGAGTCTGCGGCGCGCCCCCTCCTGCCTGGCTTCCTGGGAACTCAGCCTTCCTGGATTCTCCCAAGGGGCTGTTCCTAAGGGAGAGGACGGGAGTGAGAGGTACTTTATTAATGTGATAACAGGGGACGCTTAAGTAAACTTTAGTCATTTATCTACCGCAGTTACAGGGAGGGAGTTGAATATCCTCTAAGAGTATAGTGGCGACAGTAGGGCCCGATGTTGGTGGGAGGTGGGAAGCCCACTTCAAAGAGGATTGGGGGAAGTTTGTAGATTTTGTGATGTTTTTCTTCTTGAACAATCTAATGAGTTTACCTAAAAAAAAATTGGACCCAGAATTTATTGACGATTTTCCTTAGACCTCTTAATTCTGTCTTATCATGCAGTATTTAGGAACTTCATTCTCAAGTGTTAGTCCTTGGAAAAAAATGGCCCAGGTGTAGTACCCCTTTGGTGGTACACCATCTTCACAAAGATTATTTGAGAACTACTTACACCTATTTCCACCCATTAAAGAATGATTGTGAAATGGGATTGCAGGAAAATGGCTGTTGTCTGTGATTGGGGGTGGAAGAACTATGAATTTTTAGAGGTTGCAACTACCAAATTCCCTTTTGTAAAGATACGGAAGACAGCCAATATAAAAAGGATAGGATTTGACATCTAAAATGGCTTTTTAAAATATTTAGTGACGTGTTTAGCCCCAGCACCAAGAATATGTGCCTGGCACATAGTAGGAGCTTGATATATTTGAGTAAAATTATTGGGTAATGGATAATGAAAACCCAAACCGTTATATGAGTACACAAATGTAAAGGAGAAGAGAGAAAAAAATCCCTGGAAACATAGCTTAGTTTCTATTCATGCAAGCATAGCTACCAAATATCAGCTCAAGGTTGCTTTGGCTTGGGTACTATGTTACATGAATCAGAGGTGTCAAAGATTTTCACACAATTAAGCCATGACTGACTGGAAGTCTAAGATACATTTTGATATCAATTTCAATGAGGTAGAAAATGTGTGTTAAAGTGCTAATGCATTTTCTCAAGAGTTCCTTAGTGGTCTAGTGGTTAGGGTCTGTGCTTTGACTGCTTTGGCCCAGAATTCCCTGGTTGGGAAATTCCCACAAGTCCTGTCTGTCAGCCAAAAACTGAAAAAAAAAAAATGCATTTTATCAGTGAATTAGTTCATCAGTTTTGTATAGAACAAAGGGTTAGGAACATAGGTCAAAGACAAAGGGGTACCACTTTTGTAAGATAGAGATAGGGAGTTGCAAATTGTTGGGGGAGGTGCACAGAATATGCAAATAATAGAAACTGCTGCCCAAATTTTAAGAATATATTGACTCAGGCATAGTTTTAAGAGGATTGTTATTTCTGTCATTACCGAATTGATCTCACATTCTAAAAGCAGCAAAATCTGATTACAGATTTTTGTCTAAATTAGGATTCTTTTGGCAACTGCAATTATTGTTTATTATACACTTGTATTTTGTATGTTATAGTTTGTGTAACAGTGCTTCCATATAAAAGGCATATTGCTTGAATTTCAAAAAAATATGAATTTTGAGATATATTTGCCTCTTACAGTAAGTTTCTTAGCAAAGAGTAGGGCCTTTCAAGCCAACCTGACATTTGGCCCCAGCCTATTTATTATTTTGATTCCTGATACTTATGCCATGTTTTACTGTCCCTCCAAATCAAATGCCAATTCCTTTTGACAACTTTCCTTGATCCCACCAAAGATTACGCCTTCTGAACACTCAGGATATTTTGTTAAAATATATTTTATTTTTATTTTAAAATATATTTTTAATAATCTGCTCCTCATTGGTTCATACTGCCTAAGTAGTTCTTCATAGCCTATTTATTTAAAATTTTCTTTTCAGAATTTTGTATAACTTTTAACTGTTATGTTCTTTAGTATAGTTATAGGGTAGGTGGTTTAAGGTCTTCACTTAATTTCATAAACTGCTTCTTGCCTGTATTGACTTGGGCTGCCTTTTTCTTTTAAATATAAACTTTGCCCGTAGCAGTTTGTTTTGCTAGCTTACCTTACGTAAGTTATTGTCTGTTTCATTTTCTGCTCTTTCCCCTCCCCCAGTCACTTTCTTATTTTATGTTGTATTTTTACCTCCTATGAGTCATAGTGTTATGTATTGAAGATACTGCCTTTGGAGCAAGCGGGGTACCATCTTCTAGATCCTCATAAGGGTGGAGCAAATGGTAGAGGAAGGAGGAAATGAAGTTTGACTGCACCAATTCTTTGAAATGTGATGCAATGGCCCTATAGGTATTAAAGAGAAGTATATTGGGGCTGGTTTAATGATGTGTAAATGATGTGTTTTCTTCAGTTCCTTTTTTATGTTGCTTATATATATAGTGAAGAAAGAAAGCATTAGTCTTTCAGTTGTGTCTGACTCTGCAACCGCATGAACCCCAGAGCCCACCAGGCTCCTCTGTCCTTGAAATTCTCCAGGCAAGAATACTGGAGTGGATTGCCAGTCCCTTCTCCAAGGGATCTTCCTGACCCAGGGATCAAACCCAGTTCCCTTGCATTGTGGTCAGATTCTTTACTGTGTGAGCCATCAGCGAAGCCCCGTAAATATAGTATTTCATGATTATTCTTCAGTTGCCTCTAGAGAAAAGCAGTATACTTGCCCAGCTCAACTGAGAACTTGAATTACATAAGGAATGTTAGGTCAGTGCTAATTAAATGAGATCCTCTAAAATTACAAGGCTTCTAGAATGTTCACTAAACTGTTGTAGGATCAGATGTTAAAATTCTTATTTTTTATTAGGTAATATTTGAAATATGGAAAAATCATGTAGCTTTAAGTATACTGGTAAACCAGCTCCTTGACCACTGAAAAGAAAAACATACTAGTTTGTAACATTTGTCCATTTTTGTGTTGTAAATACTTCCATCTTGGTCAGTTTCTAGTTTCCAACATGACATTACTGAATTTTGGGAAGTGTACAATGACCTTCACCAGCTCATATCAGCAGGCTCCAATATACTCCTAATGTTATAAAGCATGGTAGTAAAGACCAACAGACTTATACTTGGCCTATGAACTGGAACAATACCAATATTATTGTGGCTTTTCTCTTCCTTTAGAGATTTGTCTTTCATCTGATAATAGTGAACTTAACTTGCTGTGTGCCAGGAACTATTATCCATATTTTACTAAATCCTTTAATCCTTATAATATCTCTATGAAGTAATAATATTATTTTACAAATGGAATTGCACGTAGGGAAATTAAATAACTAAGGCACACAGCTAGGAAGTTGCAGAGCCAGGATTCCAACCAAGCATCTGACTGCGCAACCTGTGCTTATAACCATTACACTGTTGAAATGTGTGCATGCTCAGTTGTGTCCAACTCTTTGCAACCCTATGGACTGTAACTTGCCAGGCTCCTCTGTCCATGGGATTCTCCAGACATGAATACTGGAGTGGGTTGCCATTTCCACCTCCAGGTGGTCATTGGCGGGCAGATCTTTACCACTGAGCCACAGCCTGTTTTGATGCTTTCTTAATGTATTAATATGTTTGCTTATACTGTAGTGACAAGAGGCTTATATTTGACTATAATGGCAGTATTTGCCTAAGACAAGATCAAAAGTGCATCCACTGATTATACATTCTTATTTAGTGGATTTCAATTTTATTATTAAATGTCTCAAGTAATTGGAAGTCTGCTTTAGAATAGTTTGCTGCAGTCTTTTTTTTTTTTTTCCTGTTTTTGCCTGCTTTGCCGTTTTTGTGGGTGTACGAAATTGACAGTGATTTTTTGAGGGTTTATTTTCTGCTCTTTTAAGTTTTTAGTTCTCTCTGGTCTTCATTTTAGCATCAAGGAGTAGTTCAGGAGATGGTTACTCTACATCAATGGTTAGAAACAAAAAGATGCATTGGTGGGCATTTTTTAAATGATGTTACTGGACACACACAAGACCAGTTGAGTAAGTATTACTGGAAACTTGAAAAAATGCATACAAGCAGTGAAATCTTAATAAAAATATATTGTTATTAGAGTTTAGAATAAGGGATTTGCATTCACTTTTTAGTCCTGGAGAGAAGAGGTTTAACAATGATAGAAAAGATTTGTGCATTTACTGATTAAATTTAGTTACCTTAATTACTATACTTTTACTTCAGTAGAAAATACTATTTATATTGTCAATTACCAGAGAAATATTTTTCACTCTACTAGTAAAATTTTAAACTGGCCAATATTTAAGTTTTTCAGTGAAAAAACTGTGGTAGAGTGAAACATAACTGGTTGAAACTTTGGAGAGTTTTCTGGCTACATATAGAACTTTATCCAGACTTAGTGATGGGACATGGAATTTAATAGATATTGGTTTTTTTTTTTTTCTATTGGTAGGAAATGTTTATGATCCTACAATGATAGAGCTGGAAGGCACTTTAACAGCCTACCCTCTCATTTTGTAAAGGAGGGAAAAAAGAAGTTCTGTAGCGATGATCAGTGAGTAAATTTAAAGTCAGAAAACATGATTTGTGTGAATGCATGTGTGCAAAGTCACTTCAGTCATGTCCAACTTTGTGACCCTATGGACTGTAGCCCTCCAGGCTTCTCTGTCCATGGGATTCTCTAGGCAATAATATTGGAGTCAGTTGCCATTTCCTTCTCCAAGAGATCTTCCCAATCCAGGGATCAAACCCACATCTCTTTGTCTCCTGCATTGGCAGGCAGATTCTTTACTGCTGAGCCACCAGGGAAGCCCTTGTTCCTCATTACATACTTTTAAAATCTCTTTTCCAAGGAAAAGACCAATTCAGCATATTTTCCAGTGTGTTTGTGTGCCTTCTCATAATGCAAAGGTTAGATAGCAGAAAAACTACATTTCCCAGCTATTGTATTGAGGATCGGAATGTGCTTTAGATTCCACCAAAGAGATACATTTGTATAAGACTTAAAATCAAAGTGTGTGAGAGAATCAGGTGTGTAAAGCATTTGTTTTACTGGTGTAGGTCAGCACCATGGTTTTCAAACTTTAGCATGTATTAGGATCATCTGGAAGACTTATTGGAACATAGATTGCCAGATCTTGCCCCCAGAGTGCTGTATTCAAATGGTCTGGGGTCGGGCCTGAAAAGTTTACCTTTCTAACAAGTTTCAGGTACACCCTCTTTCAGTCTTATTTTCATTTTTTTGCTTTTTAACATCTAGTGGTCACTTTGGCAGGTTGACTCATTTATTCATTCAAAAGTGTTTATAGTATGTATGCCTGCCATGTGCCAGGATTTCTGCTAGACTCTGGAGACATGATGGTGAGCAGAAATGTTGCTGTCTCCTGAAACAAATAGTGAAATGGGAAAGAGACACTCTTCGTTGTATATTAGCACAAGTTTAGGTGAGGAAAACGAGTAATTTACTTGTCAGGAGAGGATTCACTGAGGAGCAGATGTCTAATCTGCAAGCTGAAAGATTAAGTAGGCCAAGCAGGGAACAATCCATTTTCTAGACAGAGGGAATAGTGTGTACAGAAACCCTGAACAGGGAAAGAGATTGACAACAGTGGGTGACTTAAAGAAAGCCTTTGCAGTTAGAGTACAGAGGATGAATTGGGGAGAGCAAGAAGTAGGGAGCAGATCAAGAATGAATACTGGCAGTTAGTTAGGAACCTTTACAGCAGCCTAGGTGAGAGAAGATGGTAGCTTGGACTGTGGTAGTGCTGGCAGAGATAGAAAATGTAGTCAGTTTTGAGCCATTTATTAAGAGGGCTTTTGTTTGTTTGTTTTTAAATTATATAACTTATTGGGTTGAAGTATATTGCAAAAGTTTCAGGTTGATTGATTTTTACTTTTTTCTCTTTAGGAATCATCCAGCCTGCCTGTGCTACTAGATGAATGGAAAACTCTGATTTAAACAAAGTACTCTAAAGGAATTGTCCTTGATTTTTGTACTTTGTAGCATTCCTCAAATTCTTTTCACATCTTTCTTACTGTAAAAACTGCATTTAAGTTAGAAAATGAAGCAATTGAAGAGGAAAAGGAAAAGCAATTTCAGTGTACAAGAAACTCAGACCCTTTTGAAAGAAATTACCAAAAGGAAAGAAGTAATTTTTTCCAAGCAGCTCAATACAACAATTAATGTGATGAAGCGAATGGCTTGGGAGGAGATTGCACAGTGTGTGAATGCTGTAGGAGAAGGAGAACAGAGAACAGGGACAGAAGTGAAAAGAAGGTACCTTGACTGGCGAGCCCTTATGAAGAGAAAGAAGATGAAGGCGAACATTAAACTAGTTGGTTCAGGGTTTCCCCTTCCCACATCTGATTTAGATGACTCTCTCACTGAAGAGATAGATGAAAAGATTGGATTCCGAAGTGACACAAATTTTGATTGGCAAAATGGGGCAGATTTCAGGGATGCAGGTGGATCCTTAACTGAAGTCAAGGTGGAAGAAGAAGAAAGAGATCCCCAGAGTCCTGAAGTAAGTATTAGGCTTATGTGAATCCTCTTTATTTCTTCATTTCTGATATGAGAGTTTGTTATAGACCAAGAACAGTTAAGAAATTCCCAGATTTTCAAGCTAACTTAAAAATAGTAATAGCAGAGTCATTCCATTTTGTACTATTTTACCATCATTAATCTCTTCTCACCTCAATGTACTCTTTTAACTACATATTAATGATGTCACACAATTGTAAATATTTTTCAGAATTGAAAGTATATGGTTTTGTGTTCTCAAATACAGAAAGCGTTAAAGAAATGCCTAGACAAATTAACAACCATGAATATAAATAAATACTGAGAACTACTTTTTCTCTTTTAGTTTGAGATTGAAGAGGAAGAAGAAATGTTATCATCAGTCATACCAGATTCCAGGAGGGAAAATGAACTTCCTGATTTCCCCCACATTGATGAATTTTTTACTCTGAACTCAACACCATCTAGGTCTGCATATGATGAGCCCCATTTGCTTGTAAACATAGAGAAACAGAAACTAGAATTGGAAAAACGAAGACTTGATATTGAGGCTGAAAGATTACAGGTAGAGAAGGAACGCCTACAGATTGAGAAAGAGAGGCTGCGACATTTAGACATGGAGCATGAGCGACTTCAGCTGGAGAAGGAGCGGTTGCAGATTGAAAGAGAGAAGCTGAGGTTACAGATAGTCAACTCAGAGAAGCCATCTTTGGAAAGTGAACTTGGTCAAGGGGAAAAGTCCATACATCAACCACAAGATATAGAAACCGAGAAGTTAAAACTTGAGAGAGAACGCTTACAACTGGAAAAAGATAGGCTGCAGTTTTTGAAATTTGAATCAGAGAAGCTGCAGATTGAAAAGGAACGCTTACAAGTAGAGAAAGAGAGACTACGAATTCAGAAGGAAGGACACTTGCAGTGATTTATCTAGGTCTCCATTTATCAAATGTTTGTAAACCATAGATTTGGGTTTAAAAATGGTTGCAGGATTAGCTGTATTGTTTTTTTTCCCTGTTTAATATTAGTGTTTTCAGTAGGAAAAAGATGATTATTTGTTGGTAATTATATGGTTAAATCTTGTATGAAACCTATGTGCCCTAGCATAAACAGTATAGCAGAAATTGTTGTACCAAACTCTTTAGTAAAATTACACACAGTCTTGTATAATCTGTGGACTCAGAGTTTACAATTATGTCTGTGTAAAATTCTAGCTTAGTAGTTGTCAACTGGGGGTGACTTTGGCCCCCAAAAGACATTTGGCAATGTCTGGTGACATTTTTCGGTAGTCAGAATTGGAAAGTTGGGCACATTGCTACTGGCATGTAGTAGGTAGAAGCTAGGGATGCCTATATCCTGCAATGCACAGGACAGTTTCTACCCTTCCCCCCCAAAAATAATGATCAAACCCAAAATAGCAATGTTGCTGAAGTTGAAGAACCCTGTCATAGCCTGACTGAGCACCTCTTTAGCTTTGTTTCAGTTTCAGAATGTTAAAACTGCATATATTTATGTGGGGATTACTTAAATGGCCCAAACTTTAACTATGAAACAGTACTATATAGTATTTTGACTATAGGAAGTGATGAAGATTATAGATGTTTTATTCCTTTGTTTCCATCTGTATATAATGTGAGAGTCAGAAAACAATATAGGCAACATCAGAGGCTGTCTAAAGTCGGTTACTTTGCAAAGCAGTTCATTCATTTAGCCTTTGGTGCTTTAGAAACAGCACACGTTTCTGTAAGCTTTATGCTTTCTTCTGTGACTCCATTGATTAAGCCAGTAGTTTAGACAAAAATTGTCATTTCAACCATGTACTGAAATCTTAATATACTTGGTTGAAGCTAGTAAGAATGTTACCAGTTTAAAAATGGTACCAGTAGTCAATGAACTGGAACTCAGTAAGTGGTCATTTGATTTTTGAAATAGATAATAACTATTTGGAACTGGGAGTGGGGGTAGGGGAGAATGTCCTCTGTATCCAATAGTAATGGTGGTGATGAAATAATGTTAGTAGTGGTGTATTATGAATTAGGGAAGCACTATTGCACACTATCTGACCTTATCTGTAGAAAAAGTCGTGAGAGTAGTAGTATTCCTAAACCTGAGGCTTAGGGAATTCACACTTCACTTAAATGACTGATTTCATATATTATGATGTATTTTATCTTTGTTCCTCCCTATGAAACAAAGTTTGTATCTTTAGTCAGTCGTTTTGGTGTTTATTCTGAGACCAAGGATTTATTTAATCTGGTGATTTGCTTTCAGTCTCCTTAAAGTACTTTTTCCACTGTTCAGATGATTCTGATGCACACTAAAGTTGAGAATCACTGCATGAGCTCATTTTGTATTTTCCCATTTTCAGTATAGGTAGCCTTAGTACGTCTTGACAGATGCTACCTTGATTCTAAATTGATTCTTATTAATTTAAGAATGTCTTGAAACCATATGTAACATTTGAGTATGGGTATATAAGGCAAAAATATACATCTTAGTTACCTTGAGTTTGGAATAGTGTTATTTTTGTATAATTGAAATAAATGCTTCTAACATAGAAATGAATTTACCAATACTAATTGCGTGAGCATTTATCATTTCAAGTGATGCTCAATGCTGTGAGGGTTTAGGTTGTCAAGGCTGCAAGAGAGGTTTATCATGGTGAGTGTGGGGAAGGGGCCTAACATTTGTGTTAGGGATTATGCTATGTACTTTTCATGCATTATTTTGTTTCTTAAAACAAGTCTTGAGTCGTTTTGGCCAGACTTTTATAAGAAAGGAAACAGTACTTCATCAGTTTAATTGAAGAATACATTAAAAAGTGATATGCCAATACTGACCCAAGGTTTTAGCATATAAGCTCTAAGGAGAAGGAGTACTGAAAGTTTATAGATGTAGTTATAAGTATTGTAGCTTGGTTACTTGCTACTTGTGAAAGTCATTTGACTTACACTATGATTTCCTCATTTATAAAATGAGTGTAATGATACCTGCTCTGCGTATGCTTCATAGTTTTTTTTTGTTAATAATATGTAAAGTAAAATGCTATTTTAAAAGCAAGTTGATATTAGTGTTAACATTTAAGATTAATAGATTTTAACTTCCTAGAAGTAAGCATTGAAGATAGCCAGCATTACTTATGGATGGAGCATTCTTGGTTCCTAGAAGTAAGAGACCTAAAAAAAAAAAAAAAGAAGCATCAGCTTACTATCTTCCAGGGCTTTGGTTGAAGAGCTTTGAACTTCTTAACACTGTCCCAGGTATAGATGGATTCAGTTGGTTCACTGTAGTAGGAAACTTCATTGCTGCATTTCTGAAGTAGACACACTTGGAGTGAGTCATTTTAGTTAGGTATTTCTGTGTAATTTGTTGTTGCTGTTGTTCAGTCACTAAGTCACGTCTGACTTTTTGTGACCCCCATGAACTGCAGCACACCAGGCTTCCAAGTCCTTCACTATCTTCAGGAGAGTGCTCAAACTCATGTCTGTTGAGTCAGTGATGCCATCCCACCATCTCATCCTCTGTCTCCGTTTTCTTCTTCTGCCTTCAATCTTTCCCAGTGTCGGGGTCTTTTCCAGTGAGTTGGCTCTTTGTATCAAGTGGCCAAAGTATTGGAGCTTCAGCTTCAGCATCAGTCCTTTCAATGAATATTCAGGGTTGATTTCCTTTAGGATTGATTGGTTTGATCTCCTTGTTGTACAAGGGACAGTCAAGAGTCTTCTCCAGCACCACAGTTCAAAAGCAAATTCTTTGGTGCTTAGTTTTCTTTGTTGTCCAACTCTCATATCTGTACATGACTACGGGAAAAATCATAGCTTTGACTATATGGACCTTTGTTGGCTAAATGATGTCTCTGCTTTTTAATTTGCTGTCTAGGTTTGTCACAGCTTTTCTTCCAAAGCGCAAGTGGCTTTTAATTTTGTAGCTGCAGTCACCATTCACAGTGATTTGAGGCTCAAAATCATTTATTTAGCTGTTTCTGTGTAATAAACCACTCCAAAACTTAGTGACTCATGTTGCTCATGATTTTAGAGGCAATTAGGCTGAACTCAGTGGGTGGTTCTGATCTTGGCTGGGTTCTCACGGTCAGCTGCAGGTTGGCTAGGCTGTTCAGCTTCTAGGGGTGCTAACAGGATATTGGTTCAGGGTGAGGGGTTTGTCTCAGCTCTCCTGATGATGTTTAATCCTCGAACAGGACTTATTTTAGTGGGGCTAGCAGGAGTTCAAGAATGAAAGAAGTGATGCTTAGGGTGTTTTGAGGCCAAGGCTCAGGACTAGCACTTCACTTCTGCTGCATGATATTGGCCAAAACAAATCATTGGTCATACCAGAGTTGAAAGGTGGGGGAGAGTGTCACCTTTTGATATGCAGAGCTGGGGAACCAGAGATCAAATTGCCAACATCTGCTGGATCATCAAAAAAACAAGAGATTTCGAGAAAAACATCTATTTCTGCCTTATTGACTATGCCAAAGCCTTTGACTGTGTGAATCACAATAAACTATGGAAAATTCTGAAAGAGATGGGCATACCAAACCATCTGACCTGCCTCTTGAGAAACCTGTATGCAGGTCAGGAAGCAACAGTTAGAACTGGATATGGGACAACAGACTGATTCTAAGTAGGAAAAAGAGTATGTCAAGGCTGTATATTATCACCCTGCTTATTTAACTTATATGTAGAGTACATCATGAGAAACACTGGGCTGGAGGAAGCACAAGCTGGAATCAAGATTGCCAGGAGAAGTATCAATAACCTCAGATATGCAGATGACACCACCCTTATGGCAGAAAGGCGGTGCTCTCCTTTCTCTCCCTGGTGGCTCAGATGGTAAAGTGTCTGCCCACGATGTGGGAGACCTGGGCTCAATCCCTGGGTCAGAAAGACCCCTTGGAGAAGGAAATGACAACCCACTCCAGTAATCTTGCCTGGAAAATTCCGTGGATGGAGGAGCCTGGTGGGCTCCAGTTCATGGGGTCACAAAGAGTCAGACACGACTGAGCAACTTCACTATGGCAGAAACTGAAGAAGAACTAAAGAGCCTCTTGATGAAGGTGAAAGAGAGTGAAAAAGTTGGCTTAAAGCTCAACATTCAGAAAACTAAGATCATGGCATCTGGTCCCATCACTTCATGGCAAATAGGTGGGGAAACAGTGGAAACAGTTGTAGATTTTATTTTTGGGGGCTCCAAAATCACTGAAGATGATGATTGCAGCCATGAAATTAAAAGACACTTACTCCTTGGAAGGAAAGTTATGACCAACCTAGACAGAATATTTAAAAGCAGAGACATTACTTTGTCAACAAAAGTCCGTCTAGTCAAGGCTATGGTTTTTCCTGTAGTCATGTGTGGATGTGAGTTGGACTATAAAAAAAGCTGAGCGCCGAAGAATTGATGCTTTGAACTGTGGTATTGGAGAAGAGTCTTGAGAGTCTCTTAGACTGCAAGAAGATGCAACCAGTCCATCCTAAAGTAGATCAGTCCTGGGTTTTCATTGGAAGGACTGATGTTGAAGCTGAAACTCCAATACTTTGGCCACCTGATAAGAACTGACTCATTGGAAAAGACCCTGATGCTGGGAAAGATTGAGGGTTGGATGAGAAAGGAACAACAGATGAGATGATTAGATGGCATCACTAACTCAATGGACATGAGTTTGGTTGGACTCCAGGAGTTGGTGATGGACAGGGAGATCTGGTGTGCTGCGGTTCATGGGGTTGCAAAGAATCGGACACCACTGAGGGACTGAACTGAACTGAAAGTCTTTCTGAGAAGTTGGGGATACAGAGAAGGGTGAGGAATTGTGTTCATTCTCATAATCTACTACATGGCTATTCTGGTTTATCTGGATGCTCCTGATTATATCAATGGTATTGGTAGTTTATCTGGTTTAGCATTTGTTCTAGACAGAAATACCCTAATAGGAGCATTAAATTATATTGTCATTCTGATCATGAAGAATACCTTTTGTAAGGATGCTGACTTTAAAGAAGATAGGGTCCATACATTTGCAGAAAAACAAAGTGTGCTCTCAGGCTTTTTCTTATAAATTAAACACATTAGTCTGTAACTGAAGAGAATTCTTTACTTTTGTTTTCTACCTAATTTGTCCTTTTTTGTTTTTAATTACTTTGCCTCCCTGTTATGGCCCTTTAATGGGCCGGGGCTTGAGGATAGAGATTGGACGAAAAGAAAATAAAGGAAAAGAGAAAGGAGAGAAAGAGAAATGAATAGAGACAAGGGACTAAGACTCTGATGGAGTAAAGGTGTTTATTCAGCATAATGTGGGCATATGTATACTGTCTTACAAGATAGCCTTTTCAGCAAAGATAAAGATCAAAAATCTTACAACTTATCCAGGAAACATAAGGCTAGAATCCTTCTAAATGAGAGGGGGGTTGTAAAACTCACTTTCCAAAACAGAAAGGGAAGAAGGCAGTAAATAGTTACTTTTACTTTAAGAATATATGCATTCCTTTTGTCCCTGGGAGACATATGCCTCTCCACTCATCTCTAAATATTCAGGGATTGATAAGGGACATCAGAAAACAGCACACAGGAAGCCTCCTGCCAAATGTTCCCTGACACTTCCCTATTTTCATTTTTCTATCTCTTCATGTTTTGTCATTTAATCCTGAAAATAAAGACAGATCATAGCATTTCCAGAATATTTTAAATTGATAGCTCCCTTTTCTATCTTGCCTTAATTTTTTGAAATAAAAATTATTTTTATTGGTTTGCTCTACATTTGCTTTAACATTATTCTTCCCCCTGATAAATTAATTTTTTAAATATAGATGGCCCCTTAAATGATATTGGAAGTTAGGGGCGCTCACCCCTCTGCCCATGCAGCTGGAAATTTGCATATACTTTTTGACTCCCTGAAAACTTTACTAATAACCTACTCTTGACTGGAAGCTTTACTGATAAACTGTTGGTTAACATATTTTATACATGTATTATGTTCTGTATTCTTACAATAGAGTAAGCTAGAGAAAAGAAAATGTTATTAAGAAAATCATGAGAAAAAGAAAATACATTTAACAATACCACATTGTATTTATCTATACCTTAAGTTTGCATCGTCTACATACAAGATGAATTATCTGTCTTGGCAGTATCTTCATCAATATTATCTTATATGATAAAAGTCACTGTAGATGTTGTATGTATTAGTACGGTATATCAAAGATGTAAAAATTATGTGAAAAATTAATTTATTTACAAGGTATAATGATTTATGTATTGATTAAAGAAGTAGCAATGTGATTGCTTTATGCTAGCTTAGTGTAATCAATATAATTACTTCATGGTAGCCTAGCCTATACACTAAAAAAATGAATCATTAGAAGGAACAAGATGATAGAGGAGAACACCAGCTGAGAGTGGATAGGAGTACCTGACCAGTGGAAAAGAATATATAGAACCATGCATAACTTGGTAGGATGAAGGAACTAGGGGGAAAAACAACAGTGTTAGTAGGACTTGACCTGCCCTCAGCAGGTGGGGGAACCGAAGCAGGGGTCTGATCCCCATATTGGGGCAATTGTCTGGGTTAGAGGAGAAACATTTAAGACTGAGAGTGAAACAGCTGATCTGTGGCAGCCTAAATGGAATGAGAATCAGACAGTCCTTGCGGCAGCCATAGGTACCCTAGATGATACGGTGGCTGGGAACTGGAGTTTAGGGATTGTGGAGCAATCCCAGGGTGAGGGCTGCTGTTGACTGTGGAGAGATGAATCCAGGGGATGTGAGGGAGGAGATCATGATGGGAAATGCCTGTGGAGGAAAGCCAGGCAGCCATAGAAGCAAGGTGACACTGCTGAGTCATGGGTAGGGGGCAGAGCCATCACCATAGTCTCTCTCCCCCCACATGCCAGCATCAGCAGCTAAACAGTAGAGAGGCTGGCCCATCAAATGCCTGGCACCCTGAACTACACAGTAGGACCCCACCCAGGGTGCCCTTTTAAGTGTGTGATGCACTGATCTACAGTGTAGGACCCCAGCCAGGGGGGCCCCTCTATGTGCCTGATGCACCCACCAACAGAGAAAGACCCCAGGCAAGGGAGCCCTCTAAATGCCTTAACAGGCGGAGCTACAGAGAAAGACTGGCTATAGATGGCCAGCTACAAGAAGTTTGAAAAAAGACTCAGGGCCAGATCTCCTAGGATGGAGGCAGTCCATGTCCCTGCACACTTTGTGCCACCAGAGTCCCCACAAGCCAAGCAGCCTACCACCTTCATGCTCAACTCTCACTAGGGCAGAACTGCCACAACCAAAAAAAAAAAAAAAAAAAAAAAATATGCATGCAGGGTTGCTTTGGTCATGTCCGAATCTTTGCAACCCTGTAAACTAGCCTGCCAGGCTTCTCTGTCAGGGAGGAGGGTTCTCCAGGCAAGAATACTGGAGCGTGTTGGCCCATACTGGATGCCACACCCTTCTAGAGCACTATATATTCTACGGCCCTTGCCGCCAATCCCCCTGAATACTTGATGCTGCCAGAACCCCTGCCACCCAAGCAGCTGCACCATCTCCAAAACTGGTCATCACAGGGACAAACCCAAGGCCTCCAGAGCAGCCTCAGGAGCAAACCCCAGTGGATGACCCACATACAGAGGTGGAGGTAAAATCACATTTGAAATCCAGGGTTAGTGTGACTGAGAAAGAAGACCCCAAATCTTCCCACTAGCCGTACAAGCTGCAGGTTTAATCCACATGATCAATTAGGCAGACACTGTGTCTGTGGAATGTATAAAAGGTCATTGAAATCTCCCACAAAAGAAAACACACTAGTTCTGGTAGCTGTGGACACTGGAGGCAAGAACACACAGGAGTAGGACCAAATTAGAGTCTGAGCTGCCCCCAGAGCAGGTCCAGAGATCAGCACAGTGTTGGAGGGTATCCTAGGGAGGTAAGATGGACTGTGACTCCTAGGGAGAGAAAGGACTTTGACAGCAGTGACTCCAGAAAACCATTTATTATTATTATGCTTTGACTTGTTCTGTACATTCTTTTGCTTTCTTTTCCCCGCTCTGTTATAGTTGTTGATTTTACTAGTACTTTGAAATCTAATTAAGCTTTTGAGGTTTTTTTCTCCTCAGTCACGTCTTTTTATTGTTGTTATAAACCTCTGCCTCTACATTAGGCTTTTGCAGTTCTGTGCTGTTTTCCATCTTTTTTTTTTCATGCTTAATTTTAATTTTTAAACCTATTATTATTTTTTCTACTTTTATTCCTTTGTTTGCTTTTCCTACTGTTCTTTCCCCCTTGCCATTAAACTTTAATGTATATAAATCTTCATCTACCTCTGTTTAACTTTGCATATCAATTCTTTCTTTTCTTTCTTTCATTTCATCTCAACATTTGTTAGTTTTTTTTTTATTTTTTTATTGCTCTATTCCCCACTTGGCACCTTGCTTTTTTTATTTTTATTTTTTTTTTATTTATTCTTTTTTATTGTTTTTGCCATACATTGTCATGATATCACCATGGGTTTACATATGCTTCCCCTCCGGAACCCCCCTCCCTCCTCCCTCCCCCCCGGGAAATCTCGCTGCACCAGCCCCGAGCATCAATTGGGCTGGCGATTGATTAGACACATGAAAATTAACATGCTTCAATGCCCTTCTCCCATATCATCCCACCCTTACCCTCATCCACAAAGTCCACGAGTCTATTCTATACATCAGCGTTCCTTTTGCTGTCTCGCATGTTGGGTTCTCGTTACCGTCTTTCTAAATTCCATATATATGTGTTAATATACTGTATTGTTGTTTTTGCTTCTGGCTTACTTCACTCTGGATAATGGGCTCCAGTTTCATCCATCTGAGTAGAATTGCTTCAAATGAATTTTTTTTTTTTAATGCTGAGTAATATTCCATTGTGTATATGTACCACAGCTTTCTTATCCATTTGTCAGTTGATGGGCATCTAGGTTGCTTCCATGTCTTGGCTATTGTAAACAATGCAGCGATGAACATTGGGGTACACGTGGCTCTTTCAATTCTGGTTTCCTCGGTGTATATG
>ML663009.1:47011521-47139138 GCA_007570785.1 Antilocapra americana | reverse complement strand
TATAAAAGTTTTAAAAATTTAAAAGATGTTCCTAGTACAGTTATAAGTAAGGCTTTCTCTGGTGCTGGTGCGTGCAGTGAAGGGAAGGGTCTGTAGATTTTCAGATTATTCCTTGGTCCGGCTTCTCCTTCTCACAGTCTATAGACTCCTTTCTATGCAGTCTGCGCCACCTGCAGGGAATTAATCTGCTACTCCTGTCAGTTTCAAAGCTGTTTGCTCCGCTCGCCTCAGCGTCCTCTGTTTGCTGGTCTTTTAAGTGTCTATTCAGCGCTTTGGAGTTTGCCCTGCTCCTGGTGAGAGGGCTTCCCCCGCCCCCTCTGCTCAGGCTCTCTGTCGTCCGCCCAGCACAGTTGGGGAGTGGGGCTTCTCCCCTCCCCTGGCCCAGCCGCTCGGTTTTCTCGCCTGCAGCTGAGCACGCCTTCTAAGGTGTGTACAGCACCGATCCGTCCAGAATCCCCAGAAGTCTTGGTTAGCCTCCCCGGGGCTGGGTTATGCCCACTGCTCTCAGGCGGGGGATGGGCCGGTCCACAGCCCACAGCTGCCCAGCTCCACCCGGCCGGCTGCCTCTCTGTTGACTCCTCACCGCCCTTTGTTTTGTGCATGGGCCCGCAAGGGGGGGGGGGTGCTTTTCCTGGGATGTTAGGTCCCTCGGGCTGCACCGTTCCCTGAGCGCGCCGCCCGCCCCTCTCTGAGCAGGAGCAGTCCGCTTCAGCTAGTGGGGGGTGGGGCGCCCGTGCTGCCGCTCCACTGTGCCTTGTAGCCAGAGACGTACCTTGCAGGGCTTAGCTATTAATCTGCTTTTACTCCCAGCTATATTGCTCTCCAAGATTCACTGCAGATCTGCCAGAGAGAATGCTCCCTGGTATTCGGAAACCTTTCTCCTCTTTTTTTTTTTTTTTCCTCTTTATTCCAGACTCCCCTTCTGGGACGGAACCCGTCCCCAGCTCTTTGTCTCTCCCTTTACTTTTTTTTCTTTCTTTCTTTTGTCCTACCTCCTCACTTCGGCAATGGGTCGCCCCTCCAGATGCCCGATGTCCTCTGCCAGCATTCAGTTCCTGTTTTTTGGAGTTTGCTTGGCCTTTAAAAGTTCTTTTGGTATATTTATTGGGGAGAGAGTGTTCTCCCCGTCCTATTCCTCCGCCATCTTAGTTCCCTCTCCGGCACCTTGCTTTAGTTTTGTTTTCCAGTTCGTGCTTTACTTAGTTTTGTTCTTAACTGGTAGATACAATTTTTGTTTTCCTTTATTTGTCAATCTATTATACTTTATTTTTGTTGGATTGTTTTGATTTTGCTTATGGGTATATATGTATATGTGTATATTCAGTCACACTCTTTATTGTTGTATATAAACCTCTGCCTCTACATTGGGCTTTTGCAGTTCTGTGGAGTTTACCTTTTTTTTCCCTTTTCTCTTTTAAAAACGTTTTAAAGCTATCATATTATTTTCTACATTTCTTCATTTGCTTGCTTTTCCTACTTTTCTTTTCCCCTTGCCATTAAACTTTGATGTACATAAATCCTCTCTATTTACCTCTATTTAACTTTGCATATCAGTTCTTTCTTTCCTTTCCTTTCCTCTCAACATATTTGTTAGTTTTATTTTTATTGCTTTATTCCCCAATTGGCACCTTGTCTTAGTTTTGTTTTCCAGTCTGTGCTTTACTTAGTTTTGTTCTTACTGGTAGATATAATTTTTGGTTTCCTTTGTTCACTGGGTAAATCTATTGTACTTTATTTTTGTTGGACTGTTTTGATTTTGCTTATGAGTGTATATGTATATTCAGTCACACATTTTATAGTTGTTATAAACCTCTGCCTCTACACTGGGCTTTTGCAGTTCTATGGAATTTTCCTCTTCTTTATTCTTCCTTTCCCCCCCCTCTTTATTATAATTTTAACTTTTAATTTTTAAAAACTATTATACTTTTTCTACATTTACTCCTTTGTTTTCCTTTCCTACTGTTCTTTTCCCATTGCAGTTAATCTTTAATGTATATAAAGCCTCTTCATCTACTTCTATTTAACTTTGCATATCTATTCTTGCTTTCTTTTCTTTCTTTCCTTTCCTCTCAACATATATGTTAGTTTTGTTTTCATTATTTTATTCTCCACTTGGCATATTGCTTTAGTTTGTTTTAGTTAGTTTTGTTCTTAACCGGTAAATATAACTTTTGATTTCCTTTGTTTGCTGGGTCAATCTACTGTACTTTATTTTGTTGGGATGTTTTGACTTTGCTTATGGGTGTATATATATGTGTGTGTGTGTATATTTCATTATTTTAGTTACTATTTGCCTGATTTTGTAACTGTCATTTGTCTGGTGTTCATCTTTGGTTTCTCATTTTTGGGTATTTGTTTTAATTTCACTTAATATAATAACAAACCACTCGTGGAATCTTCATTCCTGACCACAGATCAAGCCCTGAGCCTTTGGAGTGGGAACACAGACTCCAAGACCCTAGACTACCAGAGAACTAACCCTAGGGAGTATCAAACAGTGAGAACTCGCACAAAGGAAACCACTTGAATACAAGACCCAGCATCACCCAACCACCAGTAGCACTCTGTACAGGACACCTCATCTACACAAACAAAACAAAAATACAAACCCAATCATCAGCAGACAGGATTACCACCTCACTCAGCCTTGCCAATCAGAGGAAAACAAATAACACCAACAAAAAACTCAGCACAAATCTCACTTTATATGAAGCTTACACAAACCACTGGAGCAACCTTAGGAGGGCAGAAACCAACAGGAAGAAAGAATACAATCTTGAAGACTGGGGAAAGGAGACCTCAAGCACAATAAGTTAAAAAAAAGATGGTGAAAAGGCAGAGAAATACTACACAAATGAAGGAACAAATCAGAAACACAGAAGTCCATATAAATGATAAGGAAATAGGCAAACTGCTTGAAAAAGAATTCAGAATAATCATAGTAAAAATGATTAAAAACCTTGAAAACAAAATGGAAAAAATGCAAGAATCAATTAACAAAGAACTAGAAGAATTAAAGAATAAACATACAGTGACAAACAGGTCAATTACTGAAATTAAAAATATTCTGGAAGGAATCAATAGCAGAATATCTGAAGCAGAATAATGAATCACTGAGCTGGAAGATAAAGTGGTGGAAATAAGTTCTGAAGAGCAGAATAAAGTAAAAAGAATGAAAAGAACTGAGGACAGTCTCAGAGACCTCTGGGACAATATCAAATGCACCAACATTCAAATTATAGGGATCCCAGAAGAAGAGAAAAAGAAAGATATGAGAAAATCTTTGAAGAGATGATAGTTGAAAATTTCCCCAGCGTGGAAAAGGAAATACTCAAGTCCAAGAGGTGCAGAGTCCCATACAGAATAAACCCAAAGAGAAACACGCCAAGACACATACTAATCAAACTAACAAAGACTAAGCACAAATAAAGAATATTATAAGCAGCAAGGGAAAAGCAACAAGTAACATACAAGGGAAATTCTATCTGTTTAACAGCTGATCTATTTGCAGAAACTCTGCAGGCCAGAAGGCATGGCAGGATATATTTAAAGTACTGAAAGGGAAAAATCTACAATCAAGATTAATGTAGCTGCTAGGATCTCATTCAAAATTGATGGAGAAATCAAAAGCTTTTCAGACAAACAAAAGTTAATAGAATTCAGTACCACCAGACCAGGTTCATGACAAATGTTAAAGGACTTATATAGTCAGGAAACAGAAGAGAAGGGAAAAAGATCTACAAAATCAACCCCAAACAATTAAGAAAATGTCGATAGGAATATATATATATCAATAATTACTTTAAATGTAAATGGATTAAGTGCTCTAACCAAAAGACACAGACTGGCTGAATGGATACAAAAACAGGGCTCATATATATGTTGTCTGTAAGAAACCTACTTCAGACCTCAAGACACAAATAGACTGGAAGTGAGAGTATAGAAAAATATATTCCATGCAAGTGGGAAAAAGAAATCTAGAGTAGCAATCCTCATATCAGACAAAATAGACCTTAAAATAAAGATTACAAGAGCTAAGGAAGGGCACAACATAATGATCAAGGGATCAATCTAAGAAGAAGCCATAACAATTGTAAATATATGCACCCAACATAGGAGCACCTCAATATATAAGACATACACTAACAGACATAAAAGGAGAAATTGACAATAACACAATTATAGTAAGAGACTTTAACACCCCACTCACACCAATGGACCAATCATCAAAATAGAAAATTAATAAGGAAACACGTCTTAAATGATACATTAGATGAGATGGATCTCATCAATATCTTCAGAGCATTCCATCCAGTTGCAGAAGAGTACACCTTCTTCTGTGGCTATTCTCCAGGATATGGAATTTTCTTCAGGATAGACCACATCTTTGGTCACAAATCAAACCTCAGTAAATTTAAGAAAATTGAAATAGTATCAAGCATCTTCTGGAGAAGGCAAAGGCAACCAACTCCAGTACTCTTGCCTGGAAAATCCCATGGATGGAGTAGCTTGGTAGGCTGCAGTCCATGGGGTCGTGAAGAGTCAGACATGCCTGAGTGACTTCACTTTTACTTTTCACTCTTACGCATTTGAGAAAGAAATGTCAAGCCACTCCAGTGTTCTTGCCTGGAGACTCCCAGGGACCGCGGAGTCTGGTGGGTTGCCGTCTATGAGGTCTCACAGAGTTGGACACGACTGAAGCAACTTAGCAGCAGCAGCAAGAATCTCCTCCAACCACAATGGTCTGAGACTAGGTATCAACTACAAGAAAAAAGCTGTAAGAAATTCAAATACATGGACATTAAGCAATACATTCCTAAATAACCAACAGGTTACCGAAGAAATCAAAAGAGAGATAAAAAATTTCTAGAAACAAATTTCAGTGAAAACACGATACCTCAAAACCTATGGGATGTAGCAAAAGCAGTTCTAAGAGAGAAGTTTATAGCAATACAGTCCTACCTCCGAAATAATAAAAGCAATGAATAGAAAACCTAACTTACACCTAAAGCAACTGGAAAAGAAGAACAACCCCCTCTCCCTCCAAATTAGAAGGAAAGAAATCATTAAGGTCAGAGAAGAAATTCACAATGAATATTACTTGGCCATAAAAAGGAACACCATTGAGTCAGTTCTAATGAGGTGGTTGAACCTAGAACCTATTATACTGAGTGAAGTAAGTCAGAAAGAGAAAGATAAATATTGCATTCTAACACATATATATGGAATCTAGAAGAATGGTAGTGAAGAATTCACTTACAGGGCAGCAATAGAGAAACAGATATAGAGGATAGACTTATGGACATGGGACGAGGAGATTGGAGGGTGAGATGTTTGGAAAGAGTAACATGGAAACTTACATTACAATATGTAAAATAGATAGCCAATGGGAATTTGTTGTATGGCTCAGGAAACTCAGTCAGGGGCTCTGTATCAACCTAGATGAGGGGGATGGGAAGGGAGATGGGAGGGAGGTTCAAAAGGGAGGTTTAGCTAAATACCAGACCATTTGACCTATCTCTTGAGAAAACTATGAAGGTCAAGAAACAACAGTTAGAACTGGACATGGAACAACAGACTGGTTCCAAATAGGAAAAGGAGTACGTCAAGGCTGTACATTGTCACCTTGCTTATTTAACTTATATGCAGAGCACATCATGAGAAACCCTGGGCTGGAGGAGGCACAAGCTAGAATCAAGATTTCCAGGAAAAATATCAATAACCTCAGATATGCAGATGACACTACCCTTATGGCAGAAAGTGAAGAGGAACTAAAAAGCCTCTTGATGAAAGTGAAATAGAGTGAAAAAGTTGGCTTAAAGCTCAACATTCAGAAAACTAAGATCATGGCATCTGCTCCCATCACTTCACGGGAAACAGTGTCAGACTTTATTTTTCTGGGCTCCAAAATCGCTACAGATGGTGATTGCAGCCATGAAATTAAAAGATGCTTACTCCTTGGAAGGAAAGTTATGACCAACCTATTTAGCATATTTAAAAGCAGAGACATTACTTTGCCAACAAAGGTCCATCTAGTCAAGGCTATGGTTTTTCCAGTAGTCATGTATGGCTGTGAGAGTTGGATGGTGAAGAAAGCTGAGCACCAAAGAATTGATGCTTTTGAACTGTGGTGTTGAAGAAGAATCTTGAAAGTCCCTTGGACTGCAAGAAGATTCAACCAGTCCATCCTAAAGGAGATCAGTCCTGGGTGTTCACTGGAAGGACTGATGTTGAAGCTGAAACTCCAATACTTTGGCTACCTCATGTGAAGAGTTGACTCTTTGGAAAAGATCTTAATGCTGGAAGGGATTGAGGGCAGGAGGAGACGGGGTCAACAGAGGATGAGATGGCTGAATGGCAACACCGACTCGAAGAACATGAGTTTGGATAAACTCTGGGAGTTGGTGATGGACAGGGAGGCCTGGGGTGCTTCGATTCATGGAGTTACAAAGCGTCAGACATGACTGAGCGACTGAACTGAACTGAACTGATGGCTGATTCATGTTGAGTTTTGACAGAAAACAACACAATTCTGTAAACCAATTATCCTTCAGTAAAAGTAAATTAAAAATGAATGATTAAAAGAATTTTATAGCATATAGTATACAGTCTTATTCATGGTATAAATTGGAAACATTACATTAAAAAATCACTTAGATAGGCTGATACTGTTTCCCCAGTCATGAGAGGGAGGCATACTCTACAGTAATACAATTCTTTGAAAACAAGATATAAAGTACCAAGGACATTAACATATTATGAATCTTATATCTCTTTATGTCTATAGAAGGATAGGCTTTCCATTTAAATACAAATCTTGCATATGGTATTCTATATAATGAATACTTAGGAGATGATCATGACACGAAAATATCTCTTATAGTTCTTGCTGTACAGTTATTAGATTTTCACATGAAGACATATAAACACAACAAATAAGTTTATTAACAGCATGATGATTATTTACTATTCATTAAGTGAAATGAATAGTAAAGGACGACAGTAAGGGAGAAGGGGAAGACAGAGCGTGAGGAAATCACTGACTCGATGGACATGAGTCTGGGTGGACTCCAGGAGTTGGTGATGGACAGGGAGGCCTGGCATGCTGTGATTCATGGGGTCGCAAAGAGTCGGACATGACTGAGAGACTGAACTGAACTGACTGAAGTGAAATGGATCATAATAAAGGTTTTCATTCTCATAGTATTTACCTTGAGTAGTCTGAGGAGGAGGATGAAGAGAAAGTTAATCTTGCCGTGTCAGGGTAGCAAGAGACAGAAGAGGTGGAAGACGTCTGGGGGAGCCAGGAGAGGCAGGCACATTCTGTGTAACTTTATGGAAATACATTGTAATTTCTGTCTTTTTTACTTTGTCTTTTCACTAAAAATGTTTTAACCTGGTACGAATCCTTGCAGTATTTGCTTTAGTATCATTACCCATATTACAGAAAGATCCATGTCGTAAAAGAAGTCAAATGCAGTTTTGCATAATTGGAGCCCTTCTGCCAGATTGTCTAATTTGTTTTCTAGCACTGCTGCTTCTACAACTTCTTTCTCATCTAGTTCAAAAACACACATCTTCATCAATTTGTCTTCTGTTAATTCCTCTGAATGTGGTGTCTATCAGTTCATGAATTTCTCCAAGATCCTTATCCTGAAACCCTTCCTCCACCCCCACCCCAACCTCTGCAAGTGTTTTTTGGTTGTATCCATGATCTTTCTCATGATTTCCTCGATTGGCTCTATCATAAATCCTGTGGAGTCATGTAACACATCTGAACATAGTTTTTGGCAACAGGAATTTACAGTTTCAGGCTTAATGGCTTTCTCTAAAATAACCATGGTGTCTTCAGTGATGCAGTCTTACCAGACTTTCATCATGTTCTCTCTATCAGGGTTCTTTTCCATTGTGTTGATAGTTCTCTCCATAAAGTACCATGTGTAATGAGACTTACAGGTCCTTAGGGTCCCCTGATGTAGACACTGAATTAGAGATGTTGTGTTTGAGGGGAAGAAGATCACTTTGATGTCCTCAATACTGAACTCAATAATTGAACTCATGGGGTTCTGGGTGGCCAGTGGTATTGTCCAATAGCAAAATAACTTTGAAAGGCAGTTCCTCATTGGCAAGATACTTTTTAACTTCAAGGACAAAGCTTCAGTGGAAGCAATCCAGAAAAACTGTTCTCATTTTCAGTCCTTGTACAACTCAAAGACTAGCAGCAGGTGTTTATCTTTTCCCTTCAAGGCACAAATGTCAACAATTTTATAAATAAGAGCGGTGCTGATTGTAAACTCATTGTATTTGCACAGGTCAGTAGTTAGCCTCTCCCTCCCTGCCTTAAATCCTAGTGCTCATATCTCTTCCTTACTAATAAATGTCATGCATGGGATTTCTTTCTAGAATAGGGCACTTATGTCTGTATTAAAAAAAAAGAAGAACTATTCAGGAAGATATCCATTCTCCTCAATGACATTCTTAATGGCATTTGGGAACTTGTCTGCTGCCTCTTGGTCAGCATAAGTTTCTCCTCCTATGGTCTTGACATTTTTTAAAAGAAAGCCAAGCCTCTTTTAAAAATTATTAAACCATCCTTTGCTAGCATTAAATTCTCCAGTTTTAGATCCATCACCTACTTGCTTTAAATTGTCATGTAATGGTTTTGCTTTTTCTTGACTCATATTAGAGTTTACAGATATGCCTTTCTTTTAGCAACCCTGCTTCCGTATGGAAGTTGCATTTCAATATAAGATAAAAAAGTATTTTGCATTTTCTTTTCCAATCTGGATTCCTTTTATTTCTTTTTCTTCTCTGATTGCCATGGCTAGGACTTCCAAAACTATGTTGAATAATAGTGGTGAGAGTGGGCACCCTAGGTGTGTTCCTGATCTTAGAGGAAATGCTTTCAATTTTTCAACATTAAGAATAATGTTTGCTATGTGCTTGTATATGGTCTTTATTAAATAAAGGTATGCCAAATTTCTGGAGAGTTTTATCATTAATGGGTGTTGAATTTTGTCTAAAACTTTTTCTGCATCTATTGAGATTATCATATCTTATCATAGCATAATCATATGCTTTTATCCTTCAGTTTGTTAATGTGGTGTATCATATTGATTGATTTGCATACATTGACAAATCCTTGCATTCCTAAGATAAATCCCTGTTGACCATAGATTATGACCCTTTTAATGTATTCTTGGATTCTGTTTGCTAGTATTTTGTTGAGGATTTTTGTATCCATATTCATCAATGATACTGGCCTGTTATTTTCCTTTTTTGTGTGGTTTCTTTGTCTGGTTTTGGTGTCAGGATGCTGGTGGCCTCATAGAATGAGTGTTTCTCCCTCTGCAGTTTTTTGGAAGAGTTTGAGAAGTGTATGTGTTAGGTCTTCTCTAAATGTTTCATAGAATTCACCCGTGAAGTCATCTGGCCCTGGGCTCTTATTTACTGGAAGATTTTAATCACAGTTTCAGTACTTGTGAACAGTCTGGTCATATTTTATATTTCTTTCTGGTTAAGTCTTGGAAGGTCGTCCAAGAATTTGTCTATTTCTTCCAGGTTGTCCATTTTATTGATATAGTTGCTTGTCTCTTATGAATCCTTGCATTTCTGCAGTGTCAGTTGTAACTTCTGTAACTGTTTGCAGATAACATGATATTATAGAAAACCCTAAAGATGCCACCAGAAAACTTCTAGAGTTAATCAATGGATTTGGTAAAGTCATATGATATAAAATTAATACACAGAAATTTCTTGCATTCCTATACACTAACAGCAAAAAATCAGAAAGAGAAATTAAGGAAACAATCCCATTCACCACTGCAGCAAAAAGAATAAATACCTAGGAATAAACTTTAAGGAGACAAAATACCTGTGAAGAAAATGATGATGCAGTGATGAAAGAAATTAAAGATGACACACACAGATGGAGAGATATACCATGTTCTTGGATTTGAAGAATGAATATTGTGAAAATGACTACATTACTCCTAAGCTCAATACAATCTCTATCAAATTACCAATGCCATTTTCTCAGAAATTGAACAAAACATTTTATGATTTCTTTTTTATTGTTTTACAAATTTTATTTTTATCTTTTAAAAAAATATGTTTCAGGAGTACAGCATTATGATTTGACATCTACGTACACTACAGAGTGATCACTACCACAAATGTAGTTGCCATATATCATCTCCTTCACCCAGTTTACGTACTCTTCTTCATTTCCCCTCTGGTAACTACTAGTCTAAAGCAATGACAAACCTAGACATAATGTTGAAAAGCAGAGACATTACTTTGCCGACAAAGGTCCATCCAGTCAAAGTTATGGTTTTCCCAGTAGTCATGTATGGATGTGAGAGTTAGACTATAAAGAAACCTGAGCGCCAAAGAATTGATGCTTTTGAACTGTGACGTTGGAGAAGACTCTTAAGAGTCCCACGGACTGCAAGGACATCAAGCTAGTCAATTCTAAAGGAAATCAGTCCTGAATGTTTGTTAGAAGGACTGAAGCCAAAGCTGAAGCTCCAATATTTTGCCCACCTTTTGTGAAGAACTGACTCATTGGAAAAGATCCTGATGCTGGGAAAGATGGAAGGCAGGAGAAGGGGACAACAGACAATGAAATGGTTGGATGGCATCCCTGACTCAATGGACATGAGTTTGAGCAAGCTCTGGGAGTTAGTGATGGACAGGGAGGCCTGGTGTGCTGCAGACCATGGGGTTGCAGAGCTGGACACTGGGTGATTGAACAACAACCATCACTAATATGTTCTGTTTGTTTTTTTGTTTATCTTTGTTTGTTCATTTGTTTTGCCTTCGGATTCCACATGTGGGTGAAATCAAATGACATTTTTCTTTGTCTCTCTGATTTATCTTAGCATAATACTTTCAAGGTCTATCCATGTTTATTGTAAAAAACAGAATTTTATTCTTTTTTTATGGTTGAGTGATATTCCATTAAAACTATTGCTTTTCTTGCCTTTCTCCAAGTCTTCCATAAACTCTTTTTATATCCTCTCCTGCTACTGTCCACTTTCACCACAGTGCTCTAGGCATAAAGTTTTTGTTACTTTAACACAACAAGTAAGCGTGTTTGGGTTTTTGTCTTTGTTTTCATTTCACTTGCAATCTCATTACCAAGACTGCTGAATTCTGCTTCCTCTCTTACTTCAAGAATCTACTGAAATATAAGGATTTTTGCTGGTATTTTCTTGACTATATGATTTTTTCAAAGATTTATTTATTTTTTAATTGAAGGATAATTGCTTTACAGGATTTTATTATTTTCTGTCAAACATCAACATAAATCAGCCATAGGTGTATGGATGTCTCCTCCTTCTTAAAACTCCCTCTCATCTCCCTCCCAATCCCACCCTTCTAGATTGTCACAGAGCCCCTGTTTGAGTCATACAGCAAATTCCCATTGGCTATCTGTTTTGCATATGGTAGTGTAAGTTTCCATGTTATTCTCTCCATACATCTCATCCTCTCCTCCCCTCTCCCTGAAGTCTGTTCTCTGTTTCTCCATTGCTACCTTGCAAATAAATTCATCAGTATCATCTTTCTAGATTCCATATATATGTGTGTGTGTTATATCTTTCTCTTTCTGACTTATTTCACTCTATTTAATAGACTCAGGGTTCGTACACCTCATTAGAACTGACTTAAATGTGTTCCCTTTTATGGCTAAGTAATATTCTACTGTGTATATGTACACAGCTTCTTTATCCATTCATCTGTCAATGTACATCTAGGTTGCTTCCATGTTCCAGCTATTGTAAATAGTGCTGCGATGAACAATGGGACACGTGTCTTTTTCAACATTGGTTTCCTCCGAGCATATGGCTAGGATTGGGATTTCTGGGTCATATGGTAGTTTTATTTCTGGTTTTTTATAGAAATCTTCATACCGTCTTCCTTAGTGGCTGTATCAATTTACCTTCCACCAGCAATGCAAGAGGGTTCTCTTTTCTCCACATCATTTTCAACATTTATTGCTTGTAGACTTTTTGATGATGGCCATTCTGACTGGTGTGAGGTGGTATCTCATTGTAGTTTTCATTTGCATTTCTCTAATGGTGAGCGATGTTGAGCATATTTTCATGTGTTTGTTAGCCATTTGTATGTCTTTGGAAAAATGTCTGTTTAGGTCTTTTCCCCTCTTTTTGATTGGGCTGTTTGTTTTTCTGGTATTGAGTTGTATGAGTTGCTTATATATTTTGGAAATTTATCCTTTGTCAGTTGTTTCCTTTGCTATTATTTTCTCCCATTCTGAGGGTTGTCTTTTCACCTTGTTTATAATTTCTTTTGCTGTACAAAAGCTTTTAAATTTAATTAGATCCCACTTGTTTATTTTTGTTTTTCTTTCCATTACTCTAGGAGGTTAGTCATAGAGGAACTTGCTTTGATTTATGTCATTGAGTGTTTTGCCTATGTTTTCCTCTAAGTGTTTTATAGTTTCTGGTCTTCCACTTAGGTATTTAATCCATTTTTAGTGTATCTTTGTGTATGATGTTAGGAAATGTTCTAATTTCATTCTTTTGCTGTCCAGTTTTCCAAACACCACTTATTGAAAAGGCTATCTTTGCCCCATTTTATATTCTTGCCTCCTTTTTAAAACACGAGGTACCCAAAGGTGCATGGCTTTATCTCCGGGCTCTCTATCTTGTTCCATTGGTCTATAGTTCTGCTTTTGTACCAGTACTGTACTGTCTTGTATAGCCTGAAGTCAGGAAGGTTGATTCCTCCAGCTCCATTCTTCTTTCTCAAGACTGCTTTGGCTATTTGAGGTCCTTTGTGTTTCCATATGAATTGTGAAGTTTTTTGTTCCAGTTCTGTGAACAATGCCATTGGTAATTTGATAGGGATTGCATTGAATCTGTAGACTGAGTTTGGTAGTATAGTCATTTTCATAATATTGATTCTTCCTATCCAGGAACATGGAATATCTCTCCATCTGTTTATGTCATCTTTGATTTCTTTCATCAGTGTCTTGTAATTTTCCATTTATAGTTCTTTTTTCTCCTTAAGTAGGTTTATTCCTAGATATTTTATTCTTTTTGTTGCAGTGGTGAATGGGATTGATTCCTTGGTTTCTCTTCCTGATCTATCATTTTTAGTATATAAGAATGCAAGTGATTTCTGTATATTGACCTTTTACCTGTGATTTTACTGAATTTACTGATTGGCTCTAGTAATTTTCTGATAGTTTCTTGTGGGTTTTCTATGTATAGTATCATGTCATCTGCAAATAGTGAGAGTTTCACTTCTTATTTTCCAATCTATATTCCTTTTATTTCTTTTTCTTCTCTGATTGCTTTAGCTACGATATCCAAAACTATGTTGAATGATAGTGGTGAGAGTGAACGCCCTTGACTTCCTGCCCTTAGAGGGAGTGCTTGCAGTTTTTCACCATTGAGAATAATGTTTGCTGTGAACTTGTCATGCATGGCCTTTTCTATGTTGAGGTGGTGTCATTCCATGCCCATTTTTCAAAGTGTTTTTTTTTTTTTATCGTAAATGAGTGCTGAATTTTGTGAAAGGCTTTTTCTGCATCTATTGAGGTGATCATATGGTTTTTATTTTTCAATGTATCATATTGATTGATTTGTGTGTATTGAAGAATCCTTGCATCCCTGGAATAAACCCAACTTGATCATGTGTATGAGCTTTTTAATGTGTTGCTGAATTCTGTTTGCTAGAACTTTATAGAGGATTTTTACATCTATTTTAATCAACGATATTTTAATCAATTATACATCTATTTTTTATTGTCTTTGCCTGGTTTTGGTATCAGGGTGGTTGTGGCCTCATACAGTGAGTTTGGAAGTGTTCCTTCCTCTATAATTTTTTGGAAGAGTTTCAGAAAAATAGGCATTACATTTTCTCTAATGGTTTCTAGAATTTCCCTGGGAAGCCATCTGGCTCTGGGCTTTTGTTTTTTGGGGAGTTTTTGATCACAACTTCGATTTCAGTGTTTGTAATTGGTTTGTTCCTAATTTCTATTTCTTCCTGGTTCAGTCTTGGGAGGTTGAACTTTTCTAAGAATCTATCCATTTCCTCTAGGTTGTCTATTTTATTAGCATATAGTTGCTCATAATATTCTCTTATGATCCTTTGTATTTCTGTGTTGTCTGTTGTAACCTCTTCTTTTTCATTTCTCATTTTTAAAACATTTTATCCTTTTTTTCTTGATGGGTCTGGCTAAAGGTTCATCAGTTTTGTTTATCATCTCTAAGAACCAGCTTTTAGTTTTATTAATTTTTGCTATTATTTCCTTCACTTATTTTTCTTTTATTTCTGCTCTGATCTTTATGATTTCTTTCTGTCTGCTGACTTTACCATTTTTTGTTATTTTTTTTACTCCTTCTTTAGACATAGAGTTAGGTTGTCTATTTGATGCTTTTCCTGTTTCTTGAGGTAGGATTGTATTGCTATGAACTTCCCTCTTTGAACTACTTTTTGCTGAATTCCATAGGTTTTGGGTCATCGTGTTTTGTTTGTCATTTGTTTCTGGGAATCTTTTGATTTCCCTTCTTATTTTTTCAGTAATGTCTTCTTTATTTAGTAATGTATTGTTTAATCTCCATGAGTTTGTTTTTTTTTGCAGTTTTTTCCACTCTAGTTGATACTTACTCTCAGAGTTGTGGTCAGAGAAGATTCTTGATACAATTTCAATTTTCTTAAACTTATTGTGGCTTAATTTGTGGCCCAGGATGTAGTTTATCCTCAAGAATGTTCCTTGTGAACTTGAGAAGAAAGTGTATTCTTCTGCATTTAGATGTTAAGTCTTGAAGATACAGATTAGGTCCATTTTGTCTAATGATTCATATAAGGTTTGTGTTTCCTTGATGATTCTCTGTTTTGATGATCTGTTCATTGGTGTAATTTGGGTGTTGAAGTCCCCTACTATTATTGTGATACTGTCAATTTCCCTTATTATGCCTGTTATGGTTTGCCTTACATATTAAGGGGCTCTATGTTGGGGGAATAAATATTTATAATTGTTATGTCTTCTTCTTGGATTGATCCTTTGAACATTATGTAGTGTCCTTCTTTGTCTCTTAAAATATTCTTTATTTTAAAATCTATTTTATCTGAAATAAGGATTGCAACTCCAGCTTTCTTTTGTTTTCCATCCTTTTGCTTTCATTCTGTTTGTGTCTCTGGGTCTGAGGTGGATCTCTTGTAGGCAGCATGTATGTGTCTTGTTTTTGTATCCATTCAGTTAGTCTGTATCTTTTGGTTGGTGCATTTAATCTGTTTACATTTAAAGTAATTATTGATTTATATGTCCCTATTGGCATTTTCTTAATTGTGTTGTATTTTTTTTGTAGGCCTTTCATGTCTCTCATGTTTATTAGCTATGCGCGTCCCTTTAGTATTTGTTGTAATGCTGGTTCAGTGGTGCTAAATTCTCTTAACTTTTGCTTGTCTGTAAAGCTTTTGATGTCTCCATCAATTTTGAATGAGATCTTTGCAGTGTATACTAATCTTGGTTGTAGATTGTTTTCTTTAAGTACTTTAAATAAATCCTGACATTCCCTTTGGCCTGCAGAGTTTCTGCTGAAAGATATGCTTTTAATCATATGGATTTTCCCTTGTATGTTACTTGTTGCTTTTCCCTTGCTGCTTTTAATATTCTTTGTGTTTAACCTCTGTAGCTTGATTAATATGTTTCTTGATGTGTTTCTCCTTGGACTTATCCTGTAAGTGACTCTCTGTGCTTCTTGGATTTAATTGACTATTTCTTTTCCCATGCTGGGGAAGTTTTCAACTATCATTTCTTCAAAAATGTTCTCAGTGCCTTTCTTTTCATCTTCTTCCTCTGTGACCCCTATAACTCAAATTTTGGTACATTTAACATTGTCCCAAAAGTCTCTGAGGATAGCCTCAATTCTCTTAATTCTTTTTCTTTATTTTGCTTTTCAGCAGTTACTTCCATCATTCTATCTTCTGGCTCACTTATCCATTCTTCTGTATCAGTTATTCTGCTATTGCTTGCTTCTAGAATATTTTTAATTTCAGTAATTGTGTTATTCATCTCTGTTTGCTTGTTCTTTCTTTCATCTATGTCATTGGTGATTTTATTAATTGTGTGAATTTTTTATTTCATTTTCTCTCTTCTATTTTTGAAGTCCTTGGAACATCTTTACTATCATTAATCTGAAATCTCTTTCAGGCAGATTGCTTACATGCTCTTCATTTATTTGGTCTTAAGAGTTTATACCTTGTTCTTTCATTTGTGTTGTATTTCTCTATCTTTTAATTTATTTTTCCTAACTTGCTCTGATTGAGGTCTCCTTTCCCCAGGCTTTAGGGTTGTATTCCTCCTTCCTTTTGGTTTTTGCCCTTGGAAGGAAAGGTTGGTTGAGTAGTTTCTGTCGAGTTCTTGTTAGGGGTGACTTGTGTCTGTGTTCTAGTGGAAGGAGATTAAGCATGTAATTACAGAAATAATGGAACATATACACACATTTCCACACACAGTTATAACCAAAATATTCTAAGAAAAAAGTATGGGAGATTGACTTGGTGAACAAGGAAACCAAAATTTAGCTAGCTACTGCTCAGTCAGGAAAACTGAGCCTGAGCAGAGTGCCAATGGGGAATATAACAAAGAGAGCTCAACAATTTAACTTACATGATGAAAAAGAAAGAGTGAAGGAAAAAATGGAAAAGAAAAAGAGGGAAAAAAGAGAAGGGAGAGAAAAGGAAGGAGTGGAAAAGAGGGTAAAAAAATAGAACAGAAAAAATTAGAAAAGCAAAGATAAATAGATGTATTTGAAAATGATTTATATATATTCAGGAATAGCTATAGCCAGTAAAGAACTATAAGAATAGAAGTCAAATATATAGAAAACAAAATCAGATCACAGAAAAGGGTGAAAAAGAAAAAACGAAAAGAAAAAATCTTAGAAAGAACTTTTTTTTTTAAGAAGAAAAACAAGGAGGAAAACTCGACAGCACCACAAAAAGCTAATGTGAAGGATGAATAAACAGCATTATTTGTAAGGGGAAAAAATAAATTCTCTTCTCGAGGTCATAATTCTTGGTTGTGAAGTCTTCCCCCATGGATGAGGTTGAATTAGCGTCCTGTGATGTTTTCCTGGTTTGGGGAGCTTGCGCCTGTGTTCTGGTTGATGGAGCTGGATCTCATCTCTCTGAAGGGCATTGCAGTGTTCAGTAGCAGGTTTTGGGGTGTCCATGGGTTCAGCATGTCTTTGGGGAGTCCTTCTGGCTTTGGCAGTGTTAGATACCTCTATTTCTGCAGCCGCATCAAAGAGGCCTGTTCAGCATATCTTCACTGCCACCAGCCCCTTACTTGTCCCTGGAATCTTTGCTGGTGCTTCTGTTCCCTGGTCCCACCTTGCACTGCAGGCCAAAATCTGCTAGGTAGGGGCTTGTGTGGATCTTTGCTCATCTCCCCGATGCTGCCCTCTACATTGTGAAGGCTTTTGTGGGCTTCCTTCAGCCTCCTGAGCCCGCCCTCTGTGTTTCAAGGCTTGTGTTTACTTTTCCTCGGCTCCCTAGGCCTGCCCTTTATGTCACGGGGCTTATGTGCACTTGTTATGTGCTCACGGGCCCTGCCTCTATGCCATGAGGTTTGTGTGTGCTGGAGAGGTTTGTATGCTACACCTCTCTCCGCACCCTGGTTCCTCCCTCTGCACCAGGGGGCTTCTGTGGGCCTTTCTTGGTTCCCCAAACCTGCTGTCTGGGGGGCCATAGTCTGTGAGCTGTTTATGGGCTGAGAAGTTCAGCTTTCTCTGTTCTCTGCCCTCCAAGTTCCTGCTTTGCCCAGTTTTCCAAAATTCTGCAGCTCCCCCTTCGGCCTGCCTGTGAGGGAGTTTCCTAGTACACCATGAATTCTTCCTGCTTCATGATTCTTCCCTCCATTCAGGGCACCATCTAGATGGGAACCATCTAGAAGTTCTCTGTCTTTTTTCCTTTTTATGTCTCCATCCTCTCTCCTATTTCATTCCAGGAAGCTTAGCCTGCCCTTCTGGAGGCCTGGGGTCTTCTGCTGTCACCTAGAGGTTGCTTTGTAGGAGCTGTTCTGTATCTTGATGAGTTTTTGACGTATTGTGGGGAGACTGGCAATGTCCCTGTCTTACTCCTCTGCCGTCTTCTGCTCTCCTCTCATCATGCTTTTTATGTCTATTTCTGGGTGATTAGTGATGTTGAACACAGCCATATCAACCATATATATATATATATATATATATATATATATACACATATGTGTGTGTATGTGTGTTTTAGAAGGATTTTTATGCTATATTAAAAAAACCACAAAATAAAAAAGAATCAGCTAACATATGTCTTAGATGTCCTTCCCTGTGCCCACAGCCATGAAGGCTGCCTGTTGCCTTGTTCTCCTCTGCTCAGTCTGCAACTCACTGAAGGATCTCTGGAGATGACCCAGGCTCTAGTTTTTAAAACCAAACTTGTTCTGTCAAATCCAAGGCCCTGAATCTATCTAAATTGTAGAAACATGTTTTGGGCACCTGTCCACCAAAATACCTCCCATTCAGATCACCAATAGACTCAACCCTCTGGAATTCTAAAAATATTCATACTGTTTCATCATCAAGTGTCGAGACCAGCGTCTTGACAAGCAGGGTTTCCAAAAGCGCGATATGGCGAGAGAATGAGAAACAAGACACAGGAATTCAGAGAAAAAGCGAAGATCAGGGGACCAACACCGCTCCAAGGTGAAGGTGCCGAAACTGAATCCAAGTCAGCTTTATTATACTTTCAGCATGAATGAAACTATAACTCATGTGGCCTTCAGGGCCAAAGAACAAAATAATCATTAACCATTGAGTAATTAAGAAACAGTAATCAAACAATGAATCAGTAACTAAGACTTATATTCTTATCTATAGATTTTCCACCAGATATGTAAAACATGTGACTCTGAGACGCCAGTTGAGAAACAGTCTGGGGTGAGTTTTCCAACCCCAGGATCATATCTTGTTTTCAAGATTATGAACTGTTCCCTCTTGACTTGTTCCAAGAGTCTCATGCCTTATAGCATCCAGTTTATCAGTAATTATAAACTACTTTTGCAGCCCTTGCTGGGGCCTGCTTTTCTTTTATTCTTCCTGTCTCCTATAATCAAGGGTACCAGGAATTTCAAATATCACATATTTTCCAACTTTGCCATATTTTTCACACTATCCCTTGGTTTCGACTTCCAAGTCTTCATCTACCTCTCCTGCACTAACCATGTTCTTGAGTGAGAACTGCCTTCTTCATCTGGAGCTGAGACTGCACAAGTTTGAAAGTTTTGGACCAGCCTCATGTTTTTGAGTCACTGGTCTTCACTCCCAGGTCATTGTACAGAGACATCTTCTCAGTTTAGTGACTGCCTGCCTAGTCGATGCTCCTGAGCCATGGCTGCACACCTGAGCCAGAGCTCTGGAGACATGGCAGGCTGGGTGCCAGACTGTTTTTTAAATTAAATTGTTCATTTTTTAATATTTGTTTGTATAATTTAAAAATATATTTTGAATATTAACCTCTTATCAGACATGTCATTTGCAAATATCTTCTTCCATCCAATACATTGCCTCTTAGTTTTGTTAAAGATTTCCTTTGCTGTGAAAATGTTTTTACATTTGATTAGGTCCCATTTATTTTTATTTTTGTTCTCTTTCCTGAGGAGACAGAGTACCTCGAAATTATGACTAAAACTGATGTCAAAGAGCATACTGCCTATATTTTATTCTAGGAGCTTTATGGTTACAGGTCTTACCCTTAGTTCTTTAATCCATTTTAAATTTATTTTTGTACCCAGTGTGAGAAAATAGTCCAGTTTCATTCTTTTGCATGTAGCTGTCTAGTTTTCCTAGCACAGTTATTGAAGAGGCTGTGTTTTCTCCATTGTATACTTTTGCCTTTTTTAACCTTGTGTACATTTATTTTGGGGCTCTCTATTCTGTGCTTCTGATTTTTGTGTCCATTTTTTGTGCCAGTACTATGCTTACTGTTTTGCTTACTGTAGCTTTGTAGTATAGTCTGAAGCCAGGGAGCCTGATACCTCTAGCTTTTCATTTTTCCTCAAGGTTGCTTTTGCTATTCAGGGTATTTTGTTGTGCCATATAATTTTAAGATTACTTGTTCTAGTTCTGTAAAAAAAATATTATGGGTATTTTGATAGAAATTGCACTGAAGCTGTGGATTGCCTAGTTAGTATGGTCACTTAAACAATATTAATTTATGAACATAGGATACATTTCCATTTATTTGTATTGTTTTGAATTTCCTTCATCAGTGTTTTCTAGTTTTCAGAGTATAGGTCTTTCACTTCCTTAGTTAGCCTCCTTAGTTATCCTAGGTATTTTATTCCTCTTGATTTCATTGTAAATGACATTATTTTCTTGATTTTTCTTTCTGGTAGTTAATTATTAGTGTATAGAGAAGCATTAAATTTCTGTATATTAATCTCATATCCTGAAAAATTTATTCTTATGTGGAGAATTCCATGGACCGAGGAGCCTGGTGGGCTACAGTCCATGGGGTTGCAAAGAGTCAGACATGACTGAGAAACTAACACTAAACATAGCCAATTAACAAAAAATATCATGACAGTTTCAGGTTCTATATATAGTGTAATATTATCTGGGAGCAATGAGCTTTTTTCTGTTTTGCTTAAAAATTTTCTTTTTAATTGTCTGATTGTTGTGGCTAGGACTGTCAATTACATATCGAATAAAAGCAGTCAAATTGGGCTTGTTTGTCTTGTTCCTGATCTTACAGGAAATACTTTGTTTGTCATTATTAAATATGATGTTAGAAATGGATTTGTCATAAATGGCCTTTATTATGTTGAGATCGTTGTTATTGTTCAGTCACTCAGTCATGTCTGACTCTTTGCAATCACATTGACAGCAGCACATCAGGATTCCTGTCCTTCAGTGTCTCCCAGAGTTTGCTCAAATGCATGTCCATTGAGTCAGTGATGCCATCTAAGGTTCATTAGTTTGATCTCCTTGCTGTCCAAGGGAGTCTCAAGAGTCTTCTCTAGTTTAAAAACATCAGTTCTTCAACTATTAGCCTTCTTTATGGTTCAACTCTCACATCTGTACATGACTATTGGAAAAACCATAACTTTGACTATATTCATGTTTGTTGGCTAAGTGATGTCTCTGGTTTTTATACACTGTCTAGGTTCATCTTAGCTTTTCTTCCAAAGAGAAAGTGTCTTTGAATTTTGTGGCTGCAGTCACCGTCTACAGTGATTTTGGAGCCCAAGAAAATAAAGTCTGTCACTGTTATCATTTTTTCCCCATATATTTGCCATGATGTGATGGGGCTGGATGCCATGATTTTAGTGATTTGAATGTTGAATTATCAGCCAGCCTTCCACCTTCATCAAGAGGTTCTTTAGTTATTCCTCACTTTCTGCTACTAGGGTGGTGTCATCTGTGTATCTGAAATTGTTGATATTTCTCTGCACAATCTTCATTCCAGTTTGTGATTCATCCAGCTCAGCATTTTGCATGATCTACTCTGTATAAGTTAAATAAGCAGGGTGACAATATACAGCCTTGACATACTCCTTTCTCAATTTGGAACCAGTCTGTTGTTCCATGTCCAGTTCTAACTGTTGCTTCTTGACTTGTATACAGGTTTCTCAGGAGCCAGGTAAAGTGCGTACTCCTTTCTCAATTTGGAACCAGTCTGTTGTTCCATGTCCAGTTCTAACTGTTGCTTCTTGACTTGTATACAGGTTTCTCAGGAGCCAGGTAAAGTGGTCTGGTATTACCATCTCTTGAAGAATTTCCCACAGTTTGTTGTGATCCACACAGTCAAAGGTTTTAGCATAGTCAATGAAGGAGAAGTACATGTTTTTCTGTTCTTTTGCTTTTTCTATGATCCAACAAATGTTGGCAATTTGATCTCTGATTCCTCTGCCTTTTTAAAATCCAGCTTATATACCTGGAAGTTCTTTTTTCACATACTGTTGAAGCCTAGCTTGAAGGGTTTTATACATTACCTTGCTAGCATACGAAATGAGCACAATTGTGTGGCAGTTTGAACATTCTTTGCCATTCCCCTTCTTTGGTATAGGAATTAAAGTTGACTTTTTCCAGTCCTGTGACCATTGCTGAGTTTTCCAAATTTGCTGATGTATTGAGTGAAGCATTTTAACAGGATCATCTTTTAGGATTTGAAATAGCTCAACTGGAATTCCACCACCTCTACTAACTTTGTTCATAGTAATGCTTCTGAAGGCCCACTTGACTTCAGAATCCAGGATACCTGGTTCTAGGTGAGTGACCATACCAGATGGTTATCTGCATCATCAAGACTTTTTTTTTTTTAAACAGTTCTTCCATGTGTTCTTGCCACCTCTTCTTAATCTCTTCTGCATCTGTTAGGTCCTTGCTGTTTCTGTCTTTTATTATGGCCATCTTTGCCAAAAATATTTCCTTGGTATCTCTAATTTTCTTGAAGAGATCTCCAGTCTTTCCCATTCTATTGTTTTCCTGCTTCTTCGGCATCAGTGGTTGGGGCATAGACTTGGATTACTGTGATGTTGAATAGTTTGCCTTGATAACAAACCGAGATCATTCTGTCATTTTTCAGACTGCCCCCAACTACTGCATTTTGGACTCTTTTGTTGACTATGAGGGCTACTCCATTTCTTCTATTGGATTCTTGCCCACAGTAGTTGATATAATGGTCATCTGAATTAAGTTTGCCCTTTCCCGTCCATTTTAGTTCATAGATTCGTAAAATATTGATTTTCACTCTTACCATCTCCTGTTTGACCACACCCAATTTACCTTGATTCATGGACCTAACATTCCAGGTTACTATGCAATTTTTTTTTGTTTTTTTTTACAGCATCAGACTTTACTTTCACAACTAGATACATCTGCAAATGGGCATCATTTCTGCTTTGGTTCAACCTCTTCTTTCTTTCTGGAGCTATTTCTCTGCTCTTCCCTCAGTATATATTTAGATATATTCCCTTAATACAAGCTTTGTTGAATTTTTATCATAAATGCATGTTACATTCTGTCAAATACTTTTTTGCATCTGTTGAGAAATGTGAAATGTTGAAACTTCTAAGAAAGAAACCTCCTTCTTCCTCTTGATATCTGTTTCCCATGGAGATGAGATGTTTGCAGAAGTGTGAAGGCATTTTATTATACTGAATGGCACAGTTGGTAAGTCTCTGTAAGCAGCCTATCAGGGAAGATAGAAATGAGAGGGTAAAGTTGATCTCTTAATGAGATCACTTGAACTCCCAAATAAAACTTCACTTGATATTGAGACTAATTCTGAATTTTCAATTTTATGAACCAGGGAATTTCTCCCTGGTCTGTGCTTTCATGGATTCTACATTTGTCTATTTGAGATACATTCATCACAAGGTCTCTTTGTTATTTCTTTGACTGGGTAGAGACTGCTTCTCTCAGTACTAGTGAATTCTTAGAGATAGCCTGTCATATGCATTTCATATGTAAGCCAACTAATCTTGAGTCTAATATGTCTCAGGGACCTCGTTTATCAAGCTATTTACAACAAGCTACTAATTCTTCTGCTTTAAATCCAGGACTAGGTAAGCATTATTATTCAAACTGGCCAATCTGAAGTTGTTTTACCTGCCCTGCCATCCCTTTTCCATGGAAACTCCAATAAAAACTTTGACCAGACTACTCTTCTGCTTCCAGCCAAAGGCCTGACACTTCTTCTGTGACCCTGCATGGTGTGGTGTGCTCCCTTCTTTTAGGAAATGTAAGAAATAAAAATCTTCTTTGAGGTCTTCTCCCTTTTCATTTTGTCACTCAGCCATACCTCTGTAAATTAAATTCCAGATATAATTTTAGAGCATTCCTATTCCCCCATTCCTTTATTTTGGGGAGGAGTTTGATTAAGTTGTTTGATTTGGAGTTTTTGTTACTTAAAACATGCTTTAAAACTTATTTATACAGGTAACTTTAATAAAAAAGTAAATCACCTTAGTGATATTCTTATCAGATAGCTGTCCACTTCTTTCTTTTTTATTAGACAACTTTATTCTCTTACATTCTTCTCTCCCTCATTTCCTCTTCACTTTTAGTTTCCATCTCTTCCTTAATTCAATATTTATGGAATGTCACTGAGTGCCTGTGCTGGCACAAATGTTGCAAAATCATACGAGACCATTCCTACCCTTAAAGTGGCTTGCAATGAATACATTTGGAGTAAGTACATGATAAGTATGATAGAAGCATGTACAAGATTTAGTGATGCCTGAGGAAGAAAGTGATTGATTGTTCTTAAGAGTAATGTTCAGGAAGTTTGCTAAGAGCAGTGGGTCTTAGAATTTTTAACGAAAGACAAAAACAGAGCATAGAAAAGTTTTCAGTCAGAGGTTACTGAATGGAGAAAGACTCAGAAGTTTAACTCTTGGCATGCTTTGGTGTAGAAAAATGATTTTCTATGGCTGTAGCACAGAATGTGGCACTTGATTTGGTGCAAAATTTAATGGGGAACCAAAAAAATAATTGATAAGTTTATTTTAATGCAATATTTTTATAAAAATTCATGCAAAATTTTTGATGAACAAAATATGAAAATTTGAAATTTAAAAAGTGACAGTAAAATAAATGGTACTTTGCCACCTTGCAAAAGAAGTTTCAGTAAGATGAAATTGATTACTGAAGACGTTTACTTATTTTTAAAAAGTACCAAAAATATCAATTTCTCCAATCGATTAGAAGATAAAGAGATTGATTTTGAAAATATTAAGTTTGCCTTCATTAAAATGATGAAAGTAAAAATAGAATACATTTTGCTTTGAAATTAATAAATTATTTAAACCTAAAATAATACTGTTGGTTTAATATATCTATTTTCTAAATTTTTGATATTTTTCAACTACCTTAATATTTTATAATAAAGGTAGCCAATTCAAATAAAAAACATGCGTATAGGGACATTTTTTCCTTATCTCAGAGTCCCTAATGGTTTGGCATGGAGCTTTCTGAATATTGTCTTTATTTAAAATTTTGATATTTTTATCAAAATATTTTGCAGTAATTTTTAAACAATATTGCAATAAAATATTATTTAACTTGAATACTGAGTTATTTGGTTTCCTCTTAATTTTTCCTCTTAAAGCAGATGCCTCACTGATCTTAATCTAATATTGGCCTTGGAAAAGGAATTAGTTTCATTTAAAGAAGCACACATTCTTAATGTTCATACTCACTACAAATTGCTTTTTGATGAGTGAATTTAATTGGTAATACTTTACTGAAACTGACAACCAATGTGTTAGAAAAACTTAGTGGTCTTCCTTCTCTGTGTCTCTCTTACTCCTCACACAGAACACTTTACTTCTGACAGTCTGGTCACCAAATATTCATGTTTTTTTCCCCCACACCAAGCAACTCTCCACAACACCAGTTAGCATCCTATAATTTATCTCAACTCTGACAGAAAGTGTCAGATCCCAAGGTTTAAGGGCTCAGCCCCATAAGACTATTCCCACCCTATTTCAGATGCCAATGGCAAATAGTAGGTTCCCAAGTTACCCATAACTTCTGTTAGACTTGGCTACAAATGAAGTCTTCCCATTGCCTGCTCCTAGTTGTATTTCATAATTTGCTGAGCATTTCATAATCTCAAGGAAATGCTTTTCTTTACCAGTTTGTCAAAGGATATGATATAAAATACAAATGAACAGCCAGATGAAGAGATACAAAGGACAAATGCTGGGAAACTCCTGAGTACAAGAGCTTCTGCCTTGTGGAAGTTTCATCATGCTCTCAGCATATGGATATTCACAGAACTAGAAACTCTGCAGACACTTTTAAGATTTTTATGGAGGTTTTATCACACAGACATGATGGATTATTAACTCCATTTTCAGCCTGTATGAAGAGAATAAGTGTGGGACTGAAAATTCCAAGCTTCTAATAATGGTTTCATCTTCCTGGTCAATGGCCATTCATCCAAGAGCTGTCCAGGAGCCCACACAGAGTCTTCTCACTAGAACAAAAGACACCTCTATTACTCAGAAAATTGCAAGGGTTTCAAGAGCCCTGTGCCAGAAATGGAGATGAATTTATATATAAATATATATTTATAAATCACAATATCACATCATTATGTCAAAAACAAATATGTAGTCCCACCCTCCAGGAAGCCTTTCTAACTTCTAGACAAACTGAACCTACCAAGGAACAGACACTAGTCTCAAGAATGCAACAGCTCCACAGCCTGTGGACCCATTTCACTCTAACAACAGGCCCGATCCTGCAGTGAAATGGGTTGGGTCTTGACCCTACCCACTATCAGGCCACCACAAGCTTCAGGAAACCCCAGAAACTGCAACCAAATGTGTCAGAAAACACCCCACCCACCAGCAATCTACACCAGCTTAGAGATCCCTGGGTGTTGCAATCAGACTCAGGGACCCAGCTCTGCCAGCCATTACACCAGCAAGAGCCCCAGGAAATAGCTTCACCCATTAGTGGGCAAGTAACCACCCTAGAATCTCTAGCTTCTAGACAGGTTTCACCTCTCTGGAGCAGACTTCAGTCACAAGGAAACATTACCTCTATAGTCTGTTGACATGCTCCCTTCCCTCTTGCAAACTAAATGAAGAACCAATGCAGCTTTTATAGGAGGAATCCCTTAGAACATACAGCTCAAGTGATAAAAGTGGAGGGAAGCATAGAACATCCCCTACAAAGTCCACTTTTAGATCTTTTAGCCTGGAGATGTAAGCAACCTATCATATACATAAAAAGAAATGCAGCACTTAGGCAAAATGAGGAACATGTTCCAAATGAAGGACAACATAAAACCCCAGAAGAAAGAATAAGTGAAATGGAGATAAGCAAGCTACCAAAGAAAGAATTTGGGGTATGATCATAAAGATAATCAAATAACTAGGGAGGATAATGAATGTACAAGATGAGAAGTTAGATGTTTTAAATAAAAAGAGTAATAAAATGTAAATAACAATGAAACAGAGATGAAGACATAATAACTGAAATGAAAAATACACTGAAAGGAATCAACAGTAGACTAAATGATATAGAGGAGCACATTAGGTGAACTGGAAGACAAAGTAGCGGAAACCACCGAAACTGGACACAAATAATAATAAAAAAAAAAATGAAAAGAAATGAAGACAGGTTAAGACACCTAAAGGACAACATCAAACACATCAATATTTGAATGGTAGGGGTCCCAGAAAGAAAAATGAGAGAAATGGGTTGATAACATATTCAACGCATAATAGCTGAAAACATCCTTAACTTGGGAAAGAAAACAGTCATAAGAGTCCAAGAAGCACAGATAATCCTATATAGGATTAACCCAAAGAGGACCATACCAAGACATATTGCAAAAAAAATGAGAAAAATTAAAGATAAACAAAGAATGTTAAAAGTAGCAAGGGAAAAGAAACAAATAGCATACAAGGGAATTCCGATAGGCTATCAGTTGATTTTTCACCAGAAACTGCAGGCCCAAGGAGAACAGCATGATATATTTAAAGTGATGAAAGGAAAAACCTATAGTCAAGAATACTCTACCCAGAAAGGTTTCCCTTCAGGCTTTTATGGAGAAATCAAAAGTTTTACAGACATGCAAAAGCTAAGAGTTCAGCACCACAACCAGTTATACAAGTAATGCTAAAGGAATTTCTCTAAATAAGAAAGAAAACGCCACAACCAGAAACTTGAAAATTATGAAAGGAAAATCTTAATCAGTAAAAGCAAAGATGCAGTGAGGGTAGGAAAGCACCCACGCACAAATCTAGTAGGAATGTCAAAAGTAGTAAAGTCATGAATATTCACAATGAACAGTTAGGAGATGCACAAAACGATTAGATATAAAACACAATATCAGAAACACTAAATTTGAGGGAAGATGAGTACAGATTTAGGGTAGCTAAAATACTTCTGAAATTAAGAGATAAGCAACTTAAAACAAACCCATATAAATAGAGATTGGTACTCAAAAACCTCATGGTAACCACAAACCAAAAGTCTATAATAGATAATACACGAAAAGAAATCCAGGAATCCAGCCATAAAAGTAGAGATAATTGTGAAATCACAAGAGAACAAAATAAGAAAAAAGAAACAAAAAAGACCTAAAAAACTCGAAAACAATGAACAAAATGGTAATTCAGTTCAATAGCTCGGTTGTGTCCAACTCTTTGTGACCCCATGAACAGCAGCATGCCAGGCCTCCCTGTCCATCACCAACTCCTGGAACCCACCCAAACCCATGGCCATTGAGTTGAATATGCCATCCAGCCATCTCATCCTCTGTCATTTCCTTCTCCTCCTGCCCCCAGTCTTTCCCATCATCAGAGTCTTTTCCAAGGAGTCAGCTCTTCGCATCAGGTGGCCAAAATATTAAAGTTTCAGCTTCAACATCAATCCTTCCAATGAACACCCAGGACTGATCTCCTTTAGAATGGACTGGGTGGATCGCCTTTCAGTCCAAGAGACTCTTGAGAGTCTTCTCCAACACCATAATTAAAAGCATCAATTCTTCTGTGCTCAGCTTTCTTTATACTCCAGCTCTCACATCCATACATGACTACTGGAAAATCCATAGCTTTGACAAGGCAGACCTTTGTCAGCAAAGTAATGTCTCTGCTTTTTAATATGCTGTCTAGGTTGGTCATAACTTTTCTTCCAAGGAGCAAACGTCTTTAATTTCATGGCTGCAGTCACCATCTGCAATGATTTTCACAAAATGTGGTACACTGGAGAAGGGAAAGGCAAACCACTTCAGTATTCTTGCCTTGAGAACACCATGAAAACTATGAAAAGACAAAAAGATAGGACACTGAAAGATGAACTCCCCAGGTGAGTAGGTTCCCAATATGCTACTGGAGAACAGTGGAGAAATAACTATAGAAAGAATGAAAAGACAGAGCCAAAGCAAAAACAACACCCAGTTGTGGATGGGACTGGTGAGAGAAGCAAGGTCTGATGCTGTAAAGAGCAATATTGCATAGAAACCTGGAATGTTAGGTCCATGAATCAAAGCAAAATGGAAGTGGTTAAACAGGAGATGGCAAGAGTGAACGTCGACATTTTAGGAATCAGGGAACTAAAATGGACTGGAATGGGTGAATTTAACTCAGATGACCATTATATCTACTACTGTGCACAGGAATCCCTTAGAAGAAATGGAGTAGCCATCAGAGTTAGCAAGAGTCCAAAATGAAGTACTTGGATGCAATCTCAAAAATGACAGAATGATCTCTGTTCATTTCCAAGGCAAACCATTCAGTATCACAGTAATCCAAGTCCATGCCCCAACCAGTAATTCTGAAGAAGCTGAAGCTGAAAGACCTACAAGACTTTCTGGAACTAACACCAAGAAAGATGTCCCTTTCATTATAGGGGACTGGAATGCAAAAGTAGGAAGTCAAGAGCTACCTGGAGTAACAGGCAAATTTTACCTTGGAGCATAGAATGAAGTGGGGCAAAGGCTAACAGAGTTTTGACAAGAGAATGCACTGGTTATAGCAAACACCGTCTTCGAACAACACAAGCGAAGACTCTACACATGGACATCGCCAGATGGCCAATACTGAAATCAGATTGATTATATTCTTTGCAGCCAAAGATAAGATGGAGAAGCTCTATACAATCAGCAGAAACAAGACTGGGAGCTGACTGACTCAGATCATGAACTCCTTATTTCAAATTTAGGTTTAAGTTGAAGAAAGTAGGGAAAACCAGTAGACCATTCAGGTATGACCTAAATCAAATCCCTTATGATTGTACAGTGGAAGTGACAAATAGATTCAAGGGATTAGATATGACAGAGTGCCTGAAGAACTTTAGATGAAGGTTCATGACATTGTATAGAAGGCAGGGATCAAGACCATCCCTGAGAAAAAGTAATGCAACAAGGAAAGATAGTTGTCTGAGGTTGTGAAAAGGAGAGAAGTGAAAGGCAAAGGAGAAAAGGGACAACATACTCATTTGAATGCAGAGTTCCAAAGAATAACAAGGAGAGATAAGAAAGCCTTTATCAGTGATCATTGCAAAGAAATAGAAGAAAATAATAGAATGGGAAACACTAGAGATCTCTTCAAGAAAATTAGAGATACCAATGGAAAATTTCATATAAAGATGGGCACAATAAAGGACAGAAATTTTATGGACCTAACAGAAGCAGAAGATATTAAGAAGAGGTTGTAAGAATATATAGAATAATTATACAAAATGATCTTCATGACCCAGATAATCACAGTGGTGTGATCACTAACCTAGAGACAGACATCCTAAAATGTGAAGTCAAGTGGGCCTTAGGAAGCATCACTACGAACAAAGCTAGTGGAGGTGATGGAACTCCAGTTGAGCTGTTTCAAATCCTAAATGATGATGCTATGAAAGTGCTACACTCAATATGTCAGCAAATATGGAAAACTCACCAATGGCCACAGGACTGGAAAAGGTCAGTTTTCATTCCAATCCTAAAGAAAAGCAATGCCAAAGAATGTTCAAACTACTGCACAATAGCACTCATCTCACATGCTAGCAAAATAATGCTCAAAATCCTCCAAGCTGGCTTCAATAGTATGTGAACCATATGTTCAAAGTGGATTTAGAAAAGGCAGAGGAACCATAGATCAAATTGCTAACATCTGTTGGGTCATTGAAAAAGCAAGAAGTTTTTCCAGAAGAAAAACCTTTGTTTCTGCTTTATTGATTACACCAAAGTCTTTGACTGTGTGGGTCACGATAAACTTAAAGGGATGGGAATACCAGACCACCTGGCCAGTCTGCTGAGAAATCTGTATGCAGGACAAGAGGCAACAATTAGAACTGGACATGGAACCACAGACTGGTTCCAAGTAGGAAAAGGATTATGTCAAGGCTATGTATTGTCACCCTGCTTTATTAAGTTATATGCAAAGTACATCATGCAAAATGTGAGGGTGGGTGAAGCAGAAGCTGGAATCAAGATTGCTGGGTGAAGTATCAATAACTTCAAATATACAGATGACACTAGCCTTACAAAAGAAAGTGAAGAAGAACTAAAGAGCATCTTGATGAAAGTGAAAGAGGAGAGTGAAAATCTTGGCTTAAAACTCAGCATTCAGAAAAGTAAGATCATGGCATCTAGTTCCATCACTTCATGGCAAACTGATGGGTAAACAATGGAAACAGTGGGATAATAGTATGGGGGATCTTTAAAAAACTAAAAATAGAACTATCTTGACTCAGGAATCCTGTTACTGGGCATATACCTAGAGAAAGCCATAATTCAAAAAGATACATGCATATAAATGTTTATTTCAGCACTATTTACATTAGCCAGGATATGGAAGAAACCTAAATGTTCATCAGCAGAGGAATTGATAAAGAAGATGTGGTGTTTATATCCAATAGAATATTACTCATACTTTAAAAGGAATGGAATAGTATCAATTACAGAGACATACATGGACCTAGGACTGTCATGCAGAGTGAAGTAAGTCAGAAAGACAAAATATCATATATTGACACATGTATGTTAAATCTAGAAAAATATAGATTATCCTATTTTCAAAGGAGAAATAGAGGCAGACAAAGAGAACAAATGTATGATTACCCAGGGGTTAGGGGGATGGTGGGATGAATTGTAAGATTGGGATGGGTATATATATTTATCTTGTATAAAATAGATAACTAATGAGAAAGTACTGTATAGTACAGGGAACTCTACTTGGTGCTCTGTGGTGACCAAAATGGGAAGGAAATACAAAAAAGACACCCTGATAGTAGGGCTGCTTCACTTTCCTGTACAGCAGAAACAGACACAGCAGTTTAAAGCAACTATCAGTTCAGTTCAGTTCAGTTCAGTTCAGTTGCTCAGTTGTGTCTGACTCTTTGTGACCCCATGGACTTCAGCATGCCAGGCTTCCTTATTCATCACCAACTCCCGGAGCTTACTCACACTCATGCCCATTGAGTCAGTGATACCATCCAACAATCTCATCCTCTGTCATCCCCTACTCCTCCGCCTTCAGTCTTTCCCAGCATCAGGGTCTTTTCAAATGTGTCAGCTCTTTGCATCAGGTGACCAAAGGATGGGAGTTTCAGCTTCAGCATCAGTCCTTCCAATGAATATGCAGGACTGATTTCCTTTAGGATGGACCGGTTGGATCTCCTTGCAGTCCAAGGGACTCTCAAGAGTCTTCTCCAACACCACAGTTCAAAAGCATAAATTCTTCAGTGCTCAGCTTTCTTTGTACTCCAACATCCATACATGACTACTGGAAAGACCATAGCCTTGACTAGAAAGACTTTTGTTGACAAAGTAATGTCTCTCTCTTTTTTTTAATATGCTGTCTATGTTGATCATAAATTTCCTTCCAAGGAGTAAGAATGTTTTAATTTCATGGCTGCAGATGGCAGTGATTTTGGAGCCCCTCAAAATAAAGTCTGCCATTGTTTCCACTGTTGCTCTGTCTATTTGCCATGAAGTGATGGGACTGGATGGCATGATTTTTGTTTTCTGAATGTTGAGCTTTAAGCCAACTTTCTCACTCTCCTCTTTCACTTTCTTTAAGAGGCTCTTTAGTTCTTTTTCACTTTCTGCCATAAGGGTGGTGTCATCTGCATATCTGAGGTTATTGATTTTCTCCCGGCAATCTTGATTCCAGCTTGTGCTTCATCCAACTTCATCCAAAGCAACTATACTCCAATTATAAAAAGGAAAAAGGTATTCCATGCAAATGGAAATCAAAAGAAAGCTGGAGTAGCAATATTTATCTCAGACAATGTTGTCTTTAAAAATTAAGATTGTTATAAGGAACAAAGAATAACATTACATAATGATTAAGGAATCAATCCAAGGAGAAGATACAGCAATTGTAGATATACATATACCCAACATATGAGGATTTCCATACATAAAGCAAATATTAATGGAGAAAAAGGGAGAAATTGACAATACTGCAATGCTAATAAGGGACTTCAACACACCACTTATGGCAATGGACAAATCACTCAGAGAGAATATCAATAAAATAACATTGACTTTAAATGACACATTAGACAAATAACTTAATAAATACATGTAGAACAATCTATCCTCTTCTTAGTGAGGAAGAAATAGAAAATATGAGCAGAACAATTACCAGTATGAAATTGAATCAGTCTGAATAAAGAAATAAATAAAACCCCCCAACAAACAAAAGTCCTAGGCCAGATGGCTTCACAGATGAATTTTGCATTTAACATTTCGAGCAGTGTAACACAAATTCTTTTCAAACTGTCCCCTTCAAAATGCTCCCCAATGCATTCTATTAGGTCATCATCACCTTGATATCAAAACCAAAAAATTTACCACACATAAAAAGAAAATTGCATGTCAATTCATTAATAAACATGGATGCAAAAATCCTCAACAATATATTAGCATTGGAAGGACTGATGCTGAAGTTGAAACTCCAATACTTTGGTCACATGATGTGAAGAACTGACTCATTGGAAAAGACCCTGATGCTGGGAAAGATTGAAGGCAGGTGGAGAAGGGGGTGCCAGAAGATAAGATGGTTGGATGGCATCACCGACTGGATAGACATGAGTTTGAGCAAGCTCCGGGAGTTGGTGATGGACAGGGAAGCCTGGCATGCTGCAGTCCATGGGATCACAAAGAGTCAGACATGACTGAGTGACTGAACTGAACTCAGCTGAACTCAGAGATGCAAAAATGATTTTATGTCCACAAGTCACAGTGACATGCCACATTAGCAAGTTGAAGAATAAAACATGATCATCTCAAGAGATTCAGAAAAAGCTTTTGACAAAATTCAACACCCATTTATGATAACAAATCCCCCAGAAATTGGGCATAGGTAGAACCTACCTCAACATTCTGGGTCTTTCAGGTGGTGCAGTGGTAAAGAATCCACCTGCCAATGCAGGAAATGCAGATTTGATCACTGGGTCAGGAAGATCCCTTGGAGCAGGAAATGGCAATTCACTCTACTAGTCTCCCCTGGAAAATTCCACAGACAGAAGAACCTGACTTGCTACCGTCCATGGAGTCACAGAGAATCAGACATGCCTGCACAAACAAAACATTTACCTCAACATAATAAAGGTCACATATGACAAGCCCACAACTAACATCATGCTCAATATTAAAAAGCTGAAAGCGTGTCCTCTAAGATCAGGAACAAGACAAGGATGCCCACCCTCACCACATTTATTGAACAGTTTTGGGACTCCTAGCTACAGCAAGCAGACAATAAGAAGAAATAAAAGAAATATTCATTCATTCACTCAGTAATTTGAATCAGCATTTTAGTATGCCAATTGCCATATTTGTGATTATGGTTGTATTTTAAGTGCTTTTCTTGTATATAGCTGTGCATGGATGGTGTAATATTGAGTATTGCTTTCTTCTGTGATCCTCAATCTCTTTCTTCCTTTAGTGAGTAGATGCATTTAGACTATTCACATTGGCTATATTTATTAATGTGATCATATTTAAATTTATCATCTTGCTAGTTGTTTTCTGTGTACTGATTGATTCTTTGCTCCTTTTTATTTTCTTTTCCTGCTTTATGTTACATTATATTTTATAATTCTATTTCAACTCTAGTAATGGCTTATTAATTGTGTATTTTTAAATAAATTTTCTTGTAGTTTTTCACCTAAGATTTGCAACATATACCTTCAATTTTTCACAGCTATTTTTAAGGTCTCCTCAGACAGCCATTTTGCTTCTCTACACTTCTTTTTCTTGGGGATGGTCTTGATCCCTGTCTCCTGTACAGTGTCATGAACCTCCGTGCATAGTTCATCAGGCACTATGTCTATCAGATCTAGTCCCTTAAATCTATTTCTCATTTCCACTGTATAGTCATAAGGATTTGATTTAGGTCATATCTGAATGGTCTAGTGGTTTTCCCCACTCTTTTCAGTTTAAGTCTGAATTTCGCAATAAGGAGTTCATGATCTGAGCCACAGTCAGCTCCCGGACTTGTTTTTGCTGACTTTATAGAGCTTCTCCATCTTTGGCTGCAAAGGATGTAATCAATCTGATTTCAGTGTTGACCATCTGGTGATGTCCATGTGTAGAGTCTTCTCTTGTGTTGTTGAAGAGGGTGTTTGCTATGACCAGTGCATTCTCTAGGCAAAACTCTGTTAGCCTTTGCTCCGCTTCATTCTGTATACTCCAAGGCCAAATTTGCCTGTTATACTTTTGCATTCCAGTCCCCTATAATGAAAAGTGAAAGTGAAGTCACTCAGTCGTATCCGACTTGTTGCTATCCCATGAACTATAGCCTACCAGCCTCCTCCATCCATGAGATTCTCCAGGCAAGAATACTGGAGTGGGTTGCTATTTCCTTCTTCAGAGGATCTTCTAAGACCCAGGGATCGAACCTGGGTCTCCCTCATTGTGGGCAGTTGCTTTACCCTCTGAGCCACCAGGGTGTTAGTTCTAGAAAGTCTTGTAGGTCTTCATAGAACCATTCACCTTCAGCTTCTTCAGCGTTACTGGTCAGGACATAGACTTGGATTACCGTGATGTTGAATGGTTTGCCTTAGAAATGAACAGAGATTATCCTGTCGCTTTTGAAATTGCATCCAAGTACTGCATTTTGGACTCTTTTGTTGACCATGATGGCTACTCCATTTTTTCTAAGGGATTCCTGCCCACAGTAGTAGATATAATGGTCATCTGAGTTAAAGTCACCCATTCCAGTCCATCTTAGTTCGCTGATTCCTAGAATGTCGATGTTCACTTTTGCCATCTCCTGTTTGACCACTTCCAATTTGCTTTGATTCATGGACCTAACATTCTAGGTTCCTATGTAATATTGCTCTTTACAGCATCAAACCTTGTTTCTATCACCAATCCCATCCACAACTGGGTGTTGTTTTGCTTTGGCTCCACCCCTTCATTCTTTCTGGAGTTATTTCTCCACTGAGAAATAACTGGTAGGTGGGTACCTACCGACCTGGGGAGTTCTTTCATGTCCTATGTTTTTGCCTTTTCATGCTGTTCATGGGGTTCTTGAGGCAAGAATGCTCAAGTGGTTTGCCATTCCCTTCTCCAGTGGACCACATTTTGTCAGATCTCTCCACCATGACCCGTCAATCTTGGGTGGCCCCATATGGCATGGCTTAGTTTCATTGGGTTAGACAAGGCTGTGGTCCATGTGATCAGATTGGCTAGTTGTCTGTGATTATGGTTTCAGTGTGTCTGCCTTCTGGTGCCCTCTCTCAGCACCTACCATCTTACTTGGGTTTCTCTTACCTTGGACGTGGGGTATCTCTTCATAGCTGCTCCAACAAAGTGCAGTTGCTGCTCCTTATCTTGGACATGGGGTGGCTCCTCTTGGCCACTGCCCCTGACCTTGGACATGGGGTAGCTCCTCTCAGCTATGCTGGTGTGCTGTCACAGTCGCCTTGAGGTATCCAACATCCGCTGGATCACTGAAAAAGCAAGAGAGTTTCAATAAACATTTATTTCTGCTTTATTGACTATGCCAAAGCCTTTGACTGTGTGGATCACAATAAACTGTGGAAAATTCTGAAAGAGATGGGAATACCAGACCATCTGACCTGTCTCTTGAGAAACTGTATGCAGGTCAGGAAGCAACAGTTAGAACTGTACATGGAGCAACAGACTGGTTCCAAATAGGAAAAGGAGTACATCAAGGCTGTGTATTGTCACCCTACTTACTTAAATTCTATGCAGAGTACATTATGAGAAATGCTGGGCTAGAGGAAGCACACGGTGGAATCAAGATTGCCAGGAGAAATATCAATAACCTCAGATATGCATATGACACCATCCTTATGGCAGAGAGTGAAGAAGAACTAAAGAGCCTCTTGATGAACATGAAAGAGGAGAGTGAAAAAGTTGGCTTAAAGCTCAACATTTAGAAAAGTAAGATCATGGTATCCGGTCCCATCACTTCATGGCAAATAGATTGGGGAAGCAGTGGCTGACTTTATTTTTCTGTGCTCCAAAATCACCACAGATGGTGATTGCAGCTATGAAATTAAAAGACGTTTACTCCTTGGAAGGAAAATTATCACCAACCTAGACAGCATACTAAAAAACAGAAACAATACTTTGTCAACAAAGGTCTGTGAGGTCAAAGCTATGGTTTTTCCCGTAGTCATGTATGGATGTGAGAGTTGGACTATAAAGAAAGCGAGTGTTGAAGAATTGATGCTTTTGAACTGTGGTGTTGGAGAAGACTCTTGAAAGTCCCTTGGACTGCAAGAAGATTCAACCAGTCCATCCCAAAGGAGATCAATCCTGAGTGTTCATTGGAGGAATTGATGTTGAAGCTGAAACTCAAATACTTTGGCCACCTGAATCAGAGTGCTGACTCATTTGAAAAGACCCTGATGCTGGGAAAGTTTGAGGGCAAGAGGAGAAGGGGATGACAGAGGATGAGATTGTTGGATGGCATCACTGATTCAATGGCCATAGGTTTGGGTGGACTCCGGGAATTGGTGATGGACAGGGAGGCCTGGCATGCTGCGGTTCATGGGGTCACGAGGAGTCAGACACGACTGAGCGACTCAACTGAACTGAATTGAATCTTCATTTTATCAAATCTATTGTCAAATAATACAATATTTTATGAGTAGTGTAAGAAAGTTCACATAGCATACCTTCAATTTCTCCCTTCCTTTTTTTGTAACATTATCATTATTAACATTTTAATGTATTTTAATTCCTTCAGTTCCTTAATTGTTCACAAGATGATATTCTTTCATGCTGCCAGCACTGAATCATAAGAAATAAGAGAGTCTTATTTCTTTTTTTACCTCTGGACTTCCTTCTAAGAACTCACTTTATTAGGTTAAGCCCACCTAGAACAATCTCCCTTATGATGAAATCAGCTGGTTTGAGACCTTAGTAACATCTTAAAACAAATCAATTTTCCAAATGTAATGTATCATAAGCAAGGGTGTGTCATGCTCTCAAATCTTCCAGTGTTGCCCACACTTAAGAAGTGGAGATTATATAAAAGCTTGTGTCATTAGGGGCCATCTTAGAATTTTGCCTAATGCATCTGTTTGTTGTTATTCAGTTACTCAGTCATTTCTGACTCTTTGTGACCCCATGCATTGCAGCATGAGAGGGCAGACATAGGTTTGGGTAGACTCTGGGAGTTGGTGATGGACAGGGAAGGCTGGCGTGCTGCAGTCATGGGGTCGCAAAGAGTCGGACACGACTGGGCGACTGAACTGAACTGAACTACATTGCAGCATACTAGGCTTCCCTGTCCTTCCCTATCTCCTGAAGTTTGCTCAAACCAAGTCCATTGAGTCAATGATGCTGTGTAAGCATCTCAAACTTTGTCGCCTCCTTCTCTTCCAGCTCTCATCTTTCTTATCTCTCATCTTTTCCAGTTTGTTTAAAGACCCTGTATTATAGTTCCAACATCTATGTATGGTTCTGTTTATTAATTTATTTCTTGATTATGGGTTTTTTCCTACTTTCTCTGTGTGTGTGTTTGTGTGTGCCTTGTAATTTTTTTTAAATTAAATACTGAATATTACAGACAGAAGAACAGTAGAAACTGAAGTGAGTAGTATTTACATGTGTAAATGGAACTTTTTTTTTTATCAGGACTTTATTTTTAGAGTGTTGAGTAAATCTAGATAAGAGTTGTGCTGCTTTGCTGTTATTAGCAAAACTTTCAGGATGCTATAGGTTTCAAAGTCATCTAGAGGTTGGCTGCTGTTGAAGAAAACTGAAAGTGCAAAATGTTAGTTGCTCAGTCATGTCTGACTTTTTGCAACCCATGGACTGTAGCTCATTAGGTTCCTGTGTCTTTGGAATTCTTCAGACAAGATACTGGAGTGGGTAGTCATTTCCTTCTCCAGGGGATTTTTCTGGCCCAGGGATCAAACTCAGGTCTCCTGAATTATAGGTGTATTCTTTACTGACTGAGCCACCAGGGTCGCTGTTACCCTGTGCATAATGTGCAGACTGAGATGCAAGAGGGTTTTAATCTATGTTCCTGTTCCTCACATAAGCTTTCAATGATTCCTTCTCACCTTTGTCCAAATAGAACTCTCTTTCCACACACTTTTCCTTCACCTCAGCAGCAGACAGATGTAGCTCGTTAACCAGCACTAGGCTTGTTGTGGAAGCAAACTAGGTTTTTCTTTTATGCTTGCCTAGCATCAGTCATAGGTTCAGTTCAGTTGCTCAGTCGTGTCCAACTCTTTGCGACCCCATGAACTGCAGCACGCCAGCCCTCCTTGTCCGTCACCAACTCCCGGAGTCCACTCAAACCTATGTCCATTGAATCGGTGATGCCATCCAACAATCTCATCCTCTGTCATCCCCTTCTCCTGCCCTCAATCTTTCCCAGCATCAGGGTCTTTTCAAATGAGTCAGCTCTCCGCATCAGGTAGCCAAAGTACTGGAGTTTCAGCTTCAACATCAGTCCTTTTAATGAACACCCAGGACTGATTTCCTTTAGGATGGACTGGTTGAATCTCCTTGCAGTCCAAGGGACTCTCAAGAGTCTTCTCCAACACCACAGTTCAAAAGCGTCAATTCTTCTGTGCTCAGCTTTCTCTATAATCCAACTCTCACATCCATACATGACCATACCTGATCAGTCATAGGTAGGTAGTTTTTATTTTGGCATTGAAAGTGAGACTTTCTCACTGTTCCTGCCCTTCTATGTCTTAGAAGCCAGACTGCAGCCTATTTTGGGTGAGAAATTCTTGCCTTTTGCCAGTAGAAGTAGAAGTCTGCAGAGTGTTGGTATAGAATCTTGGGCCCATGACAGATACCAATACCTCTTGCAAAGAGGCTTCATTGTTTCAACTGTTCAGTTAGTTCAATTATTTCTCCAGAAACCATAATTCTTTGCATCTTGGAAACAAAAAGATTTGTTGCTCCTCCTCCAGTAGTTTGAGACTTTTGATTTGTTAAATGAAAGGGTCTGGGAAATCAGGCAGGACATTTTGAGTGTCCCCCAGTAGATGATATTCACCTCATGCACACCAGCTCCATCAAAGGAGTCTCTCACCCTGCCCCCAATCTTTCTTCTGAATACTTAGTGAAAGAGGAGAAAGAGCTCGCAATTATGTTTGATCCAGGGTCTTGATCCAGGGTCTTAGCTATTTCAAACTGACTAGTCAACACTTGGCCTTCTGGAATTTCTTTGACATTTTAGTTAAATTCTTCTTATCAACTTGTGCTGCCAAGAACGTATCACCTCCTCTTTACTGTACCAAATTTGAAACATTTTGAATCCCATTCCTCTCTGAAGGGATTTGTCCTTCTTCCAAATTCAAATTACTTGGATGCCATGAGAAGACTTGTGCAAGAAAAGTTATGATTTTTTAAAAAAATATTTGGCTTTTTCTTATTATTAGGGTGAAGTGATATTTTTTCAGCTTTCTATTTCCTAGGCAGAAGCAGAAAGCCAAAGCTATAGAGATGAAATAAATATAGTTTTGTTTATTGAGCTCTTGTTACTGGATATGCAATAAGCAATTTGTAAACATTTATTCTTCTTGAATAAAAAAAGCACAATATAAAAGCTGTGAGTTAAGTTTTATTTGGAGAAATATGAGGACTACAGCCCAGGAGATAGGACCTAGGACAGTTCTGAGAAACTGTTCTAAAGAGGCAGGGGAAAAGTCAGTATATATGTCTTTTTGGTAAAGGGAGAAATATATGCAATCAGGAGCATGTTTTTCCAAAAGGTTTCTACTAATCTCATGAAGCTTCTGCTAGGCATGAGAAACAGTTGTCACCATGAAGGATATTAGTGCTTTTCTAGATATGAGGAGATATAAGAATTGGGCTCATATAATCAGCTCCTGAGAATATCTAGGTATCTGAAGACTTGTACTGCTAATTATCCTCTGAGCACAGAGCACCTCATTTCTACTCTCCACCTTGAACTCCTCCAGAGGGTGTGGAAGGTCAGTAACTGCAGCAGCACATGATCTAATTCTTGTCTAGGTAGATGGCAAGCACCCATGGCATGTGCCAATTTGTAACTGACATTCTCAACTTCACAGCAGCATCAAATGTTAGGTATTCTTGTTTCCATTTTATATATGAAACAATAGGATTTTCCCCCCAGACGTTAGAGATGTAAATGACTAAACAAGGATGTACACTTAGTTCTGTCTGACTCTAAGGCTGATTAATACTCATTGCCTCTGGAACCAAAGAGTGTAGAAAGATAAACTGAAGAAGTTTATAAAAATAACCATGGTTTAACAGTGGCTATTTTATATCTGATGTGAACAGCTGGCTCATTGGAAAAGACTCTGCAACTGGGAAAGACTGAGGGAGAGGAAAACGGGGTGACAGAGGATGAGATGGTTATATAGCATTGCCAATTCAATGGACATGAACTTGGGAAAACTCTGGGAAATGGTGAGGGATAGGGAAGTCTGGCATATTGCAGTCCATGGAATTGTGAAGAGTCGGACACAACTCAGTGAATGAACAACAGTAGTGGCATATTTCCTATTATAGAGGTACACATAGGATTTACGTAAATAAAAAAGAGGGATCTCCAAACTGAGATAATCAGGAATGTATACCCAAAGATATGATTTCTACAATTCAACTATCATCCTTGTTGGATGAGTAAGAAAGGGATGCCACACTTTGTGCCCACTCAGGTTCTTTTGAATATTTTCCTACATATACTTTCCATAATATGTTTCCCTAAAGTGGAAGCCAGTGTTTGGTTTCCCTGTCTCCCTAGGGTGCAAAAGGAAGAAGAGAACTGAGTTGTCACCTAAAAATGTCACCAGTTAGATATTCATGCCTAAAATTTTAATTGGAAAGAGGTCATGCTTGCAGCCTATTTCCTGAGAAGGTAACAGAATATGCTGTGAGGCAACTTATCTTCAGAGGCAGTTGAAACAGAAGTCCTAACAACAGTCTCCCTTGTCCAGTGTCCTTGTTCTGATATATGTGTCGACTGGTGGTTGGGGGCAGATCAGAGATATAATTTATGCATTTTTCCTGGCTGCTTTTCCTTCAGGCCCGACTCTCTGTGTTTCCCAGAAGTTCTGTGAATTCTCTAGTATTTATTAATAAATTCCCTTTTTGCTTAATTGGATGAAAGTGGTTCTGTAGTTATAATTGGGAATTCTTCCTGAAACAGACATTTCAGATTGAAGTAATAATTGGCAAAACTTTAAAGGGAACGAACATGAAGTCTTCTGCAACCTGGAGCTGTTACAGTAATTTGGTGTTAATGGAATGAAGTGTAGATGAGAGAACATACTGGAGATGTTTATAGGCCTCACAGAATGGATACTGAGTTATTTTAATCAGGAAGGTGATAGGATCATATTTATGTTTTGGAAAATGCTCTCTGGCAGCCACATAGAAAATGAACTAAGGAAGATATAAGCGAGAAAGGAAGCAAGGAAACCCAATAGGATACAACTGTAGTAGTAAGAGTGAAAGATTCAATCTTTGATTAAGTCAATCATTATATGGATGAAGAGCATGGGACAGAGTAAGGAGATATTTAGAGTATGCAAGAAAGTTAAGATGTCGATTAATTATATGTGAGAATGATGAAGAAAAGCATTCTGGAATCATTCCCACTTTTTTAATTTGGGAGATGAGATAAATGTTAGTGCCACTCACTGAGACAGGGGATATAAAAGGAGGTAGGAATGCAGAGTGAAAGTTTGACAAGTTGCAATTAAGCTGACCACTAGAAAATTTGATATGTGAGGCTGGAATGAAAGATAAGGATTTCTGAGCTAATAGATGTTTGTGGACATCTTAATGATGATGAAGTCAGCCAGGTGGTTTATGTCCTGAGAAGAAAAAGGAGAAGAAGATACAACCCAACCCTGGGTAATATCAACAGGTCTGATTGGAGGTAATAGGAACATAAAATAGAATGAGAAGGAATAAACAGGGGATTAAGGGAAAACTATATTGAGAGGTTAAATAAGGGATAAAAGGCCAGTCTTTTCAGTGACTAGGGTATGAAAGGAAGAAAAGAACTGAGTCATTATCTGGAGGCAGATGGGAAGGTAAATGATCATAAGATCTGCTACATGTCTATTGGTATGGGTGACTTAACACAGAGTAAAAGAACTGCAGAGCCAAGGCTTCCATACATTGATCTTGAAGTTGTTCAAGATAATAATAGAATTTGGAAAGGAAGAATAAGCCAAATGTCATAGTCCTTGATGAGGCAATGACAGAGAAATCAGCAGACAAAATGGCCAAGTAGGCAGCCCATTGTGACAGCAGGTTTACATAATATACACTTCAAAGAGGAGGGTTTTTTTATGCATGGGAGAAGATGTGTAATTGTAAGGATTGCCATTTTTTTTTCTTCTAAGTTCCATTGCTCATGTAGACTGATATTAGGATATTGGGCAGTGCTCTGGGGAGAGACTGTAGCTGTCAGGAGTTTCCTGACTTTCTAATGAGGATACTAGGAAGAAGGATGGCAAAGTCAGGGAGAGGGGGAAACAGAAGATGAATGGGGAGAAATATGAGAAGCGCAGGATAATGTCGGAAGGAGAATGTGGAATGAGAGAGAGAGGGAATACTGGGATAACTTCAAAGTGTAACTGTGACCAAGAATGGCATAGGTGTAGGCCTGGTGGGTTAAATGTTTCAAATGAAGCTCAAGTCAAAGTATCAGAAGTTCCTGTACACGTCTAACACCCAAAGATCTGGAAGCTTTGACTTTCTTTGGTGGTGGTCTTAGAAGATTAATGATGCTGATAGACTTTTATTGTATTTAAAGTCAGAAACAGAATACTGTTGTTAAGGATGACATTGAGAAAGTCTCAGACAGATAGAATTAATCAGCCCCCACATTTTAGAAGTTTGAAACAGCACATTTTCAGTGACTAATGTAATCTCTAGATGGAGACAGATATGGTCTAAATCACTTACACTACCTTGTTAGAAAATGTTGAAAGCATTCACATTTATGCAGATAATTAGCTAAGGAGCTGGCAGAAGTTTCTGTATAGGCAATGATCATAAATATCTTTAGTTGATTTTCACTCATTAATTCCTTTATTCATTTAGTCAATCAATTATATATTGAAACAGTGATTGCCAGTGACAGATTTCAGCCATTACTAAATGTTTAGGAACTTTAGAAGTGTTGGTCAAATGTATAAACTCTGAGAGGGAAGTTATAATAATTTACTTAAGTAGATTCTCTTTGTGTTTAGGTTTACAGGATTACAAATCTTGTAAATAAATTCTTTACTCAAGCCATGAATTGGACATTATAAATTATCAGATAATTTACTTAATGATGTTATTATATAATTAAATAATGATCTATCTTTTATGCTTTATTTTGTTGTTTATGATACTTTTAAGCCAGCACAGGTGGCTAAAAAACAGTTGTGTATTCTGGCCTACCATTTTCTTCAGATTCAGAAAAAAATAAAATGAATCTTCATTCTATGTCATGTGGAAGGACAAGTCTCAATCTACGTTTCTGCACATTTTTTTTTTTTGTGGGAAAGAGACATATTATTAGGGTTACTTTTGGCCTAGCATCAAACCAAACATGGGATTCAGAATTTTCTCCTTGACTGCCTGCTTTAATCCAACCACAAATACCAGTCTAGGGCATGTAGGAAATTTTAATCTGCAGGTCATGGGAAGAAGAAATACATAAAAAATTAAATACCTACCATGGAAAAATCATATGCCAGACATTCCTATTCCCACAAGTTTTTTTTGACCACCCAGAGGATTCCTATTAGCCTTTTACCTAACTTTCTACTCTCTTAATGTTTCTTTTTTCCCTTATCTTTTATTTTTCTTCATTTCTCAGTCCATTTTTTCACCCAAAGGAAATAAAATCAAAGCAAGATAAATAAATGAATAGTTTTATTCTTATCTCATAGAAAGTAATTTAGCTCTTTGTTGTTTTTTGAGATATAATTTCCAAATCTCATCTCTTGCTCTTCATAATTTATCAAAATATTTTCTTAAAGATCAGTTATATTTTGAAAAGATTTCTGGTACTAGCTGTTTAGAAAATACATACACATATCACTGATTAAATTTGCATTTGGTTTTGCAAATGCTATGTACTCTAGCCTGCTGGATTATCTGAAATTAAAACCTGTTTATGAATGTGCACAAAAAGGCACATTTGCATGCAGCATTTTATTCATAAGTATAAGGAAAGTGAATCTGTGCAATTTCAATTTGTCTTTTCAGAAACTCTCCTGGATATAAAATTTTCATTTAGCTTTTGTTCTTACTGACACTTTATTGGTTTTTCCGACTGGGATAGTCTATTTTCCAAGAACAGACCATTTTTTCACCGATACTGGATATATAAAATTATTCTTATTCATTGAGAAATGTATTGGACACCTACTCTGTGCTATGCCTTTGGGAAATGGAGCAAGTTGACAGTCAATGGGTGGACGACCAGGCAGCAGCCTGCAGCAAGCTTGAAGCAAGTGTAAACAGTGTGCCATTTTCAATTAGTAGCTATTGAACTGAGGGCAATAAAGTGGTTCTCCTGAGGACTCTATATCTTTCAAATGTGAACATCATGTACTTGCTGATGTAGTTTCAAAATTGGCTTTTCCTAATATGTTTAGGAAGTTCTGCCCTAGATGGTGTTCATGCTTGCTTGGTAACTGAGTTCTTTGCTTTATAGAACTAAGAGTTTCAACTTAAGTGTTTTTAAACATTTCCTAATTTTATAGCACTTCCTCAGATTGGAGTCCAGACAGATATCAGTTTTTAATAAAGCCGAATTTAAAATTTTGTTTTTGGCAAAATTAGCCTGTAAGAAATATAGAAATTCAACTATATAATAGGATTATTGATGTAGAAATAAAACTCCTTAAATGTACACCACTAATCCACTCAGTGACTTAAGTGAAAGCTACTTTTAGAAGTATAGCTAAAACTTTAATTATCTATGACAATTTCTCTAACTAAACAAATTATTCCACAAGTAGATACAATTACATGAAATACCTTCTCATCTGGCCAGAGAATTCATCATCTCATCTCTTTTTTAGTGTGGTAGACAATGAAGTAGACAATGTCATGAAATCAGCCAAGCTTTACTACTTCTTTTTAACTCACTGTGTACTTAATACACAGTTAATGAGAAAAAGACTGTTAATGAGGAAAAATGTCTTTTCTGTTTTTACTAAATTAATTTGATTCAATTCAATTCAGTTCATTCATTCAACAAATATTTATTAAGCACCTACAATATGCCAGGCACTGTGCTGGGTGCTGGGGATACAACTGTGAACAAGATAGACACAGTCCCTACCCTCAAAGGGCTTACAGTCTAGTAGTTAAACAGACAAATACACAGGCAATTACAATGCAGTATGGTAAGTGCTGTGATGGTGACAAAACATCAAAAGGGCACCTAGCTCAGTCTCATAGGCAGGGACTGGTAGACAGTCATGGAAATCTTCCCATGACAGGTAACATATGATTTGAGTACTGAAGGGATGAGCACTAGTTAGTCAGGTAAAGAGAAGATAGGAAAGTGTTATAGATTGAGGAAATAGCAAATGCAGTGTCCCTGCTTCTGAGGTTTTTCATGGGCAGCAGAGTTTGGGTAGAGGGTGAGAGAGTTCATGGAAGAAATAAGTAAGGGTCAGGTTATAAAGTGACTCATTTGCTTTGCTCAAGAGCTTGCCATTTTTCCTGAGGGAATTCTGTGTGTGTGTATGTGTGTGCACACGCATGTGTGTGCATGCGCTATCAGATTTGCACTTTTTAGGATTGCTCTTACTGTAGCACAGAAATTGAATGGGGGATGGGAATCTTGAGAATTGAAGTAAGGTGATCAGTCTTTCACCTTTTCCAATTTTATCTTCCATGATATCACACCCATTTCTCTCCAGCCCTTCCTGTTGCATATACTCTTTAAACAGTCCATTGACAAGCTATGTATTGGGTCATTGCTCACCTGTAAGGCTTTCAACACCTATAAAACTCAACTCATCCTTCAAGGCCAAGCTTCCAAAATCATCCTATCTTGTGCTTTCTGCCAAGATCTCTAAGTGTTGCAATGTTTATCTATGTTGTACTTATTATTTCAAATGATCTAAGCTTTCTTTTGAACTGAGTTAATTTAATCCCTACATAACTAAGGTGATTTTTGTAAATAATCATGTATAATTTTCTTCACAATTTCCAATTGAAAACAAAGACTAATTCTTCATATGTTTTCTACCACAAACTATGATTAGTGCCTTCAAATGATTTAAATGGAACAATGGGAATGGGGAGAGAAGCTCAAGAGACACATTATTTTATGCAGCAAAATACAGCCAAGTAAAATTTCAGTACATAATTGCAGGTTGTGTTGTTATTATGACAGCGATTAAATTCCCCAATTCAAACGTTCCATCTTTGACAATTTAACTGCTAATGAGGCAAAGATCTGTGTAAAAAATTAGCTTACTATGCAGAAATAATAAGGGCTAGCTACATTTTCCAATATGGCCCACAGTTTACTTTTACTATCCCACCTATAGTCTCATAATTTCTCAAATAACTTTAATAATGATAAGAAAAAACTTTAAGCTCTGTAAATATTGTAAGAATGTAAATATTGTTTATTCTTTTTGGTGGGTACAAAAACCACAATTTTGTACACAGAACAAGATTATAAATAATATTGATAACATGAATGACCCATAGTATCTTCTGATTCTACATTGTAGACTGATGATTTTATGTTAATGTTGTCTTCATTTTGTTCCTGGTAGTGAGACAAATGCAATCTGTGGACACTGATTCATGTGACAGCATGAAGGTTACAGCAAACAAAATGACCAACAACTTTTATTTTAAAAAATTCTCTAAAGTTTATTACAGTGATGGCATTTATTTCAATTATTGCAATGTATTGTTCCCTAAGATGGTTAGAAAAAAGAATTGTGTTGTCCTCTACTGAATTTATGTCAGTTAAAAAGCAAGCATGTTTCAGTATTTGTTGTCTTCAAAGTAAGTGTAATTACTTCCTTTAAGTTCTTTTTTCACAGGATTTACATGTTTGTTTATTATTTCTTGTCAGAGTATAGTGATTTGTTTTCTCAGCTGTATAGTCTTCCATTGAGTATATGGGTGTTCTGGAGACACAGGTTATCATATTCATTGACTTCTATAACTATTTTATGTCTTGAAGTGAAGACTGAGGGCTTTCTGAGCAAGAACTTCACACTTTAATGTGCTAACTTGCATGTCTGATTAGTTTTTAAGTCCACTCAAGTGAAATTTGTTGCTGTTGATACACCCATCCCAGCCCCCCCAACTACCCGAAAAAAATCTAAATTGTAAGTTTTCCTGATATAAAATCTGAGTTTGGGTTTCCGAGCTGAGCCCATGCACACGTTGCTGATGTTTGGCGCCTTAGGACGAACTTCCCGCTCTCAGCCAAAGGATTGTTTGAGCGAAGACCTGCGCTTAGCCTGTCCCTCAGGGCTGCGTTTCCATCAGTCACAAACACAGTTTAATTAAGGCACTCAATTATTTTTTTGGTTTTTATGGAAGGTCTGATGCAATGACAGCCAATCCTGAACTTTGTCTAATTGTAGTTCCAGTGTGAACAGCCTTAGGGCAGTCGGGTGTTAAGACGCGACCATTTTCACCCACACTCCCAGTGATGGATAATCTGGCTTTGTTTCTTATGGCTTCAGAAAAGGTCAGCTGGGTTGCATGGAAAGGAAACAGAAAGAATGCGCAGTGTTACAATATTTCTGTCTTTTCAGCAAAATATGACACAACAAACACCAAAATATCAATAATTAGACATCTGCATTTTTTCCCATATGCTTTTGGTCATATTAAAACTACTTTTTCACAGGAAAAAGAAACTCAACGACCTGGAAGAATAAATCACTCTAGAGTTACTGGTCCTGTTGAAGAACTAATTTTCTAAAACCCTGCAAGATTTTGTTTGGCAAATCTGGGCAGGGCACATCTTTGAACTTGCTGCACTCTACACCCTGGTATTTCCAGTTGAACTTAGAAGGTCCTTTAGGTTTGACGACAATCTTTCTTTGTATGTTTTCTTTTTTCTGTTAGAAAATATCTTAACAGTTAAATGATTGTACTCTTAAAATCAAGATGAATTGTCTAAGGGAACTCTATGTAGACTATTTTTAACAGATCTTCCTGTTTTAGGAACACAGATCTATCCACAGAAGCTTTCACTCATTCACTAAAGCTGCTATAGACAGCTGTAGAAAGGCAAATCAGTTCATTCTATGCCTATAATGGAAGTTCTATGCCTTTAATGGACGTTATGGCTCATGTTTTAAGAAGCTTTAAATGCTTAAAGAGAAGTGCACTGAAAGGGGGCATGTTTCAATGCTTCATTGAATGATCATCACTGGGAAACTTCCCAGATTGATGTAATGGGATCAGGTCTTTGAAATCCTCATTATACTCTTACTCTGTCATATTAGTTAGCAGGTAATAATACTATACAGAGGAGAAACAGGTAGCATTATTATTGAAATCTCCTGACTGTTAATTAACACCTTTAAATTCTTTCCAGTTGCTGAATTTTAATGTTAACTCAAGAGAAAATAAAGTAAAGGAGATATTCCCGAAGTTTGTTGTAGTTTAGATCATAATTTTCTCATAATTCATATTGTATCTTAATTCCTTGCTGTGAATTTAAGTTTACCCAGTTCTTTTGGAAATTCCATCCTTGTATTTATTCTGCCTTGTACCTTAAATATTAGAATAATGATATATTAAATATGAAATAAAAATTGGATTAAAAAATGTTATAATGAAAAGGTTTAATGGTCATTTACCCTGATAATTTCAGAAACTTGAAGTCAAAATGCTACTTACATATTTGTGATAAACACCAAGGTCATTATTATAGTTTGCCTTTAGTGAACAGTCTCAAAAATTAAAATATATTTATCTTTATAGTCAGGAGTCAGGAAACAATATCTATAGAAACTACTCATCACTAAATTAAAACAAACCAAACAAGATGATAGTCTGAATTTGTTTCTTCAGATTCCCTTTCAACATTTAATATTAAGTAAAACAATTATGTAAAAAATCTATTAGTTTTGTTTTTTTGAAGAGAGAATTTAGTATTTATTAATACTAATTAATACATATAAAAGCATTGCAACTTTTCAGGAAGATTTGTCATAAAATCTGTTTCTTCCTTTTATTTTCTTGATTGCCTTTATAAGGAAATGAAAATATCAAAAGTGGGAAGGATTCCATATACTCTCAAGTAATATCTCATTCTCTATAGATTAATGCAATTGAGTGATGATAATTCTGCCAACTGCTCATTCTCTCTTTAAATCTTAGTGTTCTTAGTTCTCAGCATTCTTATTTTTTATTTTTAATTTCCTTTACTTCATTGTGTTGGTTTTGCCATACATCGACATGAATCTGCCATGGGTTGACATATGTTCCCCCTCCAGAACCCCCCTCCCTCAGCATCCTTATATTCTACCCTTAAATCTTCTGCTTCTTACATAAAATGTGATTTCTGTTCACCTTTGTGTGACCTTATTGAGACTGCTCAAACCGTAAAACTTTCTTATAAATTTACCGTATAGTCTGAGTCTGGTTGGACTGTTGTGGCAATGGCTGTAACTTTATTTATGTGTTCTCTTGAGGGATAATTACTTTTAGAGTAGACATTCAGATTTTGTTTTTGAAATTCTGACACTAAATAGTATCGAAATTATCAGTCATTTTCATACTTATGCTCAGTAGAATTTTTAAAAGGAAAAAGCCATGTAATATGGGAGTACAATTAAAAATGCTTACTCTCAAATCTCTACAAGTGCATATCATTTAATTTGCTCTGAATGCCATGAAATCTTTCCTATAAGAATGCATATCTCTTTCTAGCAATTCCCCAGGACTTTGTATTGAACTGTCATATGTGAGCATTTCTAGAATTTTTCTTTAAAAATATATCTTATGAAATTCATCACAGAATGAAGTCCAAATAATTGGCTCTAAAAACTTGTCACATACTATTTTTCTGTTTGGAAAAATCTCTCTTCAATTCTGTAAATATTAAGATGAAAGCATTACTATAGCGACTAAGAAACCTTGACCTTATCACTTTGCTTTTCTGATGTTAGAAAAGACATGCTCTAAACATTCTGATCTGAGTGAATTGACAATTTCATGATCGATTCTTTTCCACAAAATTTGGAAAGAAGAACTTTGGGCTTGTCTATGTGCAGTTGTACTCAGTCATTATTCTATTTCTAGATTATGGATAAAAGCAATTAGATCTTGATTTAAAGGAGTAGCTTTTGTTCTTTGCTTTAAGATACTAACAAGTATTTCAGCAGCTTTTTTGGGGCTGTACCACCTGGCCTAAGGGATCTCAGTTCACCTACCAGGGATTGAACATGGCTGGGCCACCACTGTGACAGCCTGGAATCCTAATCACTAGGCACTAGGCTACCAGAGAACTCTCTCAATAGCTTTTTTAAATAAATAAATATAAAAATAGGGCACATTTATCTGGCATAACTTCAGGTATACATCTTATTCTTAGAAAAATTCTATTGAGTTTGACTCTAGGATACCTCAGGCACTAAATGTCTCTTGAGGGTTCAAATTTTCATTTATCATTGTAATCAGAATGGCTCTTATATACAATTTCAGAAAATGGGTTTTAGAGGCCTGATTTTAAGAAAAGCAATGACAAATATTTCCAGATCTTATTTTAAATTCATTTTTTATCATCAAAGGGAAAAAGCACTGAACATTTAGAGTCTTAAAAAATGAACTTCATCCTGTGTTTCACTGAATGCTTACAATTTTTTTATTGTCACATGGTGAGAAGATGTAAGTGAGACTGATTTGGCTCACTTAAAAGCAGTTGAAATGAAAACAAAAGTCAATAAAAACTCACTGCAAGTTCTATTTTTACTGTGTCTCTCGTAAAGAAAATGTGTTGCAGACATTTTTGATGGAGAAATTGACTAAAATGTTTATTCACCTTAGTGATGTTGTGAAAAGTGAAAGCTGAATTTCATCTAATAAATGTGAATTGTAGTCAATATTCTGATGGTCATTCCTGCCTAAACGTCTGGTTCAAGGACTACTGCCAGATGAACAAATGTCGGGATTTCCCTCCAAAAATATAGAAAGATGGCTAATGTAAAAGAAACTAGAAGAGGAGCTAAAACTCACTGAGTGCTTACTATGTGCCTTGGAGATTTTACATGTATTTTCTCAGAAAACAACAAACCCTTATCAAAATAGGCAACTGTCTAGGCTTTGATAATTTGAAAAAAAAATATGCTCATTTTGTTAGCATTAGACTGTTCCAGAGAAGAAAAGCCTGTTCTGTGTACAAGAAAATTCAGATCTAATTTCAAATTTCTCCCAATTTTCAGGTAGAATGTACTATTTAAATCATTTTACAGAGCAATTCTGGAGGTTTATTTTTGTCTTTCAAACCCTTTCAATGCAGATATCTATTGGTAACATAAAGTTTTGAACAGTACATCTGCAGCCAAAGAAAACTGAACCACTTTGCACTGAAGTTTTCAAAAATATAAAGCTCTAAATTAGAAGCAAGCAGGACCATCACCGGACAGACAGGTCACAACACTCCATTTACAGAATGCATCACCCACTCACTGTAATGGCCCTACGTCCTACCCCTAAATTTTAATACTTTCGGTTCCATATACGTTGTAACCTTCTCTATAGGTTGCTAAATTCTGGGTATTCTGCGAGGAAGTTGGGTTAAAAGTCTGTGCACTCTTTGCCACCTTCATTCTCTTCGCTTCTGCCCTGGACTTGTAACAGAACTCTATCAAAGCCACCAGCATTGCCAAGCCCAAGCCGCCAACCAGAATGTAGAAGACGCCTGCTACGTTGCTCAGGCTCAAGGCACTCGTCTTGTCCTGGGGGCATAAAGACATCTCAGTTAACTGTGGAAAGTTACATCCAGAAGGTGAAAGAACACATGAATGCCAAACAGCTAATTAAAGTCAATGCCTAATTTAACCTGAAATTATTTAACATGTATAAGTCACTAGTGTAACACTATGAATTTAAACACAAAGCTTATAGTTCTTGAGAGAAATGAAATTATGATGATAACCAATAAATTGTAATTACATTCAATAAAATCTGTAACATTTTATTATTGTTAACTATATAAAGAAGAGCACTATACTTAACCATATATAAGCATAAGGTAGCAGAAGTGGGTTTATTATTGTCAAGTTTGAAAATGACATGCTTAAAACCCAATTACATGAGAAGGAAAATTGTTTTCCCTTTCCTTCCATTAAAATATTTTTAATGTTTGATATTTTTCTTGAATAAAGCTAACTTCATGTTTCTTACTTAGAGAAGTAAGGGACTTTAAGCTAGCAGTTTCACATCTTGTTCATCATGAATTCACCAAATATATGCAAATAGCATAGGTATGTGTTATTTGTTCTTTTAGTCATGTTTGTTTGGGAAATCTGCTGGAAAGTGGCACTATAACATATTATATACTATTTAGAAATAACTGCATGCAGCACATTGATAACTTTAAAAAATATACAAATTTTTTCATGATCAATTGAGGAATAAGTCATTTGTGAACAGAGTTAACACTATTTTTATTGATTTTAAAATATGATTCTATTTCACTTTAAAATGCTTAATCAGTTAATATTTTAGACATATATTCTCCAGAGCATTCATATACATATTATTGTATAATAAATTCAGAAATAGTCAAGCATATTATTGGAAGCTATATAAATTATAACAATAATTCATATTTATTCATAAATTGTAAATATATATTATATAAAATTATTTGAATAGGTATTTTAGATTGACTACCTGAAGAATGCCCTGAGGCCATCATCTTCTCAGTTGTGTGTCTTGTGTAAACTTAATTAGTTTTATTAGGAAATGTTTAACTTAAATAAGTATTATGTACACTATATCCATTTAGCCATGATATCAACTGACTAGACCAAAAATTTAGGGTAACTTCATTTTAAAAATTAAGTACTTGTGCTTCTCTGACTTTGCATAAGGGTTTGAAATAGCTTTTTCATTATTTGGCCAAGCTTGTCTCATTCCACTCTGGTTCAAAGGCAGACAAAAGTGATTAAAACACAGGGAGATGCTTGAAAAGAGATCAGTTAATATTACTTTATCTCTTTCTTAAATTAACTGAAGTTTTCCTATCTATATATGTAAGTCACTTATTTAATGACATAGGATAGCTAATAATTTTTTTTCTTTCTAAAAGAAGATACAGAAAAAATATTTCAAAAATCCTCAACCATGGCTTTCTGGCATTACGTCCTGTTAATTTATGCAGGTATTTTAACTGCTACATTTTGTTCTTTAAATGAAAACATAGCTGTAACACTATTTTCATTTGTACTCAACAGAATCAGACTTATAAGCTCCTGTATTGTTCTAAAAATAATTGATATAAGATCTCTGCATGAATGAGATCTTAGAAGTTGAGGATATTATTCATAAACATTGGTTTATTAAAATAATTTTGATAGAACAGAATTGGAAAATTTTACTCTGTTTATCTGTCAGAACAAAAATATAACAGGTCATCTTCAAACTAAAGTGGAATGATTTGCAAAACAGTGGCAAAAGACTGAACTTCTGAATAAGAAACATTTAATGTTTAAAATTTTCTTTCTGTAGAAGACTACTGACCAATTTCCGATTTCCTGTTTTGAGAATACATCAGTTCTTGAAATAATAGATTTGATGTTCTTTGCCTCCAAAACTAATAAACAAAAATCAAACCTGAAAGCACTACTGTTATTAGTGGTACGTATATTTGAGAATAATATAAGAATTTTATTATTTAATATATTTTTACAGTTAATTTAAGTTTATTTAAAAGCCTTAATATTGGGGAGCAGTTTGCAATTTTCTGAAAAGATAACCCCCGTGGCTTAAATCATTGCATTAGTTTCTGTTTAGATAGGTATAGAGAAACATTTAGTTTTTACTGTTTCCATATACTCTTGACAATTGCTCCCATTTACTGCTTTGTGAACACAAGAGGAGGCCCCGAACTGCAGTGACTGACCTTGCTTCCAGAGTCCTTGGGTCCACATTCACCTTTATCGTACCACCATTTGTTTTTCAGCTTGTCTAAGACGCCTGCCTCACTGAGTTTCAAAACGGCAAGGTTTACAGGAGTTCTTCACGTGGAAAATAACATAAATAACATTATATATGTTATTTTATGTTATTCAAGTAAAACTACATTAGAATCGCATGGCAAAGTGACAGAGCAGAGGCCACAGTAGGTGTTATGTCTTGTACTGTAGGCCCAGGTTTTGAATCAGACATAAAACTGGGGCCTGCTCCATCGCTTTAGGTAACAGGCACATACTGCTAGGGAGGATTTTTAAATAAAATGTATGCAATTACTGTGAATCCAAAACTATTAGCCTGGATTGGGTTTCTTCAGCATTTTCAATTTTCCCACCATAAATGTAGAGTCATTCAAAATCTAGAATCTCTCTTCAAAACTGGCTGTAGGTTGACAGACTTCAAAAAATAGAAGCTAGACAGGACTGGCTTCTTGCAAGCATCTTTCTACAGCTAGTGGAATTTTGCTTTATGCTTTAAAAGTATGTCTACAGTATCCATCATTAAATTGACTCCTCTGCCACTCTCATCCAAGACCTAATTTAAAGAGCAGGGTGATTCTCATTCAAGTGTTGCTGACACAGAGCCACCTCATGCAGAGGAAAATCCTTGTAAGACAAATATGAAAATTATTATTTTAAAATGTAAGCCAGTGCTGATACTTTCCTTCTGAATTGTAGTATTTAACTTAAATATCACCAGAAATAATTTTCATCTATCTTAAATCTACCATATGAATATACTCTGAAGAGCAGTGACTACTTTATACTCACCAATAAATATATGATAGATTAGGAGTAACCAAGATTTTTATAAATAGACACCTCATACTAAAAATTCCTTTTCTTTTTTCTATCATCTTTGAGTCCTTCAACACTGAATTTTATACAAGGAATCTCAGAGAGAAAATGTTCACTGGTCAGAATCAGTGTTCTGAGAAATCTAAGAATTCTTTTATTCCCATGTTAACCTCTGTATGTGTAGAATAAAGGCTAAAGAGATGGATGGCAAGAAGTAACATGTAGGACCTTCTGTTGTTATTATAAGAACAGATATTATTATTCTGTTTTTGTGTTTGTTTGGCTTTCATTTCTTTTTTCTTTTTACAAACATTCAGAGACTGCTTGCATTCCTCTTGACATTTTTTAAGGCTGCCGCAATCATTTTGTCTGGCTGTATCACCTAATGCCTCACTTCTAGGAAATGTTGAATCCATTTAGAGAAACACAGTATGTATCTATTTGGTTACAAGGGAATTAATTCCACAAACCTAACTATACAACTAGGTAATGCACTAATAATGATGCTGATGATGATTTCTAACACTTACTGAGCACTTTTTGTGTACCAAGGGACTATTAAAAGTATTTTACATGTTTAGTTGCTGTTATCACCTGTATTTTACTAATGAGGAAATCGAAACACAGAAAGGTTAACTCATGTAGGCACATCTAGGAAGGAGCTGAATCAGGGTTTGTAATGGTCTGCTTTCATAGCCTGTGTAATTAAAAATATTAACAACAGAAGATTCAAGAAATAAGAATTTCTGGCTTGTTGAGTTTTCTGATTAACAGTTAAGCTAAAATTCACTTTTTAAAGGTATTGTTGGCTCTGAAAAAAGTCTCTAAAATATGTTTTTCTTTTCATTTATATGGTTTTTGAATTCAGTGTAATTTTTATATCAATGTTATAAGATCTTACAAGGTTTATTGTTCAATTTAAAAATATGCAATTGTCACATTCCTAGAATATTATATTATTTTTTGGATTAAAATCTAACCTTAGCATAATTTAAAACTTTGTACTAAAAGCTGAGATTGGGGGTGGGGTGAGGTGAGGATTATGGTTAACTGGAGTCCTTGGTTAGCTCCAGTTAACCTAGATTTTACTATCTATAACCTTCCCACCTTCACATTCATCTACTGCTTCCATTTATTAAGTGATTGTTATAAAACCACAACTGCATGTTTGTTGGTGAACTGTAAATTTCTAGAATAGAAGACATATATCATTCATCTTTGTAAAATATTTACAAGAGTATCTGACTCAGGTTAGGTGCTCTGAAAAATTATTATATTTCAATTATTTTGAATCCAGGACAAGCACTTTTTAAAAGTGATACTAAGGGTTTTTTGGTCATCAAGCTATCCCACTAAAGCCTTTTTAATACATGTGCAGAGTACATTATTGGTGTAGGAAATGGCAACCCATTCCAACATTCTTGGCTGGAGAATACCATGGACAAAGGAACCTGGCAGGCTACAGTCCTTGAGGGCACAAGGAGCCGGACATGACTTAAGCGACTGAACATGCAAGCATAGAGTGCATTATATTAGCCCACATTGCACTTCTTGAATGGGTTGTGGTGGGAAGAGGAAGATTTAATGCTGAAAAGGGAAGGAAACTGAAAGCAGTTTCCTTAAAGTTCCTTATAGAAGGGACAGCTGAACACATAACTGGATTAATTGAAGACTGCCCTTTGACTTATCTCTCTCCCTTCCTAAGGTATCATTTCTCCTACCTGCTTCATTTTCCCCTTGCCTCTTTGTCCACCCACTCCAGTAGGCTGGTTTTAGAGGATACAATTAGATTAGAATTTTGAGTATAAGAGATTTATCAATAACCAACTTAATGGTCAAGTGGTGGAATGTAAGACACTGAGCAAGGAATTCATTACTAGGAGAGTCCTTCTCTACGGGTTAGCTTTCCTGACTGATCTTTGTTTAACACATTATTTCCTGCTTATGAATGCATGTTTTCCATAATAATTCCTTTATTATTGCATTGGTTTCCATGGCTGTGGATAAGGCCATTTGCAAGTATAACATATATTAAAGTCAGTCTGTATTCTTCAAAGTGTCAAATTAGAAACTGGATATTATGGGACTTACTATACTCCTAAAGAACTCATTATTTGGTAATCACATTTACAAAATGGCTTTAATATAAATATCTATATTTATGAGTATGCCTATTATATATATATATATATGAGGAGAATAAATTATAAAACAAACAAAAAAAGCAATAATTTTGTAGATAGTATAGCATTATGGGTCATTAATGATTACAAGCATTGCCAAAATTTTCTATTAGAACCTGGTTTAAACAATTCACACAGAAATAGGGATAAAATTCTGTGTACAGTTTGTGCTCAGACTAAGTCATATCAGATTAATTCTGGGGGATATGAATTTTAGACACTGGAATGAAACTTATAATTTGGTTCATTGTCAATGAGTGAATTTCTGTTATTCACAAAAATGAGTATGGTTTTCTAATGACCATAAAAATGGCCACAGCACAATAACATTCAAATGAGTAATTTTTCAAACAAACAAATTCATCCTCTCCCAAATCATGCCTTTCCACTTTATTTCATTTTACGTATCAGACTTTTTTCCTTAATTCTTTTGTGGAGCCTCTGGTTGAGGGCTACTTTGGTCATGCTGTGGGAATGGCTATCAGTTGAGCTGATTATTTTGTAGCCATGGGGTGCAAATGGAAGCTGTCACTGTGACTCTAAATAATTTAGTTGTTGATCATATTAAATCATAAGCTCCTTGATGGAAAGAATAGTACATTTTTTTTTAAACCCACAGATACTGGTGCATGGCCCAGGTAGAGCACAACTTTACTATTATGCCACTGTATGGAAGTCTGGAGGTGTCTTTCCTTGTTACAGTCCTGTAAATAACAGGTGGATCAGTTGACTCCTCATTGGAACCTATTCATGTGTGGTACAGCTTTCCATGCTTTTCCCCCTTCACCAGATGAGTCACTGTTGGGAAAGTTAAGTTTTTCCTACTAAGATTATATATCTCAAAATCAGATCACATCAGATAATTGTATACTTGTGATGAGATCTCAAATGTGCACTGTACCCAATGTGCATTGTAGATAAATTGGCAGCATTTAATTTTCTCTTGTTTTGGCTTTATACTTACCAAAGCCCAGAAGCCAGCATCATCTTCCAATTCAGCATTTTTCCTCTTTTTACCTTTTTCAATAAAGATCAGACCAAATGGAAGGGGTGAGGTAAGTTTGAAAAGAAAATCAATCACCCAAAGAAGGTACAGAACAAAAATTAAAAAGCAGCAACTGCCTCCTGGTAGTTTACTTTGATTCTAAGTTAGATCAGGCCATTTAAAATATCATCTTTTAAAACAGATGCAGAATTATTGTTGTTCAGTTACCCAGTTGTGTCCGAGTATTTGTGACCCCATGGACTGCAGCATGCCAGGCCTCCCTGTCCCTCACCATCTCCTGAGGGTGGTAGTATTGTTACCCATTCTATTGGTGACAAATATTATATCAGTATACAACCACTAAAGTTCTTTTTGTAGTATGAAATCAAAATTCTTGAGGGAAAATAGAGCATAATAATTAACATGCACTTTATGATAATTTTTATAATATTTTAGAAAATGACTTATTAGAATATGATTCATATCTTAAATTTATATCTAAATAAAATTTTAGAATATTATCTTGAGTTTATGCTTGGTGAAAGTAACAGGGGCAAGCAGTTTGATTTTTGAAAACTACAAGGTTAGCTTCGTATTTATTTCTTTAGATGACAAATGTTTACTTAGTGTCCATTGTGTACCAAATAATGTGTTGGATGCAAATAGATTAAATTCAATTGAGTTGTCCAATCCCTTATTTAAATAAATTAAAATGACTTTTGTTACATAGATTTTTTTCCATTATGTGTACATGTCTGCTTCTATTCGCTTATTTTTCTGTGGAAAGAGTCTTTAATGTATACTAAAACAGAAATTCATTATTTACTTTTATGGAAAACTTTCTCTGTTAAGCAGTGTTATACTTTGTTTATATTTGTGAGAAAAAATATAAATTTGCAAACAATTTCTTTTTCTAATTGAATAGAATATCTTCAATTTTGTTTTCTTTGGTTCTATTAGAGTACATTTTCTTACATTTCTAATTTGCATAGAGGAATAGGTTATTATTGTAAATGAGTAATTTTCTGTTTATGTGTGTATATATGTATGTATTTTTATTTTATGAAAATGACCAGAATGTTCTACGCAAGTTGGGGCACCAAAATACAAAAGAGTTAACACTCCTAATGAAAACAAACAGTTGGTGTCTTGAATGGAGGTGCCTTAAAGGGGCATCATCTCAGAAGAACCCTGATGACTCTCAAGGGAGCTCATATTCATCCTTGGGATAGTTGATGAATGATGAGAATTGTGTCCACACCATTTTGTTTTTTCATCCTCTTTCATTGCCAAAATAATCATTTGGCAAAGTTTATTCTTTCTCTTCCTGCAACAGGGCTGGCAGGATGCACAAAGGAGCTGAATTTGAAAGACTTTTCAGATCAGGATCAAGGGGGAAGTTATCAGCATTTAAAGAGGGTGAGGTTAGCAGTTTCTTTGACAGATACTCCTTCTAAAAAAAAATTCATCTATTTTATTTGGAGGATAATTACTTTACAATGTTGTGATGGTTTTATATTACCATATGTAAAATAGACAGATACTCTTTTTAAATAGAGCATCATTCTCTGGGCTTGGTGGTCAGCCAAGTGAGACAATTTGTAGCCCAGTGAAGAACATGAAGAAGAGCAGGATTTCTTGTTTCAAGGAGTTCTCTAGAATTTAAAAGAAAGACAAGAATGTATATTTTAAAATTTTCAGTGTTCTTACATACCAATTGAAGATATGTAAGGAAAGAAATTCAGTCAGAATATTCACATCTTCAAATTGCTTTAAGTCTATCTACAGTGAAGAAGAGTTCTGAAACACTGGTTAATAATTTCTGCTAACTGTATACCTTTTTAAAAAGACACTTCTTAGACATAAAAATAAAACATTATTTTATGAAGCTGGAAATATGACATGGATGCGGTAAAGATAAAGCTGGGTTGGTCTTGTTTTTATAACCCGATCTTTCTTTAGTTTGATTTATTTATGGAAGGCAAAAGTGTATAGTTCATATAATTTCTTTTGATTTATTAAGTAATTTGCTATTTAATGGAAGCCTGAGAGTTTTATGTGGAGAAATGTCTTTCTGGAAGGTACTTGGTCTAGGTGAGGCTAGACTGTTGCTATTCAAAAATATTTTGTGGCAGCTCTGGTGAAGAAAACAAGACAGACTGACCCTTCTGTTCTCTCTCCTCTTCACTTTCAAAAGCCTGCTTTCTAACACCAAGGTTCCTAGAACTATGATCCCTAACTTCTTCCAAACCGGAGATTTTCAGTGACTGTTTTGGCTAGATTTGTTAGTGTGTCCCCAAATTGATATTGTTTGCAAATATTTTTGCTTTGACAGTAATTGCATACTTAAGTTTGTGAAGGGACTTGACTGGCGATTCCCATGGTATTCGCAGGTCTGAATTGTGTCTCCTAGCAGATGCACCTATTACTTCACACACTGTTACCCGCTCTTGGTGACATTGAGGCTAACCTTGGAGTCACCTCCCCCGCTGCCACATTCTCCTTTGTCGTACCACCATTTGTTTTTCAATTTGTCCAAGAGGCCTTGTTCATTCAGTTTTAAAACTGCGAGGTTAACAGCATTTCTTGAAACGATAAAACATATCTTGTAAGAAACTGCACAGCTGTTAAGATGTTAGAAGGAATGAGGGTTTAAGCTCTTTTATAAGCTTCTCCCAGATGCTAAATAAACCTCTCATTTTTGTCATCCTGCAGCTCCTTCTACCAGGCAATTGTAATTTCCTTCAAAGTATATTAAACCCATGGTATTTGGTGCTATTCACTTTGACAGTTCATTTATTATCAAGTAACTGACAGCATCAACCAATTACATTAATTTTTTTTTGGTAAAACATTAATAAACTTGAATTTACTAGTAATTAAGAAAGAATTGTGTCTTGGATTCCCTTGCTTCTAGAATGTCAATGACTAATAGGAAAACAATGAAAATCCATTTCCAGAAGGAAAAATATAATTGCACAAACAAATCAACAAATCAGCAACTAATTTTTGTGTACTGATTTCCTAACAAAGGGTATGGCTTACTTATTATTCTTTTTATTATTTGTGTTGGTTCAGTTTTCTGGTCTGGAAATCATAGGATGGTCAAAAGAAAGGTAGTAGCAGCTCTCAGGAAAATTATATTTGAATCTTGTGTTGAATTTTAAAGTCACTAGATGCTATTTAGAAAACAGGATCATACATCCAATTTGATTGTTTAAATTATATAATTAAACCCCAGGAAAATATGCTGCATGTGATATGGGCAAACAAACACTAGATTAGATTTCTTCCATGTGTATCTCTATAGGGGATAAGGGTGGCATATTCTAATTATTTTCTAAGAGGATTAAAAAAATGTCTCATGGGTTTTGCTTCCCATGTACTTGGTTTCTTTCTTGCTTTCAAGGTACAGGTTTTAATTGAACCGTTAACTCTTTTAAAAAGTTTTCCCAGCATTTAATGAAATGTCTGTAAAATCTAGTGACTGGCTTATATACTGAGAGACTTTGGGTTCAGTTTGTGCCATTCTGTTTGATAATTACCAAGTTTGGTGGTTGATTAATGACAAATTAATTATAATTATATTTAATACTTAATTTATTATTATACTTAATAATTAATTAATAATAAAATAAAAACAACCTCATGTTAATGGATAGCATTTGAACACTGATTTGCAAGTGAAATATCATTTAGTTGATTAATAAAATGCATTATTTGTTTCACCACAAATCAGCCTATTAAAATATTTATTCTCTTAAAACGTGTTCATAATATTTCAGGTGAATTATGTCCACTTTCTATGTTGTAATGGTCTGATCCAATTGGAGAGTAAATATTTCCCATGAATAAACCACATACTTTGAGAGGATGGACACTTTCTAAAAGTTAGATTGCCATTTACTAAATGCTAATGAAATAGTTAGCTGTTCCCACATTCCCAAGTGAGTCTCAAGCTAGTGGTGTAAAATAAGTAATATACTTCCTGAGTTGAAAAGTTGTCAGTTTAATCAGCAAAAGGACCAGACTGGAAATGTAGAAATAAATGAAAATTCAGTGACGCTAGAGACATCTGTTTTTTTAAAAAAATGCTGTTAGGAGAAAATAATTGCTTTATTTTATTGTCCACAGAAACTAAATTTGTCTTTCAATGAATTGAAACTAACAACTAAAGTTTTCTATTTTGGAGAAAATTGTTTTTATAATCCATTATATTTTAGTCTTAACCATTTCTATCAGATTCTTTTTTCAGTAAAGTGCTATCCCAATTATTTTATATGTTGGTTTAGACCATTCCTTTGATAAAACTATAATCATTTCATGAGAGGGTTATTTAACAGGGTTATTAGCCATATCCAAAGACAGTTTCACAGCACAATAGAAAACAAAAAAGCAAAATTAAAAAATGGATAAGGAAAAAAAGCTTTATGTTGAGAAAATTGTTTGGAATAAAGCTCTCTACAAAGTTATTCTAAGACATTGTCTTTCTAATAACATCTAATAGGCCATGTAAAAACAGCTCAGTTTCACACTGCTATCCAAATATGTGCAGGTATGTATATCTATATTGGTAAATATAACACTCTTGACCAGTAGGTGAAGTCACTGCCCAGTTCACAATTAATCCACATTTTCCTGGGTTCCTCAATAGAATTCACTTAATACTATCACATGTAAAATGTACTTTTCATAAATGAAAGCACTTTGTAATTAATCGCTATTTTCTGTAACTGTCTGACTAATAAGATGTAATTTCTTTGTGTAATCAGTTTAGGTCTGAAGGTTTCCTTAGACTGCTATTTATAATACAGCACAAACCACATCTGTAAGGACCATTTGAGCATCTGCTCTACTTTATGGAATGCATCACTTTTACATATTATTAATAAGAATCATCAACTGACTTTTAAAATATACATAAAGTTACTTATGATGGTCTATAGTCCCTGGGGTTACAAAGAGTTGGTCACAACTGAGCATGCACACACCTAAAGTTACTTCACTCAGTTTTCTAGATTAGATTAAAAGCCATTTTTTATCCAGGTAAAAAGGGAAAGGAACGCTGAAGTCATAATTACAAGCAAGACTAAGGAACTCAGGAGTCAGGAAAATAAACGACATAGAAAGCAGATCCTTGCTGCAGCACATTTTGTTATTGCTTTGAAATTCCCTTCATATATTTCAGACATAGATTTTGAAATCTATGTCAACAAACTAAATTGACTATGAGAATATTCTTGTCTTGATTAAGCATTAGAGAATTTGTAATAGTGATCTGCCAAGCAGATAAGAAAAAAAGAAAAATATTGAGGGTTATTTTTTGCATTGTTCCCTCCATTCTATTAAATGCAGCTTTTACGGAATAAACAAATGGAATGAATTGCTTTCGTTTAAAAATTGAAGGAGAGAGAGAAACAACAAGTAATCACATTTTTTTTTTTTTTTTTTTGCTAGCGATGTAAACCACGTCTGAGAGCCCGTATGCCGCCCATGACCTCTTAAAGACTACAGCAGGACCTATGTAACGTGTTTATTTGCCTTGTCCTTTTATGGCTTAGCAGAGTCCTAGGTAAGAAAAACCCCTCTCCAAATAGCCTTTTCATGGTGGTGAGATGATGGGGAACGCGATTCAGGGTTGAAACAAAAATGCTCACCCAGACAAATTCCAGGAACTATGGAAAAATGTCAAGGGTTTTTATTCCTGAATTGTTCAATTGAGCTTGAGATTATGAAATCTATCTCTCATTGCCCAAGCCTCTGGGACCCATTTTTGTTAACTAAACAAAAGCTGTAGAATGAGAAGTAACAGACTTAAACTTTTTCCATTTATTAATTTTGTATAAATTAATCTAGTGCAAATTAAGACTTTCTTGTTGAAAGCATGCGTAATTCTGGCTAAGATATTTATATTTTCCTCTCTATCTTTCCATAAGTAATTTATTATTAATCTATAGATTTAGATATTCTTTTATGCTTACTTTATGCTTTACTCATTGTATTTACTTCTAGACCATAATTCTTATAGTATATATTTTTCTGTTAGTGGGATATTAACATTCATATAGAGAAAACTTAAAAGATTTGTTTAATAAAGTACTCATGATTTCCTGGATTTAAGAATATTATCATAAAGGACTGATATACAAGCTTTAGATTTAGTTATTGTTTGTACACAAGATATTTAAGGTATATATAATTTCTAAAATAAATAGTCAGCAATATTATATTTACTCTAGTTAAAACAAATTCAATTACATTTTACTTAGTAGGATGAACACTTCATTATTGTCTCTGGTATCAATAATATATGGGCTTAATGGATTTTTGTCTAAACTACTGTGTAATTTTGCTAATGCTTATTATCCTTATAAAGAAGGATTCATTAATTATATGCACATGAAAATGTCTCCTTAGTTTTAGGCCTGTACTCTTTTAACTTGAGTGTCCTCTTCATACTTAATTCTCTATAACATTTAAATATCAGGTGTTACAATATCCAGAATATTTACCTGAATGATGCTACAAAGTGTTATCATAGTCCTAATAAATTTTAATATTATGTGACTCAACAAGGAATTGTGTAAAATACCTTAGAAACTCCTTTAAAATCTGAATAAGACATTGGTAGATAGTTTATGCAGGAAGAAGTACAAATCATATAAAAATGATTTACTCTTATTTGGAATTAAACTAATGTGAATCAAAGAAATGAAAATTTTTTGCTATTCATATTAGAAAAGATAAAAGTAAGGATAATATTCAATATAGCCAAGATTTAATATTATCCTGAAATTAGAATACATGGAAAATAGAATAGAAAGAAAATAATATGGTTTTGTAAAACAAAAACCCCAGTTCTTACCCTTGCAAATTATTAATAACAATTCCCCTTTGAGGAATCAATCCTAAGAAATCAATGATGTTGACAAAGTAATATGATAAATGTTATAGCATGTTTATATAATAAAACATTGAAAGCAACTTACATGCCCAACAGAAAGAGATAATTAAGTAGATTTTGTGCACAACAGTGGTTTGAAATCTTGATTTAAATGTTAGAACCATTTATTACAAATACAGATGCTCAGGACTAACTTGCTGTATCAGAATCTTTTGACATGGGGACAGCGTGTATACATTTTTAGAAAGCTCCCTAGATGATAGCAATGATAAGCACCACCCATATGACTGAATGTTTAACAATCATTACAGGATTTTAATGACAAAGGAAATGCTTAATGCTGAGTGAATAAAAGAAACAAATTGTATATTCATTGTGATCTTAATTTTAGAAAAGATATATAATGCTTGTATGTATATGTATATAAATGCCATATACATTTTTATATATATATTTAAAAGTTATTTATTTGTGTGTATAAATGTTAACGAAATTGCTATCTGTAGGTGGTAGGATTATGATTGATTTGGATTGCATATTGTTCTTTGTGCTTTCCTACTCATTCAAAATTTTCTTCAATGAAAAGTGACACTTTAGTAAAGAACAAACAAAACTACTCTCTTAATTATTTTATCATATGCATATTAGAATTGTTTCATGCAAATTAAAATATATATTATATTTTGGATCAAGAAAGATTAAGGAAGTTAGAATTTAGAAATTTTTCTTAAGGATCTCAGAAAAACATTCATCATTTTGATAGTATGGTTTGCTTTGGCTCACTTGCTTTTGTGTCTCTGGTCAAGGTTGGATGAACATGTGATACATGTGGCTTCTACAAAGGTTCTACTTTATCTGAGGGGAGCAGGTCTGTCAGAGAGCTATGAGTCTACCCAACAGGAAGCATCTTCGGGAAGTTAATGGAACTCTTAGTGGCCTAGAGAGAAGCCTTGCTGTTTCACAAAAATTACATAGACAAGGTGAATTTTTTCCCTTAGGACAGATTAAATGAAGGTGATTGTGAATAAACTTGAGTCCTGCTAAGTGGGCCATAATATATATATATATATATATATATGTATGTATATATAGCTTTGTTTTTAGAAAAAGACTGTATGATTGGAAGTTATGTTCTTTTCCAAACAAGTATTAAATTCTAAGAAAAAACTTTTTTTCAGGGGTTTGAAAAAATAAAAACCAAAAAATACTTCCATCATACAACATACTTTTTCTTTCTTTCTAAACTCATGCGAAAATTGCAGATTGGAAAACTCATTTGATTTAAATTTTGTTGTGCAGCAGGTAAATATATGCAGAAGTTTTTCCAGGGCCACTCTAATAGGAAAATAGTAATTTCATAAAATATAAATAATAACCAACTCTCTATAGACTATTCACTCTGATATTTAAATAGCTGCATTCTCAGTGTTTTAACAAGTGTTACATACATGAAAGTTCCTCCCTTATGGAAGATGATATAGGTAGGAACAAATGTCACAGAGGATTTTACTTTTGTGGTTTAATCATGTCTTCCCATTCACTCTCCACCCTTACATAAAGGGAGCTAGAGGAAATTATCAGGAAAACTGAGAATTTACAACAAATCCCAGAACTTTGTATACAGGCAGTTAATAACTAACTGAGAAAAAGAACTATTTTATTACTCAAAGAAGTATAGAAAGTGAATAAAAATCAACAGGCTATCAAATAACTAAATATATCTGATTTATAGAAAGATATTTGTTTTCACAATTCTACCCTTTATCTGCTATATAGGCCTGGAAGACTAGCTAATTCTCAGCATTTATCAATGTTCCACTGTTTTCAGTTTAACCTGTAGCTATGCTCTTACTATTTTTTTCCCCAGATTATTCCTGCCAGTGAATAAGCACAAGCCTCTTTTTGTTTCATGGGGTTTGTGTGCTCATTTCCAAAGGAAGAATTTGGGCCAAGTTGCTCTATATGTATATATAGACATTTTTAGAAAAAATATTGTTTTCACTCCAGTTTACTTATGTGATGACAGTTAAGGTTTGCATAAAATGGCACTATTGATCAATGATTTAATATCAAAATTCAGAGGGAAAATTATTTAATGTGAAAAGACAATTAAGACCCAGCAGGATTTATAATGAGCATTTTGAAAACAACTTTGATAATGAGGGATTTCTTGTCTTTATTTTGGAGTTTGGATGACATATATATAATTAAGTTAGTCTATAGAAATGTTTGTATTATATTTCAATTGAAAGAAAAAGAACTGAACAAATAGAGTTAACACTGGGTTAGATTCCAAGAATTGTCTCTAAATTATGTTCTTTGGGATTTGCATGATTAATTCCTATTTGAGAACTAGGCCCCAAGAATGTGATTCTTAGAAAGAACACTATTATAACTTGTGAGGATATCTGCCACTAGTTTAGGTAGCACACTGGCTAGAGATTGTGATAAACAACAAAAATTGTATTTTAATATTGAGGTTTTTAAATGTAATCTTTACAAATATTTTATTCAGCCTGATTTCTTGATTTTTGTCAGTTTTAGGTCACAGACTAGAATTTTTTGCCCTTCTTTGGTAATAGACTTCTTTTAGAAGTTAATGAAAGCATGGATACTTCCTTAGGAAAAATGCACAAACATGCAAAACACAGACTGATACACAATTTTAGGGAACTGCATGGAAACAAAATCTGCCACAGCAAAATATATCTGGCATGTGGATTATTTCAAGATGAAAATAATCATGGCCCAAAAGACTCAAGAAGAAGCTTCGATCTTCTTGCTAACTGCCTTAAGAATTGAGATAGAATTCCTCTGTTACAGGAATAGAGTCACCACCAGGGATATATGCAAAGAATATTGGCTAGGTAGGTATCATGGGATAAACTCTTAGAGATCAGGGTCTATTTTATATCCCATTGTCTCTGCCTGGTCCTGCAAATATTTGGTTCCCAAACATTTGCTTTTCTATCTGTATGTGAATTGATTTTCTCTCCTTTGAAGTTTCAAACCTTTACCCACAACATTGTCTTTTGCTGAAGATGGTATTTAATGTGGCGATTTGGGCCATTTTGGCTAGCTACTAAGTTTTCTTGGGTCTCTGCCATGTATACATGTTATTAAACTTTTGTTTGATTTTCTGCTGTTAATCTGTCTCATATCAATTTAATTTTTAGACTAGCCAGAAGAACCTATAATGGTAAAGGAAAATTTATTCCTCCCTGACAGATAGGATTCAACTTTATTGGCCGAACACTACTCCTCATAAAGATGCTGCAGTTAAGAGACCCTGGGGCACCTGACAAAAGCCAGCAAAAGGTATTATTTGTTACCATGTAGGTTAGTCTTACAAATCTCTGGCTGCAGGGTCCATTGGAAAAGAGATTGGTAAGAGTTTTTCTCTTTCCTAAAATTAGATTAACAGGAGAAAACACTTGTGAGGCTAGCTCCTTGGACTTTGTGACTCTTGGTTTAAAGTTTCATAAAGTACTACCCTTGGTTTGTTGATCATTTTTCCCCAGAGATGGTCACTGATTTTCTTTGTCTTTTTCTTTTGTGTCATTTTTTATAAGGAGAAAACCATTGGTGTGATTAAGTTTTCCTTTTGTCTTGTTCTATGTCTTGAGGGTTTGATTTACATACTAATGAGAAAAATCTCTCTGGTTTCTGCCATCCAAAAGGTACACATACCAGTGTTCATTTAGCAGACAGTTAATAGGCTAACATTCTAAGCAGTCTCTTTGTTTAGCTGTGCCAGCTCTCACAGGGAGTTTTGTCATAAGGGGTCCAGTCTATAAGGGGCCTTTCTCTTCTCAAACTTTTTTGGCTATTTTGAGAGTCCTGGAACATGGGGACTAAATCACCCATGGCTTTACTTCAGGACACCTGTGGTGTCCATGATACCATGTCTAGAAAGTTACTTCAGGGTCTTTCTATAAATTGGCTTATTGGTTTAAATCACTATTAAATTCCTACACATCAGTGGCCCTCCTTCATGGATCACAGTCTTTTGATGGTGAAAGGGCTTGCATAGCTCAATGAGCCATGTCATGCAGGGCTACCTGAGATGGATGGGTCATAGTGAAGAGTTCTGACAAAATGTGGTCCTCTAGAGAAGAGAATGGCAAGCTACTACAGAATTCTTGCCATGCAAACCCCATGAACAGTATGAAAAGGCAAAATAATATGACACCGGACATGAGCCCCTTAAGTTGGAAAGTGTCCAATAGGCTACTAGAGTAGAACAGAGCGATTATTAATAGCTTCAGAAAGAATGAAGTGGCTGGACCAAAGTGGAAATGACACTCTGTTGTGGATGTGTCTGGTGGTAAAAGTGAAGTCTGATGCTGTAAAGAACAATATTGCATAGGAACCTGGAATGTTAGGTCCATGAGTCAAGGTAAATTATCAAGGTAAATTGGACGTGGTCAAGCAGGAGATGGCAAGAGTGAACACTGACACCTTAAGAATCAGTGAACTAAAATAGATTGGGATGGGTGAATTTAATTAAGATTTAATTATATCTACTACTGTGGTCAAGAATTCCGTAGAAGAAATGGAATACCCTCATAGTCAATGAAAGAGTTAGAAATGCCGTAATTCAGTGCAGTCTTAAAAAGGACAGAACAATCTCTGTTTGTTTCCAAGGCAAACAATTAAACATCAAAGTAATCCAAGTTTAGGTGCCAACCAGTGATGCTGAAGAAGTCGAAGTTGACCAGTGTTGTAGTGATCTACAACACCTTCTAGAACTAATGCCAAAAAAAAAAAGATGTCCTTTTCATCATATGGGATTGGAAAGCAAAAGTAGGAAGTCAAGAGATATACCCAGAATAACAGGCAAGTTTAGCCTTGGGTTACATAATGAAACAGGACAAAGACTAACAGAGTTCTGTCAAGAGAACATGCTGGTCATAGAAAACACCCTTTTCCAACAATCCAAGAGATGACTCCACACATGGACATCATCAGATGGTCAATACAGAAATCAGATTGATTATGTTCTTTGCGACCAAAGATGGTGAAGCTCTATACAGTCAGCAAAAACAAAATGTGGAGTTGACCTTGTGTCAGATTATAAGTTCCTTATTGCAAAATTAGGCTTAAGTTTAAGAAAGTAGGGAAAACCACTAGGTTATTTAGATATGACTTAAATCAAATCCCTTATGATTATATAGTGGAGATGACAAGTAGATTCAAGGAATTAGATCTGGTAGACACAGTGCTTGAAGAATGATGGATGGAGGTTCATAACACTGTATAGGAGTCAATGACCAAAACCATCCCTAGGAAAAAGAAATGCAAGAAGGCAAAGTGGTTGTTCAGAAGGCTAAACAAATAGCTGAGAAAAGAAGAGAAACAAAAGGCAAGGGAAAAAGGGAAAGACATACCCAACTGAATGCAGAGTTCCAGAGAATAGCAAGGAGAGACAAGAAGGCCTTAAACAAAACAAAACAAAACAAAAATAATGCAAAGAAACAGAGTTAAACAATAGAATAGGAAAGACTAGAAGTCTCTTCAAGAAAATAAGAGATATCAAGGGAACATATCACGTAAGGATGGACACAATAAAGGACAGAAATAGTAAGGACCTAGCAGAATCAAAAGAGATTAAGAAGAGGTGGCAGGAATACACAGAAGAACTATACAACAAAGGTCTAAATGACCTGGATAACCATGAGGGTGTAGTCACTCAGCTAGAATTGGGCATCTTGGAGTGTGAAGTCAAGTGGGCCTCAGGTAGCAATACTGTGGACAAAGCTAGTAGAGGTGAAGAGCTTTCCAGGTGGTGCTAATAGTGAAGAAACCCCCTGCCACTGCAGGAGACATAAGAGACTCGAGTTTGATCCCTGGGTCGGGAAGATCCCCTGGAGAAGGGCATGGCAACCTATTCCAAAATTCTTGCCTGGAGAATCCCATGGACAGAGGAGCCTGGCGGGCTATAGTGTATGGGGTTGGAAAGAGTTGGACACGACTGAATCAACTTACAAGGCATGAACAGTAGAGATGAAGGAATTACATCTGAGCTATTTAAAATCCTAAAATCTGGTGACTTAAAGTGCTACACCCAATATGTCAATAATTTGGAAAACTCAGCAGTGGTCACAGGACTGGAAGGGGTCAGTTTTCATTCCAATCCCTCAAAATAGCAATGCTCAAACTACCATAGAGTTGTTCTCATTTCACATGCTAGCAAGGTTATGCTCAAAATTCTTCAAACTAGGCTTCACCAGTATGTGAACTAAGAAATTCTAGGTATTCAAGTGGGATTTAGAAAATGCAGAGGGACTAGGGACCAAATTGCCAACATTTGTTGGATCATGAAGAAAGCAAGGGAGTTCCAGAAAAACATCTACTTCTGCTACACTGACTGTGCTAAAACCTTTGTGTGGATCACAGCAAACTGTGAAAAACTCTTAAACAGATGGGAGTACCATACCACCTTACCTGTCTCCTGAGAAATCTGTATGCAGTTCAGAAGCAATAGTTAGAGCCTCACATGGAACAACTGACTGATTCAAAATTGGGAAAGATGCATGACAAGGCTGTGTATTGTCACTCTGCATATTTAACTTATATGTGGAGTGCATCATGTGAAATTCTGGGCTGGATGAATCGCAAGCTGGAATCACGACTGGCAGAAGAATATCAACATTCTCAGATATGCCGATGATATCATTCTAATGGCAGAAAATGAAGAGGCACTAAAGAGCCTCTTGATGAGGGTGAAAGGGGAAAGTGAAAATGTTGGCTTGAGACTCAACATTCAAAAAACTAAGATCATGGCATTCAATCCCATCACTTCATGGCAAATAGAAAGGGAAAAAGTAGATGTAGTGGCAGATATTATTTTCTTGGGCTCCAAAATCACTGAGAAAAGTTACTGCAGCCATTGAATTAAAAGATGCTTGCTCCTTGGAAGGAAAGATATGATAAACCTAGACAGCATATTAAGAAGTAGAGATATCACTTTGCTGACAAAGGTCTGTATAGTCAAAACTATGGTTTTTCCAGTAACCATGTACAGATGTGAGAGTTGGACCATAAAGAAGGCTGAGCACCAAGAACTGATGCTTTCAAATTGTGGTGCTTGGAGAAGACTCTTGAAATCCCCTTGGATTGCAAAGATATCAAACCAGATAATCCTAAAGGTAATCTATCCTGAATGTTCATTGGAAGGACTGTTGCTGAAGCTAAAGCTCCAATACTTTGGCCACTTCCTGAGAAGAGCCGACTCACTGGGAAACGTTGAAGCAAAAGGAGAAGGTAGCAGCAGAGGATGAGGTGGTTAGATAGCAGCATCAACTCAATGCACGTGAATTTGAGCAAACTCTGGGAGATAGTGGAGATAGAGGAGCCTGGCGTGCTGTAGTCCATGGGATTGCAAAGAGGTGGACACGACTTACCAACTGAACAACAAATGACAATAACATCAATGGCCAGATGATGGATCTTTTGAATTGGAAAACCTTCTAAATTGGTCAATATTTGCAAAGCTCTCATCATAGATAGTTGTATTACTAGTATCTATGGAAAGACCAAATTAAAAGTTAGATGCAAAGAAATATAACAGCTAACCTTAAAAAGTCTCTTAGTTACAAAAATAAAAGAAAATCTTTTCAGGAAGCCTTATTAAATTCATATTCTAAATGGGTCTTACAGGTGCTAATAAAAACATTGTTTATTAATAAGAGAATGGAAGGGAAAGAGACTCTTCCCAAAAAGAAAAAAAATGCTAAAGAGTTGTTAAATAATAAAGTAAATAAAACAAATAATGAAAGTGGGAATAAAGAGGAATCAGAAAGGGAAGAGTCATGGGATTAATCAAACGAGGATGAAAATCTTCAGATGGTTATTAAGAATTGGGATAAATAAAATGAGCATTTGTGGGACCAAAGCAAAAGTTTAATAATACAGCACTAACTAAAATTGTGTGAGCCCAAAGGACCCCATGTTGGTTCTCCCCAACAGTAAAGATCCCAAACAAGTCTACTCTAATTACTTCAGTTTAGATAAATTTTAAAAGCTGAAAGGAAAAGATCACACACTGAGAAAACTGCAACTATTTGGAGGAAACAGGCCAATTTAAATATTGACAAAAGAGTCTTGGTCTTGGGTCTACCGCTTACTGGGGTCATCAGAACCTTTGTATAGGAATGAAGCAAATGGCTAGGGGATAAAAAGAAAAAGTTTCTGGGATTCCTTGTAAGACTGAGACTTGTTGATGGCATTTTAATGGAAACTAAGGTTACAGAACTGATAGACCTGAGATGGAAGTTTATTAAAAAAATTGTACATTTGAGTGGACTTTATGTAAGATGGTTGCCTTTCTTTTCCTTGATGATATTGTAGGGATGAATATTTTGTCTTCCCTTGCCTGGTTTTGTAAGATGGGGCAGGTAAACCCACACTTTAGGGAATGTTAATTGAATAAAGGAAGCTGATAGTGCTGAACCCACATAATATGAGATGGTAACTCGGAAACTAGGGGCTGATGTTTAGGGGCTAAAAGAAGCAACAGTGGAAGATTTTGCCCCAAGGGTGAACTGGTATGTGGAAGTGCTCCCTCAAAGGAAATCTAATTCACAGCCTCCTTAAATATTTATCAAGGACAAATACATAAGTTTTTGCCATGAATAGTAAAAAGCCTTAACAATTTGAGCAATACAAGTTTTTCTAATTGTTGTTTATAAACTAGTGAGTTCTGTGATATACCTGATCCATAACCGAAATTTTACAGTGAAAGCTGTGAGAGTTCTGGTTGTGTGTATATTATTGATAAGGCATTTTTCTACCTCCAAATATTACCAAAATTGATTTGGAAAAGAGCTCTTTTAAATTGCCTTGAAAGTAAGTGCTTGTGAATTAAATATTTCTAAATGTAGTAGAAACTAACCCAAATGTTTTCCAGTGTATCTGATTTAGGATTAATCTTTAGTAAATAAAAGCAAGTTTAAGCTTGTTGGTTTAATTAAACAGGCTTATCTCAAGAGTTACCAGAATTAAATGTAAAGCCTTATATTCTACTAGGTTTACCACAAGTTAAATACATTCAGCTATCTCTGTTACAAAATTTGTCAGCAAAAAATGATAAATTTGTATGATAAAATTTTCATAAGTAATTAAATAAAATTTAAATGAAACAGATGGAGAAGGAAATGGCAACCCAATCCAGTATTTTTGCCTGGAGAATTCCATGGACAGAGGAGCCTGGCAGGCTACAGTCTATGGTGTCACAAGAGTCGAACATGACTAAGTGACTAAGCACAAATGAAACAAAAGTTTTTAGGTGAAATCTTTAATAATAATTATGTTTCATGGCATAGCTACTTAAAAATAGTTTTCTCAAATTTGTTTTGGTAACTTGAAGCTGTAGAGTTTTGTTAAGTTAAACGATGGGATTTCCTGAATGTTTAGATCATTTCCAGAGAAGATAATATAACAAAACATTAATTGTTATATAAATCTAAGTCTATTTTTTGTCTTCTTATTGCAGAGAACTAAAGATATTTGGGTTTATTAAAACATGTCACAGATCACATTGAAAAAAATTATGCCATAGGGAGTCTTATTAAGAGATAAAGTTTTTTTGAAATATTTGTATATATATGTATTTGCCTTTGAAATCTTTTATTGTCACTTTGGTTAAGTGAATAAGTATTGCTTTAAAGTGACCTATAATCGTATTTGACCAAGTGATTTAAAACATTTTGATAACTTTGACAAAGTCTCCCAAATCAAAATTCTAAATAAAGTCACTTTGAGCCTCTACTTAACTTTGATATGTTTCATAGGGCCCCTGAAACATCTCAAAGAGAGATATTAAATTAAACATGGTATGTTAAATTATATGGAAATCATTGTTAAATGAGCAATGATAAACCTTCTTAGGCATATTGTATGGGTAAATGCTATTAATACAGGTGTTCTAGAGGTTATATGAAATTCCCAAAATTCAGATGTGTCTTGGTATGTTATCAGTCATATTTCTAGTTATCTTAAAATGTTGCATGTCACAGAAATAGACAAATTTCCATGTCAATTGCATTGCAATTAGATCTTTAATCATGTGATTTTAAGTTTTTGTCATTCATAGATTTTGTTTTACTAAAATGCTCTTAGAAAAATGAAGATGCTCGTAGAAGTGATTTTTGGACAAATATAAGTCTGTGATAACTTTTAGATCATGTCACTAAACTGGCAATAAATTATAGAATTCTAATGAAAAACCTAATGACTTTATAAAACTGCTAATAAAAGATCAAGATCAATAAGAATTAATTATATGGAACTGAATTAACTGATGAATATGATTTATAATTTTATAACATTTTATCTGAAATGTTACTGGTCTTTTCATCCTTGCTTTCCAGATACAAAGAAATATTTCCTCTTCTATTAACTTATATTGACTTATATCAATTTGGCAAATTGTACCTATGTAAATCCCCTCAGCATTTAGAAAGTCTTGGTAGGTATTCTTATTTTCATGGCAATATATTTATTTACATACTTTCACTAAGAATTTGTACTCTTTGTATTAGCAGGCAATTGGAAACATTGGTTATACTATCAAGGCTTTGACTGGAATGTCATATTTAAAAATGTCCATAGAATCAGGTATGACCAGAAAGTTATAAGGAATTAAGATTGACTGTATGGAGCCATAAAACCCTTTGGAAAAATAGCCTGGTACTTTTCTTATATGGTTCCTGCAGCCTTACCAGTTGAATAAGGAAGGTTGTTTTCTAGAAGGCACAAGAAACTCAGGATATTTTGGAGACCTTGTGGCTTAACTGGTAAAGAATTTGCTTACAATGCAGGAGACCTGGGTTTGACCCCTGGGTTGGGAAGATCCCCTGGAGAAGGGAAAGGCTACCCACTCCAGTATTCTGGCCTGGAGAATTCCATGGACTGTGTAGTCTGTGGGGTCACAAAGAGTTGGACACGACTGAGCAACTTTCACTTGCTCTTTTAAGATGAGAAGAATTCACCCAAATTTATATATATATTACAGGTAAATCTGGTAGCCAGTCCTTGGCATGGTTTCACGGTATGAGGGGCATTTAAAAATTTAATCTGGAGATTCCTTTGAAAAATTCCAGCAAAGCAGATCAATTACCATTTTTGCTGGACTTAGGTAAATAACCAGGGCAAATTTAATGACACTAAACTAATTTTGAAAACAAATTAGTCTTAATTTGATTTTCTTTGATAGAAGTAAGGGTAATTTTTAGAGAAAAAAAAAAAGCCTGGTGTTTTCAGTTTTTATTCTGCTTCTTCTTTTAACTTGGAATCATTGAGAACAAAAGCTACCCTTTTCCTGAAGCCCTGCAAACTGAAGCTGAACAACTTGATATAAACTTGAGAGATCATAATAATTGCCTATATCTAGACAAATTTCTTGACTATTGCTGTGTAAGATTCTCAGATAATTTACCTGAATATCCAATGACATCACTGAAGACATTTCATACTGCAAAACATGCTTCAGTCCTGATATCTAGAAATCTTGGCTGGTAGTTCTCAGGATTCAGATACCAGGTTTATAATTTACTCCAATCATTAACCTTTTTTTTTTTTTTTGCCTCCATACAAATACTTCCTACCTGATTGTTTGCACCATATAGCCCTAACTTCAAGAGCCCACCTGCATCATGGCCTCCTGAAATAAACTGATTTATTGTCAGACTCTGTGACTGATTTGATGAGCTATAAAGCAACATATCAAGTCAAATTCTAGACTATGAACCTTCTAGAAGAAATTTCAAAGACGAGACTATAGGCGAACAAAATCTGTTGCCCCCAAATATTTTTGGCATGCAAATTATTTCAAATTGAAAACAATCAAGGCTTGAAAGGCTCAGGAAGAAACTTTGACCTTGTTAACTGCCTTAAGAATTTAGGTAGAGGACCTTTTATAGGAATAGAACTAACACCAGAGAATATGGTCTAGGTTTGTTGGGAAAACTAGAAATCACAGTCTACTGAGCATACCACTCTCTCCCTATGGCCCAAGCATTTGTTGCCCAAATAATTGCTTTTTCATCTCTATGAGAATTGTATATATCCCCATTTGAGGTACCAAACCACTATCCTCAACAATCTCTTTTGCTTTTAGCTGAAGATCACATTTAAGGTGAGGGTTTGGGCCATTTGGTGAATTACTCAGTTTTCCTAGGTCTCTCCCTGTAAACATGCTATTAAACTTTTGTTTAATTTTCTCTTGTAATCTGTCTCATATCAATTTAATTCTTAGCCTGGGGTAGAGGAAGGGTGTCTAACTCTCTGACTATTCTAATAAACCTATTTTAAAATTAATTAATGACTATTTTCAAGTATGTTTATTAAAGATAAGTCAAAATATTTCTGTGACTCATATTGGCTCCAGAATTTTAATAGAGAAGAGGTTTTCAGACTATGATTTGGCATAAAGGAGTTTCCAAGATATTAACTCCATTTGTGATCATTTTGAAAATACATCATATATGGGTTTTTTTTTAAAGGACTGTCTGTTAAATAAATTAAAAATTAAAATAAATGTCAAAAGATACTTTTATTTATCCTTACATAGTATTTAGAAAATATAATCATATTAAATAATGTAAATTTTATTTTATTTGTGGTGTCCTTTTGAGTGTGCAGTTTGAGATTATATGAGATAAAGTTCCTGCCCTAAGCCACCCCATTGTTATCATTATCCATGAAATTGTATGAAAGAGGATTTTATTTCAAGATGAGATCATAACTATCTAGCTTAAGTGCTTCAAGTTATTTCTGATTATCATTCACTTTTTAAAGTTGTGATTATCATCATTCTAAAGTAAAACTTCAAAAATATTAGGCCTTTCACAAAGATGCTTTGTCTGGACTGTCATTTGCTATGTGGACCCTGTCCCATCCCTGACTTTAGATACTTTCGTCTCCTAGACCATTCTCTTTACTCTCTTTACACAACTTCCAGAATTCTAAACTATTCCATTCCATGTATCCTGACCATGTTTCCTTCTTCCATCCTTTGCCAATTCTTAAAAATTTTCATTGATTGTTTAAAGAACTAGATTCCTATAATATTTGAGTCAAAATGTGGCTTAGAGGTTGTCTCCAACTTTCTCATTTTATAGATGTGGTCACTGGGGTCTAATGAAAGTTAGGTGACTTGCTCAACAAAGCCCAGCTGGGACACAGGTCTTCTGCCTTCTAGTCCAGTGCTCTTTCCCACAGTACTATGGTATCTTTGCTTCCTGTCATCCTGTGAAGTTAAACTATTTACTCATCCTTCCTATGGCTCTCTAAGGAAACTTTCCTTTTTCCTGAGAAGTTTTTCATGCTTGCTAAGGGTTACCTTTTGGTTAAGCTTTGACTCATATTCCTTGCCCTAGTAAGTTGGCAACTTCTGTTCTCTCTAAACACTCCTTAAGCTGAGATAAATCTTAAAAGGCAAATAGTCTTGTCAACTGACCTGATCCTTCTTAAATATCCAAGAAGAAATTACAGTAGATGATTTTCTTTAAAAAACAATACTGACAACCTAAATGATGATTTGATTTCATTAGATGGTAACATTTATTTTTTCCTAAGTTTAAAATAAGATAGGTTTATTTCGATACATACAAGGTTCTTAGTGATTTAAATGCTAATCTTTTACAATACATAATCTTGAGTTTTCAAGAACAGCATCATAATGAAGCATCAGAATAATGAATTAGATGGTCACAAAAACTCAGTCTCATCTTTGAATTCTTGTTTCCTCTCCTTTCCCATAGTCAATCATCCATTAAGAGCTGTTTTTCTGAAAATGTCTCCTAGTTTCATTTCTATTATATTGACACCACCTTATCAAAACCTTTATCACTTGAGACAAGATCCACTGACTCAGTCCCTTCTCAGATGCTCAGTCAGAATAACCTTGCTTCTCTGCGCATATGTAGTGCTTTGTCAAAAACCTTCAGAGATCCTGATTCCCTCTAAAATACTATTCTAATTTTTCTGGTATTCATGGCTTTTCAACAATTCAATTTACATATACCTTTACAGTATAATTTTATTAAGCCTGACTCTGTCAAGTTATGTGTATTCTCACTGAATCCTCATTGACTCCACATGGCTGGTAAATGGCAAATAGAAATGGAACCTGGATATTTCTAACACAGAAGCCCAGCCTCTTAAGCACTAGTTCACCAAACAGAACTTCTCTTCCTCTAGCCAATCTTATTTTCTTATAGTCTCAAATATATATTATTCAGAGTCAATTCCAGTCTCATGATAGAAAGCTCACCAAGAATTCCTTTTTTCTCTCTTAGCTTTTCTAAATTTCTTATAATTTTCCAGTAATCACTCATTCATTCATTCAACTAGTACATATGAACCTATTTTATCAGATCTTTCCCAGATATTCTAATTACCTCTTGCTTCTTTAAATTATCTGTATATTATGTAGCACACTCAAATTTGCTCTGAGTCAAACATTCCATTACAAAGTTTTAGCTGTACATTTTTTTCTCCTTGGAAAGCAACAGCTGTGTTTTGTGATACTTTATAACATTCTCAGTCCCAGTGCAGGGCAAGAAATATAGTATGCATACAATAACTAAATGAAGGACAATATCTCAATAAGTTAACTTAAGGTGCTAGTTTTCAAGCAACCATTCAAATGAAAGCATAGTGTGTTATACAATGAAAGAGAATCTTTCAACCATGGAACCTGAAAAATTTTGGAAAGACCTGATGTGAAGAATGTTTTAAAACAAAATAAAATAAAACAAAGCAAAAGGCTTCAAAACTGTCTGTTAAATATTGGCAAGAGGAACATAGGAAATTACTGACTCTAGAACTTTTGTCCATTGTATAAACAAAATAATCTAAGAAGGTATTCCATATTATTGATAGATAAAATAAAGGGATCACCAGTTCAGTTTGGGTAGCCAGACAAAGAAAGAATACTAAGAGATAAAACCAAATATAAGTTTGCTTGCAAATATCAAGGGAAATCTGATACTTTCAATGAAACTTAAAGATAAAAATCACCGATACTAGTATTTCTATAGTTCAGTTCTAATCTATTTTAGTGTAGCAAATAAAACATACTATGTTTAAAACTATTTTTTCTACTTAGAACAATATAATTCAGCATATTTCAAAAATTAAAAACTTCATTTATCATAAACAGATTTTAAATGTCAACTGTATTTGGTTTAACTTGATTAAGATTTATTTTGTTATACATATAAATATGTATTTAACTCACTATATAGATCTACTTAATCTTTATATACAAATACTTTAAATTTCCTATCAAGTTCTTGAAAGAAAATATTAAAGTTTTAATTTTTCTCTTTCATTTAAGTTTTCTGTTTTTTGGTAACAGATTAGCTTTCTAGATGGCTCTAGTGGTAAAGAATGGCCAGCCAATGCAGGAGACAGGAGTTGTTGGTTTGGTTCCTGGGTCAGAAAGGTCCCCTGGAGGAAGGCACGGCAACCCACTCCAGTATTCTTGCCTGGAGAATCCCACGGACAGAGGAGCCTGGCAACTGACAGTCCATAGGATTGCAAAGAGTTTGACATGACTGAAGTGCAGAGCATGCATGCACAGTCTTTAAATATAACTTAAAATATATAGTTTAAAGTATCTTTTAAGTGATCTTGTTTCATCTATCTTTAAGTTTTGACTCAGATTTTGATTAGGTGGGAGAATAGCACAAACAGAAAAAGGAAATTGGTGAAAATAGGGTCTTGAAAAGAAGCTATCTGAACTTGCCATTCAAAGGGGGCTCATAACTAGGAGAACGTGTGGCTTTTCCATTATTCTCTGAAAAGAACTGAAGACTTGGATTTCTAAATACATTTGTCTGTGAATATTATAAGCTTATGCCATTCTGAGTGAAATACAAAGCTCTTATCTTTGAGAGCGACAGGGCATATTTTAATCATATTTCAAAACAGAGACATTCTCTCATTTATTTTTATTACAATTTAAATAGGAAGAAAATTTAAATTATTAAATTAGTTTCACCTACCTTTGCTCCTATTGATGTTAATACTAGAAAAATATCACACAGTCTTTTAGCTATCAGCCTCTCATCAGGGGTTGGATATTTTTTTAAATTACCAGTTTGGGCACTTTCACCATCTAGTCTTAATATATTTAATAAATTGAATGCAGGTAACATGAGATCAGTACTTTCACTTTACTGAGAAACTAAAAAAAGAAAAAAATGATGTTTTACCTCAATTTCAAGTTATCCAAAAGAACTAGAAATCACTGCAGAAACACCAATTCTTTCTTAGAATGAGATTATCATGATATATTTTATAAGAATTCAAAGTATATAACCGATCTGCCTGACATAACTAATGTCTGTGTGGGTGTCAAATTCTAACACATCAATACTTCACTAAAAACATTGTGACTTTTTTTTCTTTTTTTTTGCTTAAGCAATCCATGTATCTGGCATGATAAAATTCAGGAATAAATACATTAGGAATAAATAATGTACCTTAAATATAGCCTATACTTTTCACTAAGAGAGTCAGTGAGTGAGAAAGCCAAAGTTAAGTTCTATCGGACAAAACGCTTTATCTGCTAAAAGTTCAGTAATTAGGTTTCTGGGTTTGGTGACCATTGCAATATCATTGGGCTTCCCCAGTGGCTCAGTGTTAAAGAATCTGCCTATAATGTGTGTGTGCAGGAGACTTGGGTTCGATTGCCTGGGCCAGGAAGGTTCCCTGGAGGAGGGCGTTGCAACCCACTCCAGAATTCTTGCCTGGAGAATCCCACTGACAGAGGAGCCTGGTGGGCTGCAGTCCATAGTATTGAGAGAGTCATACATGACTGAAGCGACTTAGCACGACAAGGCAAAATCATTAATCTACATAAATGTTGGTATAAAATCAAATTTCTAGTTTGTATGTGTCCTCTCAAGTACATTCCTGGTTACACTGCTACTATGGTTCCTACTCAGAAGGCAACAATCTCTAACAATAATATATCTTTCTGAAATGACTCTTTCACTAACACCCCCAAAATCCAATTTTAAGCTAATGTCAAGATTCTGAACATATCTGTAACAAAGAAAAAACTGTTTCTGAAAGATGACTATTTACTAGCAACTCACTGCTTGAATTCTCATTCTTTCTGCATGTTTTTCCTTTTTTTTCTAAATTTTCCTTCTTGATCCACAAATGTCTTAGTTATGTGATCCTAGAGCTTTCTTAAAATCTGTTTGAGTAATGTAAGATCTAGCCTTCTTAAGAGTAACAATAACCAAAAAATTATTGCTGGATAGAATCTGGGAGCTGATCCCTCCATAATCCATAAGACTTTTTCAAATATCTCAAATTCTGGATCTTTTATGAATTCTCACTTTGGATTTCACTTGTTTCTCACTTTGCACTTCTCCCCTATGGAGGGACCAATTTGAAATAGGGTATTATTTCAGTTAATTCAGGGAATACTGATGTTATGTTTATGGATAACAACATAAAACATGAGAAGTAACACTGGAAACCATTAATAGCAATGCAAGAGGCCTGGTAAGTGCTTCTATAAGCATGGAGAAATACTGATTGAAACAATATTACCTTCCTTTCCTCTTAGATTTTTCTAACCACAGCTTTCAAAAGGTACCTTAAAATTTCACTAATGTATATTACTCCATACCAAGTCTAACCTGACCATATTTACAATTATATATTATTTAAATTACATCAGCTGCTTATTTAAATTAAAACATTTCTTAATAATGATACAATTTCTATAGAAACACTTTGGATTTTACCAAAATTTTTGCAACCTTATTATCCATTATGGTTTGAGTGTCAATTACCATCCATATTTTACATGTAATAAAATTCCAAACTGATGACAATTTCCTAAGACGTCTATAAGAATCTAATCCTTAATAGAAGACTGGCACTGATGTTTAATGATGATAAAAAACCTTAGTATGTAACTGGTAAGACACGTGAAGGCTTTTTATCCTGCTATTACATTTGTAAGTGGGTATTCAAATAACTATTATGCATAGGTGGCAAGCTGGTTTCTTAATCCTGTTAAGTTAAAAAATATAAATGTACAAAGAAAAGAGGATTTAAAATAGGTGGGGGAGGGGTTTCCTTCAAATAAATGGAACCCATTCTTTTGAAAGAAAACTCCCCTCTTACCTTGGTCCTGGAGCTGGTTAGTTCTCCTCTGTCCTCCTCCTAGGGGAGAAATACCCAAAGTTAAACAATAATAGAACATGGTCTTGTATTAAAGTCAAGTTCAGTTCTGGCTGATCCTTTTCTCATGTCTCACAAGACACTACCAACTGTCTGATATACTGGAGCACTCACTGAATTGAACTTAAGATCCATTTAAGGATTAAACCAACATTAGCTGTGTAAGGGAGACATCGTTGCTTGCTCCTTAGTCAGTCTATTTTATTAGAGCTCCAATAAACTGAATACTGACTTAGAGTAAAGTGATTTATGGAAGAGCATGGACTTGTTAATTTCCATCAGCTGGAGTGAATGATGTAGGGTGCACCGTGAGCGCACCCAGAGTTCCCCAGGTAGGGAGAGGCATGCCGTGATGTTTCAACCCATTTCCCTGATGTTCATGTCTTTGAGGGTAAAATGATAGTGCTAGAAGCAACATCATATTTGGAGCAGTACTAAATCTGATATGAACTAGAATTATTGTAAAAGTGAAAAAAAAACACCTTAATAGGTCATTAGATTGGAACATTGAGAAAAGGTCTGGGGGATGAGTATGATTGCAAACTACATGATGTAATTTTTCAAAACAGGGAATCGTAGGTAAGATAAATATGGGATTATTTTTTTCCTTAGCATGTCTAATGAGGACTCTTGGTTTCTTTGGAGAGAAACAAGACATCATAGTGAAATGAGCATGGATTTGGGAATTATACAGTAATGGGTTTCTATTCCAGTTTTGTCATTTCTGTTATTTGATTTGAATTTCAACAACATCATCTGTCCAGATGAAGATACCAAAACTTTGTGGGGGAAAATATATTCATATATGTATGCCTGATACGTAGTAGATATTAATTATTTTCTTTTCATTTATATGGTCTCTGATATGGTCTTTTTTAAAACTGGAGTTTCTGCTGTACAACAAAGTAAGTCAGTTATACATGATATATTCTTTTCTTACTTGAATGACTTCATCTCTTCAGAGACCACAGTTTAATTAATTGACCTTTGAGCCAATTCCTTGACATAATTTCAGAGATAGTGACTGGCTCCCATAAAAAATCAAATACCAGACAGTTAATTAAATTCTGTGAGACATGGAGGAAAGTGGAGACCAAGAATGAGCCTGAACCCATACAAGATCATGTGCTATTGTTATTTAACTTTGGGTAACTTATTAAAATCCTTTATCAAGTAAAATAACATCAAGTGAGAAAATGGATGTACTTTTGGAAGCTCAGGTTGTTAAAATATATTCCAGAGACATCAAAATGAAGGATGTTGTAGCTGTTACTCAAATGGCTATTATGAATATATGCAGGGAAAAAACACTGTATGGAAGATTCTGTATTATACATCTATTACTATTACCACTTATTTAGCATTAGATTTGCCCTATGATCTTTGATTACTTTAAAGTTCCATAATATTTCTATGGCACAATAAAACTCCTCCAACTACAAATATACACATTTTTCTCATCCTTAGAAAATTTACATCATCTCTTTAATTAATATTCTAAGAATGGCTCTTTTGACAAACCTGTCTTTATCCACTATACTCTATAAATTCTAAAGAAAATATACAGAAATATTTTCTTTTTTTTCTGAAAAAGATACCTTCAGAAATCATAAATCTATGCTATAAATAGAAAAAAAGTATATTTTATGAAACACCTACTTCATCCATGGAGCCCACTTATATGACAGAATTTTGACAGAAATACCTTTATATTCCAAATAATCTGAGAATCTATGAATAAGAAAAACTGTAGGTACACTGCCAGGCTTGGTTACAGTCACAATGGCTGTGCAGTCTTCCTGCTTCAGGGCATTAACTGATTGCTATTTATGATGAAGGAAAAAAATGGAAAAGAAATTAAATAGTAATAAAGCTGTTGGGGATATTATGGTGTCTTTAAAAATCAACATTTAAGTATTATATGCTGAAACAATATGGGATACAGTATTATATAGATCAATTTTTAAAATCATAAATAGGTGTATAAAAATATTCATTCTTAAAAAACCAAAGAAAGTCCTTCTACATGCGTGTGCTTCACTTTATCTGTTTTACTACCACTTATATAATTCAAAGGATTTTGTCAGATTTGTATATTGCCAAAAATTTGATGTCAGTATCTAATTTTAAAACTATATATAATTATACAAGAACTATGTCTCTCTGATTCTCTCAAAGCAGTGCTTTCCTTAAATACTTTTCCATTTCACATTGTAGACAGACTATGATAAAAGCAGCCATTTACTTAATTAGTGACTTACTTAATCCCCAAATCTGATGAGCTTCTATTGAAATTCTGGGGATGAATTTCCCCCTAGTGTTATCAAGTGTCCACAGCTTCAAAGAGGTATAACAGAATTCTTTGGTTATTTTACTAAAGACAGTTCAGGACATGACCCAGAATCTCAGACTCTCGAAATGAGATGGGAATTTAGATGTCACTGTCTGTATTCTCTGAGATGTGAGAATCTCTTCTATTTGAATAATTTGGGAAGCATAGTCAATTTCCCCCTATTATTTGAACCAATTTTAATTGTTGTAAAATCTTTCTTTGTGTTGACCTGAAACCTACCTCTGTCTAATTTAGTTAACTTAGCAAGAGTTTCTTTAGTTTATGATATGAATTAAACATTATAATTTCTTGAGCTCTTATATGGGTATTTTCAATATACCTTGAAACTGTCAATATTGACGAAACTACAACATGGAATAATCATAGAATCTGTTCAATAACCTTTCAAAGTTAACTACAGTTATGGTAAAGAGGTTTTTGTTGTTGTTGTTGTTCTTTTCCCATAAGAGCACTGGAGAGAGTCAGCAGATCTCATTTCCAATCTCAGCTGTGTGGACTGTGGGCAAGTCACTTAACATCTCTAATTTATGTCTTCCTTTATAATAAAATGACATCATAAGAGAGTTAAAAGGAGCAGGTAAATGTATATATATATATGAAAGTGGTTAGAAAGCTATAATGCTGTATTTTTACTAATATTATTTCACTTTTGAAATAGCCTGCCCAGCAATTTTTAGAGTTATATATTAAGCTAAATTCAAACATTATGTTTTAAAAGTGAACAAATTAAAAACATTAATTAAATGATAGACTGATTCTTTGCCTTATACTATTATTACTTTATCATTTCATAGAAAGTAATTCTGTTTTCTTTTTTAATCTATGTCCTTCATATTTACTCTGGAAGACAGTCAGGTCCATTTTTCTTGGATCCTTTTTACTTCTGGCTAGCCTAGCCTCAAACATAAGCCAAAGGTTAGGGTATTGATTTAGAGTTCTGGATATTGGTTTAATTTTAAGTTTTCTATTTCTCATGCTTTTTAAAAAACATTTGCTTTTCATGCTAAAGTCAGTAGCAATGACCTGCTGATAACACTTTTTCTGTGGTCTTAGTTACAAGCCCTTGAAAAGAGAGGAGACCAGGGACTGGGGATCTGGTGATATCTTCTCTTATTTACTAATAGTATTCTGGCCTGTTACTCTATCAAAAAGGATGTTTAAAAGTTGCATATCTCTCAGCTCCAAATATGAAATGACTAGGCTTCTATAATAGCAGAGGCCTTGCAGATAGTTCTCTACAGTTTTTATATAAACTTGCATAGTAAAGCAACAATAGAGAGGGGTCCATATACTCATATCACCTTTGAAAGTGAGTTGCTTGTGTTACACTTGTTTGATTGACTCCAGTTTGATTTTTATTTTGGCAAACTCCCAAAAAATTAATGCTTAGAGAAAATAGGTTGAATTTTTAATGTTTCTGTAAAAATATACTTGTGTATTTTCTTCATTGAGAATCTTAGAAAAAACGCAATATAAGTAAAACCATGGTTATTTCAATATGATGTCATGATTTTGGTTAGTAGCATTTAAAGCAATAGATTCCTTGCACATTTTGGCATAGTATACTTTGAAAGGCACAATTTAATGCTAAGAATATTTTTATGCCTTTAGTGTTTTTTCATTGTTGAGTTGTGTGATGGTAGAGAAACATGTTGAAATGGCTTTACAAAGTTTTTGAAAGTGTATTTAATTCTTTGAATGAGTCCTAACAATGTTTTAGGTTTTCAGAAAGTACGGTACCTGTTCATTAAAAATAAACTACTTTTAATCACGAAAAAGCCATTTGTGGTATTAATGGAGGATAGACAATGTATTCATAGTATTTCTAAATTCTGTTTGTATAATTATTTTTTTATAAAAATGTCCTTACAGTCAATATAATGCCATTTATGAGATGGTTTGAAGCCAAGTGAGGTATTTTGGAAAGTTGAATGGTGAGTTTCTAGTCAGGCGTTGCCAGGTGCATATGATATTATGCTTGCAGCAAAGCTATCTCAAATGTATGTTATATAATTTTGAAAACAAAAGTTATAGGACTGATTTTTGGGGAGAAATAAACATTTATAAAATAAACAGGTTACAGTTTCTTACTTCTACTTAGAACAGAATATACTTCTAAACCATGGTCTTTACTATTTTCCAGTTCATTTCAAATGACTGTCAAAATATTTTATCTTCCTTCTCTTAAATATTGATAACAAACCAGTTCAAACAAACTTGGCTGATATTGTCTTGGCTGAACAGACCCATTGTTCACTTGCTTTCTTGTTTCTCTGTGTCCCCTTTATAACCTGAACACTAGTACTGTGATTCTGGAAACCAATTTTTGTAGTGAGATGATCTATAAAAATGAGTGACATAATATGGAACTTGTCCAGCTACTAGACATATACCAAGAGGATACACATCTACAGCATATTTATTCATATCAGATTATGAACTTTGGTCTCAGAGACAACTTTATGTTTCCTAAATATATGTGGCATGTGTAACTCAAGGTTGCCTGACTTGGTTGGTTATAGATTCTGTACTCACATTAGTTGTGTGTTGAAATGAAATTAACTTGAATTTTATAGGATATAGGTATTCTTTGGGGGAATTCTTTATACTTAAGAGTATTTGTTTACAAGATAATGGTGTGGGGTGAAAGAACAGCAGTGTGGAATTCTGGTTTTTCACTACACTGTCAAAATGGAGATCTAGTCTTACATCTCTTGTTAAATCAGTTTGTGAAGGTTTACCTGTTGAACTTCTTTTTTAGCAATTTTATCTTGTTAAATGTAATCCTCTTTGAAGTAATATAAACTAAAACAGCCACATATTATTAACTTTTCTCAGGTGAGTTACTAAAATATAGTTTCTAAATGTGATGGAGAGCTGAATATTGAATTTAGAAACACAGCTGAATATTGAATTTAGAAATAGTCAAATGGTGTTACCTAGCTATCCACAAAACATCCCTAGAGTGATCAACTTGAAATCTATTTAGTAAATTCTCAGTTGGAACTCAACAACCATTTGTTGAATAAACTGGCAAATGAATGAAAGCAAATAATATTAGCACTTTTTTTAATAAGCAGGAAGAATGGAAAATGTTAATGCTTGATGAATCTTAAAGAAATGTAGAAAAATGCAAGATTTTTTTCTTTGTATGGGAAGCTGTAATCTTAATCATCTTTTAATTGTAGGAAAACAGCTAAATGAAAAACCTAAAATTTCAAATGGCAGTGGAAAGTTTTATGTTTCTTACTGTACTCAATATCAGGCAAGAGAAAGATGGAATGTATGAATGCTAAAGAGGAGTATTTCCCCCCTGGGACACATTTAACACTGATACCTTTACCATGTAAATGTGAAATACTTGGTATTTCCACATCTCTAACAGCAAACAGGGTAAGTGCTTAAGCATATCACAGCCAGGGGGAATTGAATGTGTTTGTGTTCATGTATGCTGAGAGGTGCCATTGATGTCTGTATGAGTGGCATTTTCTAATCCCTTGGCTTGGCTATCAGACCAAGTTCCAAAACTAAAGAGATCACAAGAATAAAGTTTTTGTGTAGCATTTTAAAATATGTCAGTTATCTGTAGCATTTTTAAATATGACACCAAATAAAATGAAGGATATTTATAAATGAAAATCTCTCTCTTTTCCCATAATAGTTAAAAAAAAACCCCAAAATTGTGTACTAATCTTCTGTAATTCATTTCCAGAAAACAAAAGCTTGTTTACTTGAGGCTGAATACTAATAAGTGCTCAGCTTTAAATTTCTGCACTTTAAAGTTTTACTAGTGTCTACATTAAGTGCTAACAATTGACTTGTTACTAATACCAAAAATAGACTACAACTTTATTCTCACAAACAATATCAAGAAACTCCTTTCTAAACTTTCTAAGAACTCCTGAACTGATGACTAAATATGTCCCACAAATTTTACATAGGAAAGTGGTTGTTTTTAGATAATATATTCTTCACACATGAATTTAAATGTTAAATTGAATACATCTGCTCTAAAAAATACTCCAAAGTGGAAGGAACATAATTTGGCATAGAGAGAACTCTACCTACCCTGATACAGATTTAGAATTGAGCTAAGTGTCTGATAAGGGCAGTGACTGTGTTAAACACTCAAATAAAAGGTCCACTGAAGATGTGCCCGGCTATTCCAATTCTTAGTACTTCGTCCCCTCCTGCCACACTATTGCTGTGTGGGTTCTAAGTTGCTTCTTTTAAACTAAGCATGATGTGCTTGGTTCAAAGGATCAGCTCCCACTGCCACAAGTTCCTGTGGCATTAGCAAGTCCAACTGGACCTCTTTTCCCTCCAGACTTCAAACACTGATGAAATTCTTTTGGGGCTGCTTTCTCTTGAAAAACATTTTTTTTGACAGATCATTAGTCTTATACTAGCGACAGTTCCACAAATACTGCATATCTTTTAGAGAAAGCAACATTTGAATGGGGATTATAACTATTGAAGAATAATAGTACAGGAAATTAGTTTTTCCTTTATAAATTTTAAATTTTAGCTGCATTGTGTGGCTTGCAGGATCTTAGTTCCCTGGCCAAGGTCTGAACACAGGTCCAGGGCAGTGAAAGCAACAAGTCCTAACCACCGACCTCCAGGAAATGCCCAGAAGACTAGTTCTTTAACTTGACTTCAAACATTAAGGTCAAGTATACACATTCTTGCAAAGGCCAGGAGAATTCTGAAGATATGATCTACTTCTAGGTTCCCTAGAGGTACTTGAAGATTCTAGATACTATGAATATTTTTAAAAAGAGTATTTAATAGCCAATATATCTGTATTAACCAAATTATGATCCACTCTAAGGAATCTTTATCAGTTTACTTTTTGCATGGCAAAGGTAGGAGTATAGAAACTAGTGTAATATAGATACTATACAAAAGAAAGTACTATTTTGCTAGTGAAGTATACAACTTTACTATGTATACTTATAAAGAATGAAGATTTTTTTTCCCCTTTCTTAAAGTCTCATGTTGCCCATAAATCAAAACAGCAGCATTTGAAAGAAAGCCATAATTAATGACAACGGAACAGACCCAGTCTCACTGTATCCAGAACTATTAACCCAAAAATCTGGTTGAAAAAGATCTTACAGGAAAACAGACTTAGTCTCACCTGAACAAAAAAGGAAGAAAGCTTTCAAAGATACTCTGATGCAGGTATACCCTCTGGATTTTGCTCTAAGGACTGCAATTCTTTTGCATTTTATCGTTTATACAGAAGGTACCTATTAGTCCACCTATACATTCTTATCTATGTTAGTTTCCCTGTTTTGAAGCAGAAGGTTACTGGTTGAATAAGAACAAGAATTTAAGTTTAATGAGCCTCCTGCTCAGTAGGGCTTAGTGTGAAGGAGTGAAGAGGTGTGGATAAGGTGAATGCTGGTTAGCCCTCAGTACCCTTCCAATATTCTCAAAGCCAGGACAAAATGACTGTTTTTGTCATGCAGGGGCCAGCTTGCTCAGGAAATTGTGGCATGTATAAAGCAAAGCACATAAACAAACTCTTCACCCAGGAAGCTGAGTTTAACAACTGCCTCATTAACAAGATCCAGGGAAAGACAGGAAAAGCAGGGGGAGGCCAGAGCTGATTATTATACAGTTCTAGACAGATGAAGTCCTTCAGCTTCCCCCCAAACAATCCCTGTAGTGTGGATTTGACAAAGTGGCACATTTAAGACGGGAACACTGTTGCTATCAATGGGAGTCAGGCGCACCAGTGTCTGCGGGCCAAATTCAGTCCCTGGAACTTGACTTTTATCAGTAGACACAAGACAGAGGACAAGGCAGCCACATCCACAGAGAATTAACTAAGAGCAAATGCTACATCCAGTGAACGTAATCAATAGTCTGAACAGTGATCTACATATCAACCACCATAGCTGTCTCCCCTTGGGTTTTTTAAAAATTATTTATACTTTGTACCCTTGTAGTTATTATTTTGATGGAGATGTATTTGCCACATGGCTTCATTGAGATTACATCTTTCTTATATTTCATTAAACAAAATAAACCCTTTAAAGACCAAAAATCCTGATGCCAGGATATTTAAGTTTCTGAATGGCTAAAATATTTTGGGGTAGAATTTTATCATGGATAATTGATTTAGTTATTTTGATATTTAACAATTATTTATTGATATATACTTTGCCCAGCATTATTTAAGAACTACAGATTCCTCTTTCATAGTTAGAGGATTCCCATGGATAATTTAAGTTGGACTTCCCCCTTGCACATTTCTTCAGTTTCACATGCTAAGTATGTTCAAATAAAACCTGACTTCAGAATTGCCAAAGTTTACACTCTTTGTCTTTACTGGCTAACTTTTTTTTTTTTTTTATCTTTTTAAAAATCATCCTTTTGAACATAACATGAAATTGCTCTCTAATTATTACAATGTTGTTTGCAAGCACAAAATATTGGTTTAACACAACTTTTCAGCACTAGTATTTGTTTCTTATATTTGTCTCAACTCCTCCGCCACCAAAAGCACTTTGCAGTTCCCCTTTTGAAACCAATCATATATTATTATATTGTTTTCACTTTTAACTAGACAATAGTACAGGTCTTATTACCTTAATTTTTCAGAGGCTTACCAGAAACATCATTTCTCAAGATCAGGTTCTTGGTTAATTCCTTTAGCAAAGATTCTGATTTCCTCTTGAATCTGTGCTTTGTATGAATCTCTCCTAAACAGCACTGAGACCAGAGTAATTTGTCAGTTGTCACTTTTGACCCGGCTTTATTCTAGCCCCAGTAACTCAAAAGCAGCCTTTATTACTTAAGGAAAATAGGAAACACTGCCTCCTGGACATAAACATGTGGATTTTCTATGTCCAGGACCAAAAGGGTAAAAAGGGCAGGTTTTACCAACATTTCCTTAAGAATTAAAGTGCCACTTTTAACACTTGTGGGCTATTAACCACACGTGTGATGCTTTAGTCGTAAGTCATATTTTAGGGGTCTATGTGTTAACAATTTTGCATTGTTATTGGGTCTAATTTTACAGATCTTACTTATGCCATACTCCCTTTGCAACAGATGAGAGTGTGACTTGAGTAAGCACCATAAAATCAGAGCCCAGTTTTCCCTCCTGCATTTTTAAATGTGACTTGCAAAGTTAGCATCAGTACAACATCAGGATTTTCTAAAAATATAATGATGTCATAATAAATGAAACATTGAAATGGAAAAAAAAAGTTTTTGTAGAAGATGTTGATTTCTTCATAAAAACTAGTGGGCAGGCATAATTTTAAAAAATAATGAAAAATGTAGAATTATTACTGATACAATGAAAATGTAGATTTCAGTGACCAAAAAATGTTGATGAGATATAGAAGCATATGCTACCCATGTTTTAGGCCCACTGGAAGCAGCTAGTGTTCAACCAGTTTGGTTTTTATATGGCCTTAAAAGATATATGTAGATTATGATTAATTATTCTAAAATAAAAAAAATTACCTGATTGTTGACCAAAAAATATGAAATGGAGAGAAAGAAAAACAAACAAACATACCATGTTCACACACAAAACAAAATAATTCTCTCAGGGACATCAGGGAAGGTGGAATACTATAACAACACATGTTATATTGTTATACTATTCCACCCACCTTAATGAAGAGCCCTTGGGCGTTGCTACTCCATAGCCTTTTGAATCCAGATTTCCTCCAACTTTCATTGTGTCACATGGCTTTCGCTGCTCAATGTATTCATTCATAGTGGACTCCAGGAGAAAGGCAAATTTGCCTTTGGATTTTCGGACACGAGCTACTCCCTCAGCTGTAGTCCTAGTGAACACTGATGGCTCTGCTGATCGCATGTAGGTCCACATCTTTTCATACACTGCTATTTTTGATCTCTGGAGGAAATTAAAATAAAATTAAATACAGGAAAGAAGGGAACAAGATGTTAATATTGACTGAACTGGAATCAGGATAAAGCCTTTTACATTACCCCGTAATTCCAATTTGTCATAATAACACTATTTTTTTTTTCAATTAGAAAACTGCCTTTACCATTTTTTAAGAAAATCACTGAAATGAAAGATATTTAAAAGTGATATTTGATAAAAAGAAGGTAGCTCATGCCATAATTACCCTAGTTAACTGCTTAAAGAACAACTTATTATTTTTATAAAATATAGACATCCATAACAAGAGTTGTACTGAATTATAGCAAACAAGGATAATTGTTATGTTGTTTTATTTTTATATTTTTCCATGTATCCAAGTTTTAATGAGAACCATTCTAAAAAGATACACACAAAATATGCAGTCCCTATCAAGTCAGGAGTTGAGCACCAAAGGAAGAGGAGAGATCTGCCCTAGTTTGTAAACCAAATATCTATAAAATAAGAATAAAATTTTAGGTCCACCAAAGCATTTTTAGGCCTTTTCTAGCAAAATCTCCAAATAGAACATACATTAAACTTAGAGAAGTGATTCCTATTTTTCCATTTTCTATTTTGGAAAGTTAGTTTTTCTAATCCCTTGACTTCAGTAAAGAAACTTTATTTATTTATTTTTTATTTATTTGTTCGATCTACACTGCTTTTTGTACTTAATTTATTCAATTCCTTTTGTGGGTACCTGCATTCATATTAGATTTTTTTATCCACACATTTTTCTAATGTGAAAATATATCCAAATGAATGCAAAGGTCCCTAAGGATGTGTTTAATAAAATAGAAAAGGCTGAATCCTGTTTGGTGTTTATTAATACAACGATATGCACAGACTTTTATCTGGTGCAGTTATTTTTGTTCAATAGCAAAGTGGGGAAATTTTGCACCTGGGTCAAAACTAAAAGTAATGTAGATCTCCACCAAACTTGACTCTATGCATGAGGCCAAATTCTGAGTATCATGTATACTTATTTAAGCCAACTTTGTTTGGTTATCAGAAGACAGAGTCCAACAAGAAGCAGATATTCAATAATCAACAAGGAATCTGAATAGCAAACTTAAGAATACATGTTCTGGGCAAAAGCAAATTACTCAGATGATGGATTAAAAGTGGTGTTCAAAATTTTGGCTTCATAAGATGGAAATTTAGCAATCAATAAACCTATACAGTAAGCCACACAAGATATTTGCATACCTAAAAAACTAAACTCCAGATATTTTATGCTAATATATAGTCAAATAGTAATAAATATCATATGGGAAATAAACATCCTGAAAATTTTCAGGAAATAGAAATTATTTATTTCAGAAAATAGGTATCTGAAATGTTTTTACATTATTAATACTTAAAAATATCTCATGATACAGAGATCCTGATATATTTGTGTATGTGTGTTCAGGTAATGACAGGTTACTTCTGGCTACAGAAATCCTCACATTAAGAACATTTTATGCCAACTATATTTCAATTGCAAAGATTCTATGTGGTTCCGGGGCAGAAGATTATCTGAATTAATGAGATCCACTAGGGAGGCCATATTGCCAGGCCTCATTCATTTTATCTCTAATAATGAAGTTCTCTACCAGAGAATGAACTATTTCATTTTACAGTGAGTTCCAATCTCTGAAAATTATTAACTCCCTGGATCACTTAATACTGATTGACTTTAAACATCTATTCTGGTTATTTCAATTTAGAGACTTGTTGGTAAACATCTATTAGCCATATAGTAATACATATATATATTTTCTTTACTATGTATACTAAATTGAAACCAGAAGAAACAAAATCTGAGTATTATTTTGATTAAAATTTCTTTTAGAAAATTTAAGAATACAAGAATCATGCTTGTTACTTGCCAACTTTCTTATTATTCAGTATCTCATTACAGGAACAAGAAACAAGTAAACAAAACTAACATAGCAAAATAGAAAAAAAAGAAAATTTTTAGGGCTTGGTAATTATGCAAGTAATTTTACAATATAAATGCAATAGAATATTAAAGCAAGTGATTTTTGTAAAGGAATAAAATATCCTTGTTACTGACATTTTGTTGTAGTCCATTCCCATAATATTACTGTGAGGAAAATTACTGCTGTATTTGTGTAAATCATGTTGAACTACATATACTATAAATGCAAAAGAAACTAACTCCTTTAAAATCCTGAAGAGGAATCTTTAGTGTAATTATGCTTAACCTTTCTTATGTATCAGTATAATATAAATTAGGAATGATGAAAGAAACTCTTTAGAAAAAAATGTACATGGTGTGTCACTATGTTAATGTTTAAAAATTCTGATTCTGATTTAAAAGGAGCATTGTTTAGAAAAAATCAAATCCACATGGTGGAGAAGGTGAGGTGGGAGAATTCAAGAAGTAAAGGACTGGAAATAATATTGCTATGCCTTACCTGTTGCTGTGAGAGGCTGTTGTTAAGGAACGAGGGCAAGGAAATCATAAATTTGACAAGACAGGCTAAACTGAGGAAATTTCTACAGACCCAGCAAGTTCATAAATGTAGTGATAATAACACTTTTAATATATCCATCTTCAATTGTAAAGATCAGGTTTGAGGGGTGAATATGCCCAAGGTAATGAGCAAAGGTAATATGTCACTCTTTTTTAAAAGTATAAAATTAGTGTCAACTTCATCTTTATTATGACACACAGTATATGGGAAGCTATTTAATTTAGAACACTATTTTATTATTTAAAATAATTCTTGGAGATTTAAAAATGTGCTTTCTTTTTAATTTCTCAGAGAAGTATTTTGCCATTTCTGCTTTTAATATAAATATAAAAATGTCATACATTGTAGTTGATATTTACATTGTTATCATGTGAATTATTTCCTTCTTTTAGTAGCTTATGCAACAAGACTGAAGTTCCAGTAAGAGCTCATCAATGCACTATGATCATATTATAACAATTGAGATACTAATCCACCTCAATTATGCATTCATAATTTCACTGATGACAAACAAGCACAGGATAAAATTGCACTGAAATGAAAATTAGTGTGCTCAAATCAGGTATAATGTAAAAGTGCCTTTACGAAAGCCAGTCATTAAGTAACAAACACAAAATTTCTTTAAATGCCTCTATGTGTATGCTTAACAAGATGCACAGAACAAGAGACTTATCAAGTTTCTTAATGGGGAAAAACCAAGGCAATAGTTGAATTTGGATGTTATTTTCCCCGTGTTTTAAATCTTTTTCCAGAACAAAGGTAACATTTTTTTAAGTTCTGAGTACAGATAACTACCTGAGGCAGTTTAGTGAAGCTGACAGATGTGCCATTACTGTGTTCCTGTATGAAAACATTTTGATAAGGACAAAAATACCTTTTACGGTCTGTTTCCTCAACCTATCAGACAAATAGTTTATTTAAACCAGGTCATCATGTATGTAGAGCCTCTTGATGAAAGTGAAAGAGTAGAGTGAAAAAGTTGGCTTAAAGTTCAACATTCAGAAAACTAAGATCATGGCATCTGGTCCCATCACTTCATGGCAAATAGATGTGGCTGACTTTAATTTTCTGGGCTCCAAAATCATTGCAGATGTTGATTGCAGCCATGAAATTAAAAGACTCTTACTCCTTGGAAGGAAAGTTATGACCAACCTAGATAGCATATTAAAAAGCAGAGACATTACTTTGTCAACAAGGTCTGTCTAGTCAAGGCTATGGTTTTTCCAGTGGTCATGTATGGATGTGAGAGTTTGACTGTAAAGAAAGTTGAGCACTGAAGAATTAATGCTTTTGCACTGTGATGTTGGAGAAGACTCTTGAGAGTCTCTTGGACTGCAAGAAGATCCAACCAGTCCATCCTAAAGGAGATCAGTTCTGGGTGTTCAATGGAAGGACTGATATTGAAGCTGAAACTCCAATACTTTGGCCACCTGATGAGAAGAGCTGACTCATTGGAAAAGACTCTGATACTGAGAAAGATTGAGGGCAGGAGGAGAAGGGGACGACAGAGGATGAGATGGCTGGATGGCATTACCAACTCAGTGGACATGGGTTTGGGTAGTCTTTGGGAGTTGGTGATGGACAGGGAGGCTTGGCGTGCTGCGGTTCATGGGGTCACAAAGAGTCGGACATGACTGAGTGACTGAACTGAACTGAACTCAACATCATGTATGAGAGAGGAGGGAGAACACAGGGTAGGAAATGAATGAGGTTTTTATCATAGAACTAAAACTCATGCATTCCTGGAAGTGTGCTTCCAGGGAAGATGATTTTATTGTCCCATTTGGGTTCAACTTTTCTACAGCATAAATACCTATACTTATAAAACTCTTTCAGTTTTAAAATTGGAATTGGGTAGGACAGAAAGGAGATAGGGCATGGTGATTGCACAACTTATATGGAAGACTCTGTGTCTAGGAAGCAGCTTTCTTTATTCCTATATTTTTAATCAATATATTCTCTTATCTACCTCATTAGTTTTTTAAATTTGAGCAGTTTTTGAAAATTCTATGAAGATTAGAAATAATATTTTCAATGTACTTGATGACAAATAGATTTACAGAGAGTTAGCTTTGAAATATTTTCAGGAAATCACTATGAAGTTTCTTTTCTCCTTTTTCACTCAAAGCAGAATGATGAACCTATAAACATTTGCTTTATTTACATGAAAATCAGCCATCATTTTTCATTAAAATGCAATGAATAGCACAAATTTGTATACTATTTTATTGCATATACATACTGATTTTTAGGCAAATCACTACATTTTACCTCCTTTCTTTTGGGTGAAACTTTAATGACAACCCACTCCAGTATTCTTGCCTGGGAAATCTCATGGACAGATGAGCCTGGAAAGCTATAGTCCTTGGGCTCATAGAGTTGGACACAACTGAGTGACTAATACTTTCACCTTTTAATTTCTAGCAAGGTTTTGAAGCTATGCTCAAATGTATTAGAGCAGTATGCTATTATATTAAGCTTTAGAGACTGGGATGCACTTAGTAAGTTAAAAAAGTTTGGCTAATTATTCAGAGTGTTGTTAATAAAATATATTGTCATGACTATTATTTACAGTTTTAGAAAAATCTACAAATACTTTATAATTAACTTAAATTTTATATCTATTAGTAATGTTCCAAATTGTTGACAAATATGTTCACTGTTTGTTTTTTTCATTTTTAAAAACACAATGTGCAATGACAGGTTTGACAGTTTTTGCATGATTTGCTGTGTGACATCAGTGATTTAGTGTTACATCAACATTTATAGTACATAAGAATACTATCATTGAATATTTTTTAAAAAGAGAAATATCGAAATTCAAGTGCATGAAAATTAAGCATGGCTTAAGGAGTAACATCTTCTGTTATTTATTTTTAATTTGCAACCTGAATGAGAAAACAATAAATATATACATTTAAAATGAAAGTATAATTTCTCAAGTACTATATATAAGAGTAATTTGCTTTAAAGGGCCATCATTAATTTTACATAATAGTTTAGGAAATAGTGAAATATATCTTGTCCTGTAAATTGTTAAATATCTGGTCTCTAAGCAATTAATGTTTAATACTAATATAAGATGCAATTATTACCTAGCTAAATATCTGTGAAAATGATACCCTTACTACTTTTTAGTTTTTTGGTTCTGAAGTCACAAAACGAACCTTTATCTCTGGTCAGATATTATGAAATTTATATTTCTGGATTTAATTAAAACCAGAGTAAAAGAGGTTCTCTGATCAAAAAATTCATCTTTAGAGTGGCACTAAGAGCTGAAAACCAAAACCCTCCAAAATACTTGCCATCCTGATGGCAAGCCAAATTTATATTCTGGATTTAATTAAAACCAGAGTAAAAGAGGTTCTCTGATCAAAAAATTCATCTTTAGAGTGGCACTAAGAGCTGAAAACCAAAAACCTCCAAAATACTTGCCATCCTGATGGCAAGCCAAGGAATCATATGAATCATGTGAAATGCAATTAGATCAGTTTGAACAATTTTATCTGCAAAAGCAGAGAAATCAGCTCAAATGAAATACCACACAATGTTTTACAAGGGTGCTAGAACTTAGTAGTTATTGTTCTCTTTATCTACTGAGAAAGCAAATATATTGCTTTGAAATCCACTGTTACAGAATATATTATGGAACAATAAACCTCATATAAGTACTGTAACATGCTATTAAGGCTTTGAGACTCAAATCTAGTAAGGTGATTGTATTTTGTTTTTTTTTATGTCCTGTTTTCATTTTTATGCTCTATGTCCCAAAGCATAGCAAATCCAAATCTTACCAGATAAAGTATCATCATGGCATTATCAACTTTGGAATCTTTGGGGTGAGTTATTGGATGAAGTTGCTTTATTCACCTTTTTTTGCTGTTACTTTTCCTTAGTGAGGGTCCCGCTTGCAATGTGAGTATATCAATCAGTTTTGCAACTTAAAATGACTAAAATCCAAGTAGAAATATACAGCATAGCTATGTTAGCCTATAATAGCTAGATCTCAGAGTATAATTATTTGCAAAATTGCTTAAATTTCAAAGTTATGAACATTTCTTTTTTAGTTTGTCCCTCAACTTACTCTGAAGAATTCTTTTGTTGACCCTGAATCCAGTGTTCCATAGGCAATTTCTGTTTGTTTGGCGAGATCTTCTGCACTTTCTATGGGGGAGACCATTCTCTCAACCGTCAGGAAAGCAGCGAGGTTAGCAGTATAAGATGATATAATGATGAGTGTAAAGAACCACCAAACACCTCCAACAATTCGTCCTGAGAGGGATCTAAACATGGATAAGATAACGTACATTTTCCTTTCTATAATCAACATAAAGAAAAGAAATATCATTGTGTATATTTAAAAATAATTGCAAGTGTCATTTTATGTTCTGAATAGTTGACTCAAGAATGATTCTAATATTTCTCTATCATTTGATAGCTTTCATGCTATATTGAATGTGTAAGTGCCATTTTTAAAATACTTTTCCTTTTAATTGTTTACTTGGCAGAAATGTGGAACCATATGCCTTTCCTTCAGATCCAGAGTGCTTAAATTCATTGACTCCACTCTTAACACTTCAGTGTCTCTGAAATTAGGATGCAGCCTATGTTTGATGAGATAGAACACAGTATCACAGTTTGATTGGCAGCACTATTATAAAATAGCAATACATCTTAACAATGGGTAAGATCTTAGATTTGATACAAGATGGTAGATGCTTTTGTGAGAGAACTTGTTTTTACCTTCATTCAGAGGTGTGCAAAATAGATGGGACATATGCCAAAGCGGGGCTTGACCAGAAAAATATCTAGGATTGGTCTCCAAGCAACCATAGTTGAGAACATTTTGTTTGTTTGTTGGATATGAACATTCTATTTCTTATCTGAGTGGAGGATGAGCTATGTCTTAAAGTGCTTTCCACACTGGTATAAAAATGTTCTCTTTGCCAATGCCCATGTGAGACCAAAGCATATGAGTTGTCAGTGTGCAGTATGACAGCACTGAAAACTGATGCTAGAGCTCAAAAAAATGTTCCCTCTCACCCTTTCTCTGGCTATCAAGGATGTGTGAGTGAGCAGAGGAGAAGTGAGAATGAAATGAATGAAAAAGTCAGAGCATTGTCATAACTGATTTCACCCAATAGGACCATCAGACTATCTAAAATTCCTGTGACAATTATTTTTAAATATTTTTAAATATTTTCCATGACATTTCTAGCTTAAAATGCTCCTTTCTTAATGTTACTATACAAGTGGCACCTATTGATTTTAACTTAGCCTTTACTTAATCCTGATTTTAAAAACCATAAAATTATTACTTGATTTGTTTTGATTTCTTTTCATTAATTGAGGATTATTTATTCAAATTCCTATGTTATTGGAATTTATGAACATTTATAGTGTTCCTGGGTCATAAGGAATACAAAGTGCATTGTAGCTAAGATGCCACTTTTTAAGAAAGCATTATGTTTCTTAAAATGATACACATATATGTGATGCTAATGTAAGTCACTATTTAAGTTTAATTCTTACCTTCTCTTGCCTTCAGCTACTTTTCTCAGAGAAATTAGGTATTTTTCTTGTAGCAGTAGGTTGGCTGAATTTTGGGCAAACTTAACTAAACTATGTCTTAACTGACACAAGCTGTGACTCCACAGATAAAACATATATAGTATTTACATTTCTGACTCTGTATACTGCTTAGCTTGTTTATGACTGTTTAGAAAAAAGTGTATCTGGAAGCTACTATATTGACTTAGGTTTTAGGTAATTTCATGGCAGAAATTTCCATTAAGCTACACAGGATTTAAGTTGAGTTCAAAATTAATTCTCAAAAATGAACAACAATGACAAAAACATTTGATTCTGTAAAGGAAATAACATGAAAATAAATTTCTTTTCTTAAGAATTTAGATTTAGTTTCCATCTGTCAAGTCGCCATAGGAAATATTAATACTAAATGATTTTTGAGAGTTCTGATGGGTTCCATATGCTCCTTTTCCATTGGGAAATTAACCTTTATAATGTATCCATACTTTGTGCTAATCTGGAAAAAATTGGTTATTTAATTTGGGGAGTATAAAGTCTTTCTCTGTTTTAGGTAATGCTCTGCCTCTAGGAAAAGAACATATAGAGAGATGTTATGCACACTATTTAGAATTACTAGGGAGTTGGTGAAGAACTTAAGGGCTTTGAAACTAACCTGGGTGAAATGTCACATCCTTGCTGCATAAAAGCACCCAGAGAAAACCAGAGACTGTTAAAGATGCCAAACTCGTTGGGAGGCTGATCGCTGGGCCCTTCTTTCCCATCTTCTGGCTCTTCTGTGTGCCACTCGTATGGGCTGAACCTACTGACCAGGAACAAGACCACGCTGACACCGATGTAGGCAAAGACTATGCACATCCAGATCTCATAGGCCAGAGGATCCAAGAAGGAAAACACTCCTGGTTTAGATTTCTGAGGCTTTTTGATCATAATAGATATGCCCAAACTCATGAAGGGCTTAGAGAAGTCAATGACCTCCTCTCGGACCAGAGTGATTGTCAAAGGGGCAATGGCGATCTCTGCTTTCTATGAAAGAAAAGACACAGGAGACAAAGGCAGGTTAATGCATTTCATGAGCCGCTTAGCACCGGATTGATTCACTCACATTTTAACCCATTGGTACTTATTCTACACTTTTTTGGGAATACCTACAATAAATCAGGCCAGTGACAAAGATGGACAGTAGATTTTTTTCATAAGATATTATGTCACTTTAATTGCAAACATATTTTTATTTGTGCTAGTAATTAGATAAGAGGGAGAGAAAAAGAGAAAGAGTAGGCATAGCAAAACTAGCTTAAACTTGACTAACTGCATTAGTCTTTAAAGGTCTGAAATAGTGCAGAGGAGGACACTTGAGAGTTTTCCCACATGGCTGAATTTCCTGGCTAGAATTGCTGATATTTTGCAGTCTTTTCTATTTTACTTGGAATGTTGTCACTAATTCATTACTTGGCCATTCCTTAAAGTTATGAATTGCAAATTTCAAATAGCCTTTTCTTTTTCATTCCTTTCCAGTTATGAGAAAACCTAGCATTAAGCTTGTATTTGTAAAGCAGAAAAAGCCTAATGTTTGACAACATTTTTCAACTCAGAATACAAACAAAAATCTGGAAATTGACAATTTATTTCTTCCTATTCACATACTTTGATTTCTACTGTCAATTTCTAAAAGATTTTGGAAAGGGTACATTCAATTCTTATAAATTATTATTAATAAGATACCAGCTTCCATTTTTATGTTGTGATTCTGAGTAACTTTTCTGAACCTGTTTCCATATCTCCAAAATTAAGACATTTTCTTTCTTGTTTACCTCATTGCATTATTGTGATTATTAAACAAATCTTAATAAAACAGTAAAACACTTCCTGAACAGTTACTGAGGTATTTATGTCTCTGTGGATTGAACTGTTTTGAATGGCTTCTCACTTAACCATCTTAAACAGATAAACAATGTTACGTTTATCATTGTTTTACAGATGGTTGAGATTGAGACTCAAATTAGTTTTACCCATCACAGCAGCTCTGCAATTTGAGATTGTATTTCTCTTAAATCATGCCATCTCTAAAATCAAATGAAATGAAATGTGGTGAAAAAACTGTAAATTGTTACATGATCTACGAATGAGAAAAGTTTTTTTGATGATTCATTTTAGAAGGAAAATATTTGGTATTAAAATGGAATCTGAAACACAGACATATATTTTCTTACATAGTGGCTGCCATTTTTGTATTCATTCTATATATCTTCAGGCCCCTGGATTGATATGATGGCCAGCAGCTTGGTACAAAGACAACTGGAGGGTTAGAATGGGAAATGTACTCTTGCTGTCATGCTTTCCACTGAGTGTCTGAAAAGTAACTGCATATGCTTTCAAGTGGGAATAAATTTAGTTCACATCAAAAATGCCTATATATAATACGAAAGTCAGCATTGTTTTTGAGAGGTTATTACTTCCTCATAGTTATTATTATTTGTATAATTTTCATTACACAGTGATATATGAAGTAGATATAGAATATAGAAACAGAAAATTAAGAAAAGGTATCTTCATTTCCTTCATTACTCTTATTTTTTAAATATGCCCTATCAGAAATTATTTTATGAATATTATTTTTCTTATTTTAAAATTGGATAATATAGAACATGATATTTTATAATTCTTCTCAAGAGATATTTCATCATTATTTCAACATATATAATAAAAATAAGTTTTAATGATTGCAAATATTTTATCATGTTAAAGTATCAAGATTTATTCATTCAATTTATTTTCGGGGGGATATCTGTGTTGTTTCCAGTTTTACACAATTTATAACTATGGTTATATAAACAACTTTGAAGACAAATCCTCACATATATGTTTGTTATTTAATGCTCATTACATATTTTTCCCAATTTTTCTCCCTAAAGATCATGCAAATTTGTATTGTTATCAGCATTCTGTGAAAGCACCTTCGGCTTTGAACCCTGGATATTCCCTGTGTATTTCCAGAGGATTTTTTCATTTATTTTCATTTATCTTCACCAATTTGCTAATCTCATTGTATTGATTTAAATTTTTAAAATTTTTGTAAAACAGACAATTTATCTTCCTCATTTCCATATGGGCTATTCTTTTTTTGCTCACTAATTTATGTGTTTTAAATATGTTAAAATATTATTTTCCATATATATTTTTAAAATATTCTTCCTAGTCATCAATTGTTTTGTTTACGTTACTTGGTTTGTGATACTTTATTTTAGTATACATGTTTTAAAATTTTGTTGTAGCCATACAAAATTCTATTTTTGTTTTTTCAGCCTTTGGTTTCATGCTTAGAAAAATCCTTCTCATAGCGTATGATCAACCTCAATATATACTTTATTCTAGTACCTATAATCCCCATATAATTTATCTAGCATATTACATGATAATGTATTACAAAATTGTCCTGCTTTACAAGAAGGGATAAATGAATAATGCTTCCTTTCACTGATGTCAAATACCATCTTTCAAATACTATGCCATTCTGTGTAGTATCTTCTGAAATTTTTTACTTATACACGTGGCCATTAATGAGAGTAAACACCTTAAAGGTAGAGAAGCATGAAGAGAAATAAAGGAGTCTCCAGCATATTAAAACTAGGTGCAAAGGAAAGCAAACATTAGATAACAGTGGTGATGGCAATGCTCAATAAGAACACACTTGAAGTTCTGAAAGAGGCTGGGGAACAGAAGATAATCTATTCCTAACAATTACAGTAACAAGGTTTGCAAAGAATAAAGTAAAAAAAAAAAGGGCTCAAAGTTAATTATTTTGCTGTCTTTGTTGAATAGAAGAATATACATGGAGTTTTACTTAGGGCCTGTAAACTGAGAATTCATATGTGCATTAGCAGTAAGAAAGAAAAAAACGTAGTTGAGAGGCAGGTAAAAACTTTGCAGACACCAGAATGCAGACATGAACAAAGACTCTTTTTTGGAAAAAATTGGACAAATCAAGTGGCAAAGATCAGATTATTTAAATTCTTGCAAACTGGCTGAGGAATGAATAAAGAGTAATAACCATTATGTTATCTTCTCTCTCTGAGGACAGTCTGACTTTGTGACTTTCTGTGCCATGTGACACACGCACTAGTGATACCATTTTGTTGTTTTTAATTATACTACTCCCTTCATATCACTCTTTTTCACTATTTAAACAATATTCTCCCAATAAAACATCATCAAAACACTTGCAAAGGAGTGATCCTGGGTTACCAACTTGGCAAGGACTCCAGAGGAGAAATTTGTAACAAATGTAGAAAATAGATCTGATTAGTTATCTGGTCCAAAATTAACTGACAATTCAAGAATGCATTTTTGAGATGAAATACTCGGTAGTCTTTTCTGAAGGAAATGAACTAGTGTAGTTCTAGGCACTAGGTTTATGTTCACATTTAAAATCTTAAAGTTTAATACATTAACAAACACATGCTTTAAGAACTCTTTTTCTTTGAGAATTAAAGCTCAATATCAAACTGTTGATGAGCTCAATGGTAAAATACTTTTTGATTTTTTTTTTTAGTTTTTTTTTCTTTCTTTTTTTTTTATTGGTTTTGCCATACAATGACATGAAATTGCCATGGGTTTACATATGCTCCCCCTCCAGAACCCCCCTCCCTCCTCCCTCCCGATTCCCTCCCCCTGGGAAATCTCGGTGCACCAGCCTCAAGCATCAATCCTGGGCTGGCGATTGATTTCACATATGATAATTAACATGTTTCAATGCCATTCTCCCATATCATCCCACCCTTGCCCTCATCCACAGAGTCCACAAGTCTGTTCTATACGTCTGCTGAAAATTTTGTTTTCCTCATTTAGGGCACCTAACTAGTCAGCAATCCTTTCAAATGAATATAAGGCTAGCTAATTGCTTTTTAATGCCAAATAATTTCCTCTTACTGCTATAGCTGTTCTGTGCAGAGAATGTTCATTGTTTCATGGTCTGAAAGCAGAATGTAGAAACACAAAAGTATTGAACTGCAGTTCTGATTCAAAAGTGAGCCCATCTGTATACTTCAGTTATGTTCTAACTGGAGTGGGTTGTTTTGCCCTTCTCTGGGGGATCTTCCTGACCCAGGGATCAAACCCAAGTCTCCTGCATTGTGGGCAGATTCTTTATCATTTGAGCTACGTGGGAAGCCCAATGTTCTTACTTGTTCTACCATTTTTCTTTCCTGGGGAAGGATTACTTATGTGTAATTCTTTGTGTTTAAAGGGTGTCTTGGAGAATTAATCAGACAGAATGTGTTTTGAACATGAAATTTGTGAAATGTAAATTGGCTTATAGGAAATTTCAGAATACATTTCAAGTGTATATGACTTTTATTGGTTACTTGATGAATAGAACTCACTGTGTGTTCTAGGTTCGATTTCTGGACTTTGGAAATATACCATCACTGGCAATTGATAAATGCTTGATTTTAACACTGCAGTGTTAGCTGAAGAGACCAATCTTGTTCTAGTTCAGGCAGGAATGTCTACATGGAGTTTGCCCTTGACTTTGAATATGTATAACTTCCCTGGTGGCTCAGATGGTAAAGCATCTGCCTACAATGTGGGAGACCCATGTTTGATCCCTGGGTTGGGAAGACCCTCTGGAGAAGGAAATGGCAACCCACTCCAGTACTCTTGCCTGGAAAATCCCATGGATGGAAGACCGTGGTAAGTTACAGTCCATGGGATCGCCAAGAGTTGGACACAACTAAGTGACTTCACTTTCATTTTCATTTTGAATATGTACACTAAAAATCTGATGAATTCAAAGGGAAGGGCCTGACATGCTTTCATGCAAAGCCCACTATGGAATAAATGATCACTTTTGTGTTTACTATGTTGGAAAAAATGATGTCATCGCATATAAGTTTAAATTTATTGTGTTCAGCAGAGTTGTAAGAATTTCACATTACTGATGAATCTTTAATATATGCTAGCTAGTTTGCTGATTGCTTCACTAACAATTTAAAAGATATTTACTTGTAAATCCAACCAATAGAAATATAAACAATTAGCTAAAACAAGGCTCAACTTTATGCTGTTAAAGGAAATCTGCTCCTACAATTATCAAGTAACAGATAAATAATGGAGTTGTTTCATAGCTCTCAAAACGTGTCTCTGGTATAGCAGCATCAAGCTTAAGAGAATAATTATCATAGATACTGAAGTTAGTGTTTTTTTAAAATGGGGTATCATATTCTGAATTTTTATCTTTTTGAAGTTATCAAGTATTAGTTTTCCTAATTGTTTAGAAATTACACTACTAATGAAATAGAGAAACATTTGACATCATATACGCTTCTTTGAATGTAACTGTAAGTTAAAAAAAAAACAACAATAGACATTTAGCAATTGATACGTGCCCAGGTGAAAAAAACTTTTAGGTTTATGTAAGTAAATTTTCTAATAGATTGATTTGCTTACCCCATAAACAAGTTCTCCTACCATCCCATTCCAGATTTTTGTGTCTGCATCCCTTGCTCCATATTTTCCATCAGGGACAATGGCAATTTTATACTTGATACCAATATGTTTTGCAATTTCAGATGCCAAATCTACACAGTATCCTTCATACTTGTCATTTCCTTCAAACATTTCATGATTTTTCTTGTACATAACATATGGGGATTCCTATAATGAGAGAAGTAAAACTGTAAAGGAGAAATTATGAAACATTCAAAAATTTTATGCAACTTTCACTTTTAGAACTTAACAAATAGATTATATTTATCATTAATGCCACACCTTGGTTTTGTGTGACAAGATATTGATCATAAAACAGATGAATAAATAACTATGTTTAGAAGTATATTAAGTTGTTTTATAGATTCTGTTTTTAGTATAAAAATGTGGTTTTAGTATAAAAATAGAATCTTTAAAATAAAATTAATTTCTTTTGAGTGATTATTACATACTTAGCACTGTGACACAAAAAATATATGTTAATAATTGACTAGAGAAGCATAAATTATCATCTATGGCAAGGGGATTATCATTTTCAAAGTATCTCATGACCTGAAGACTACTTAGGAGTCAACTTTGTGCAATAAAAGACTTATTCAAAGTCATAGGTCTCGGTATTCTTCATCTTGTTTAGCCACATTCACCTGAGACTTTCTTCAGGAAAAGAGCTATATTATTTTTCTATGCTCTCTGGGATTTAGCAAGATGCCTTGGTCAGAGCAGGTATTAGCAAGTACAAAGAAGAAACAAATTAGCAGTCCTTAACATTTTATATACTAATTTGCATTAAATTAGCTTTCCTAAAATTGTCCTGTATCTTGGCTTTAATTAAGGTTATGATCCAAGAATTTTTATCCTACTATAAAAATATATTCCCAATGGAAGCTGATGATTTTTTCCCAATTGTTAAAAATCATAACTCTTCAAGTAATATTTCTAGTAATATTCTCATTTATTTTTTGAAGCAATAAGACAAAATAGGATGAAGAATTATTGTGAAATGAAAAGATTACTGCTAATTAATAACTGAACAGTTTTCAGTACACACACACACACACACACACATCCCTAAACCAAACCATTTAAAGTCTGTTAAACTAAATAGACATGTTAGCAGAAAAGCACTTCATTTATAAATAAAACCTAATGCCACCAACTAAAAGATAAGCTCAGTGAACATGCAGTACATACAGAACTTCTGGTCACACTTCAGATTTCTTAATCATTTGCAGACAAGGAATGACCACTTTTGACTACAATGTCATTGAAGTCATGATTTATATTTTATAAAATAGCACCGTGGTATTCATTTAGTAATTTTAATATATATCTTTTCTTTTCTCCCAGCAAATCTGTAGTTGGGAAAGTTGAACTTGCTCTTAAAACTCTGGATTAGAAGAGGATTTACTTTGCACTACATGGCAGTCTACACTAATTCTGATTTTGTTTTGAAGTACTTTGTAACTGTAGAAACTATTTCAAAAAACAACAGGAGTGTAAATTATATAATATGTGATTTTCTCATAGTGATGCCCTAAATAACTCTATTGTGGGCAGTTGTATAGGATTGGCTCTTGTATTATTTTCTTAAATCCTGCTTTAGGTAGGCATGGCCAAAAGAACCTGAAGTCTCTCACTTCTTCCTTGAATTTCATGAATATTCTAACACTGGACTTGGTTAAGAAATGTCTCCACCTACAAAACAAAGGCAGCTAATTATCTCTTTAGATAGAAGAAAATTATTTGTTAGCTTAAAGAAAATATTCTCCAGATATAAATCATTTTGCAAAATATGAATGTGGTTATAAAAATTGGTAAGTTGTTGCAAGACTGTTAATGTCTAAGATATGGAATATTACTTAAAATGAACCAGTACTTTCATTTTGTCTCATTTCTTCCTGTGATAGTTAATTAAAATATGGAAGAATATGTATAAACAAGCACAAATTGCACATTTGCACAATCCTTAACATTCTAACTGAAATGGTTGTTAATGTAATAAATGAGAGATTTTCAAAAGGAGTATCTCTAAGGTTCACATTTTCTACTAAGGTTGATAAATTCTAAAGAATCTGAAATACTTGAACATATGAATTTTAGCGCTCAAATGTGTATTAGCTTGTGTACAGAAGTTTCTTTAGCTAGTATTATCATCTAGCTTGCAAAATCTCCTCTATGTTATATAGTGAATAATTTGTTTTATTAAAAGCTGCATTTTCAATGTTTACTCAAATACTTGATAAATACCCCCTGTGTGCCAGGCAGCTTTCTGGGAACTAGGGGTATATGCTCCTAGTTACATTACATATGTAATGTAATGCTCCTAGCATATTACGTATGCTCCTCATCCTCTTATGATTATGATTAAACTCTTTGTAATAAAGGTGCAGGGGTGAGATGGTGGGAGACCACCATTATAATAAAATATATAGTAAAAAATAATACAAGTCCTCAGTTATTTAGTGCTTGCTCTGCATCAAGTACAAAGTTATTTAGCTGTTCTTTAATGGTATCTTTTTATTTATTTTCACACTGCCATTTTGAGGTAGGCATTTCCCATTTTGCAGATGGAAAATTTAAGCTTAAAGAATTTCAACAAATTGTTCAATTTCACAGAACTAGCAGGAGTGAAACTTGGACCCATAATTTGAAATATCTGGACATTTTTGAAGCTACTGTAGCATCTGTCAAAATATATGCAACTATTTGAGATTTCATGTGATTTAGCAAGAGAGAAGACAAGACTAAATGAATGAATTTCTGTATTTTTAGTGAATGAAATTTTTGAAAAAAAAAGTGTATTAAAATGAGGGTAAGGGTGGGATGATATGGGAGAAGGGCATTGAAGCATGTTAATTTTCATATGTGTAATCAATCGCCAGCCCAGGATTGGTGCTCGGGGCTGGTGCAGCGAGATTTCCCGGGGGGGGGGGGAGGGAAGAGGGAGGGGGGTTCTGGAGGGGAAGCATATGTAAACCCATGGTGATATCATGACAATGTATGGCAAAAACAATTAAAAAAAATAAAAAATAAAACCTTCCCATATTTCCTCATAGTGTCTGGTACTCAATAAATATAAGGTATTCAATAAATATAAAGTTTTCCTGGTCTATCAAAGCTTACAAAATAAGAATATCATGGCAAGGTATTTATATTAGAACTTCTGGTTCAGGGGTTCAAAAGGAAAGTAAATATTGAGTTCCAGATCATCTCTTCTGAAACAGGCATGTGTATCTATAAATACAAATATATTTAGTATCTTTGATTTTTTTCCCTCTCTTTTTTGGGTAGCAGCACCCATCAGATTTTTGTTTTCCTAACAAACAAACCAACAAAGGCTAGAGAAGCCTTCAGTTTTCTGAAAATGTTGATTTGAAGTTTGTTGCTGATCAGTCACTAAGTCATGTCTGACTCTTAGGGGCATGAATAATTGTTGAGATTCAAACATTGGTGCATGCAAGTTAAGAGAAATATGTCACACTCAGGAAGAAGGAAGAATGAAAGGAGAGAACAGGTAGGCGTCTCTTGAACAAGATCTCTCATAGCTGCTCAGCTCTTTCCAGTTTCTTTGAGACTGTCTCATTTTCCTTTTCTTTCATGTTAAATTCAAATTAGCAGGAAATCCTCAATACGCTCTCAACCTTTTCATTTGTCCCATCTCAAACCTGATAATTTATGTACAACTAGCACTTCAAACACTGTATACTTGAGGAGACTCAATACAAAGTTGTGGTGAAGAAAATATCATGTCTTTTCAGTATAGTAAACAATGAGTTATAATCAATCATTAAGGGGTGTTTGTGGACCATCTTTGATAAGCAACCTTATGGAGCCCCAGGTGTTCAACTGTGAAGTAAAATGGAAGACTATAACCTACCATCTTTGTTATCAAATGCTGTGTTCTGTGGGACAACAATTCCTTAGAAGTTATTTGAAATGCATTACTTCTTAGTGATTATGAGTTTATTAGTACAATTTCCATAATGCATAATGTTCTACATCTGCTCTGCTATTTCAGGAAAGAAATCAATTTTTGTTTAAAGCTATGGCATTAGGATTTTCTTATGAAAATGCCTATATAAATGAATTAAGGTGATTTTCAATAAATAAAGTATCATTTTCCTAATGAAGAAACTTTTGTTTGGAATATTTGTCTTGATATTTAGCAAAAATAAAACTGTCAAAGTGTATATTTATTGGAAAAGCTTTAAGATTTTCTAAATATCACAAGTATAATCATTGAAATCACTAGTTGAAAACAGGTAAAATAATAAGGTCAGTAATATCAAAAGTTATTTTCTATGTGGATATTTGCTTTTATCCAAAGAATATTAATGTAGATAATTTATCTTATGGGTAAAATTCTTAAAAGTGAACATTAAATGTTATTATTCAATTTATAAGAAATGAGTGAATTTAATAGTGGCATAATTTTAAGTTTATTAGAAATAACATTTAAAAGCATTGAGTTATAAACTCTTTGGAAGCACCTGCATGTATTGGGAAGATTAATATTTTGTACAAGAAAGAAAATAAAAATATCTGTATAGATATTTATATGTATGTATAAATATGCACTTGTATATTGTAGATACATATGTATCTATGTGCAGTGCATTTACAAAATTCTACATAAAAAAGAAAAACTATCATACAACTCGCAAAAAGAATAAAAAATATTTCTGGAAGGACTGTTATAAGTAAAATTGTTTTAAGGTTTATAAAGTAATTATGATACTGCAGTGAATAAATTTGGATTTTGTGGAAAAATTTCCAAAAGGATTGTTGTGTTCATAAGATGGTAAGAAATGCATTCTTAGTTTAGTAATGAGTTATAAGTCTCATTTACTTTCAGTGAAAGATTTTGGGAAAAATGAGATTGACTGAAATTTAATTGCTTCTCTCCTTTTCCAGAGAGTTCAGCCAAAGAAAGTAGTTAGATTACAGAGGAAACCACCACCTCAATGTCTACTGCAAACCACTTTTTCCTCAATTGCTACACTTAGCTAAACCACCTGGCACAGATTTGGCTTCCTTAGGTTGTTTATTTTGAATGTAAAATGTTAAATTAACATGGTCACAGTCTCGAACATTTTACAAATTTTATAAAATTTTTAGTCACTAAGACTTAAAGAGAAAAAATGTTGAGTATCTGAATCCAAAACTTTAGACCTTTCAATTTTGTAGTCGTGATTCTTATGTGATGATAGTGTCAAACTTACTTTTATTTAGAGTTAGTTAAGTTATATTCAGTATGACTATATTCAGGAAAAATAAATTGGTCATTAAAATGAAGACATAAAACAAATAGATTTCAGCAATGCAAAAAGCTAAAGACACATTTTATTGAAAAACGGTATCTACTGTACTTATTATGTTTGTCTCCTTTCTCTCATTAGAATTAAAATTCAATTGAAAGTGCAGGATTTTTGTCTGTTTTCTTGGCTAACATATCCCAGGCTTATAACTGTGCCTCTAAGCAGACGCTTAATAAATATTTGTGAATGAATAAATAAATTTCTCAGTCAACTTTATTCAACAATGCCATATACTATTACAGTGTATCAACATGTAAATAACAACATACATAAAGGAAAGACAAATGGTAGAACAGCCAAGTCATAACAATTTTGATCAAAATGAATGAGTTCCAGTGCCATAACAGCCTTCTTTTTACGTCTAGGTATCTGTCTTGCACATAGTTTAACGTCTAACCAAATCCATGCCTGTTGAAAATTTTCAACTTAATCTGAGGGATTATAATACATCAGTGTCAATATCTCATTCATATACAAAAAAGCACATTTCTTTCAAAATGAAAGAGATGATGAAGATGTCATAGATCTTGGGATAATAACAACAAAAGCAAATACAAGGAAAACTTTCGGCGAAAGGATGCTAGCATTTTTGTTTTTGAATTATTGAGGTTGCAAAGACCATAGATATTATTTATATAGCGATTACATTTTTATACAAAAGACAGATACTAATGCTGCATTATTTTCATTGCAAAAATATTGGTGACATCACTGTCAAAGTAAAGATCACTGTACAGAATAGTCTAAATATATAGGAAACAACTGGCTTTTTCAATCATTTTTACTCATTTTTTGACAGCGTGCTTTCTGAAAAATAGCCATGCTTGCAAAACTAATTCAATATTGTGGCCTGAAGAATTGTATCTCCACCCCCTTTAATAACAGAATCTACATTATACCTATAGTGAACACTAAAACACCTTATTTCATGTAGAACAGGCAAATTTTCAAAAAAAATTTAAAGAAAGCAACTATGTGTACCCAGAAAAGAAGGATGCAAATTCATAGATATTTACTTTTAGAAAATCTACTCTTGGAATTAGAAGTGTTAAAATTCCATCATTTATGTACAATGACTTCATTTCGAGATATGGGAATTGATATGTCAGAATTAAGTATTCCTTTTCAACATTTAGTTTCTTGAAAAAGATGAGGATTAATTCTTCTTTGTTCTAGTATCTCAGGAAAGTCACAGAACTTAAAAATAAGTGTTTTTTTTCTGGTAGTCCAGAGTTGATCATCCAAGAAGAATCCCACATGAACAATTAGCTTAAATTTACTACACAGAAGAACAAGACTTGAGCTTTAGTTAGGAATAGTCGAACAACGTGGAGCTCATTTCTTTCTTGATCAATTTCTTAAAATAGGATTCTTCATCAGTGGCTGAAAAGAGGAGGACTGTACTGAAGTATGACTTTCCATTACTGTGTCTTTTTTAGGAATATATATATGTGTATGTACATATACATATATATATATATTTAAGTCCCATGCATTACACAATTAAGTTAGAAGATATATATTTTTCATTCATACACAAAAATTGCTGTTGGTTGGTTTGAATTCTAAAATTATAAACTTCCAATTAAGGCTTGACAGATTAACATTAAGTTGTTAGCTGGTGGCACAACACTAATAAAATTAATTGCAACATGTGAAAGCTTTTTTCTGGCATTTTCATGCTTTGACCTCAATGTCAAAATTTTGGAAATGAAATTACTAAAAACATAAAGTTAAAATTACATAAGCTAAAAATTAAATTACAGAAAATAGCTTCTCTTTATTTAGAGTAAGGGCTTTATAAAAGTTAAAAATGTGTCCTACCTAATGAGACAGTGAGCTGAGGATATATAACTTAAAGTTCGATAGAAACAGTTACCGATTGTTGATCTCCTTTGACTAGCATTGACTCTAAAAAGCATGTTTGACTTTACAAGAGAAAAATATGAAATACACTATTTAAAAGATAATTTCATGAGAATCTGTTTGAAAAAGCAGACTTAAGATTTAGAGTATTTTTCATTTTATAATGTGACCAAATGAAGATTATATTTTTATTAATTCCTAGGAGAATTTCAATAAATTTTAATGCATTTTTTCCCCACAGGTCAATGAGAAAAATAATCGGTACAAAAACTCCTTTGTGAAGTAAATATAAAAATAAAACAAAATTTATTTTTAAAGCATACAGTTATGTAAAACATGCTCATTAAAATCTTAACATTCATATCTCTATTATAAAGACAATGCAAATCATTATAAAATTAATAAAGTACCTGAAAATTATAATTTTGAGCACTATTAGCTATTATTACATTGATGTTTTAAAAGCATAATAACAATATGTGATGTTTACTACTGGGTATTTCATGTGATTAGTTGTTAATCTTTTTCATGTTCATTCTTTTGTCCTTTGAAATCTTAGCACTTGATTCATTTCCAATGAAAGAGTTTCAGCTTTTAACATCTGAGCATTTTTTCAAGAACAATAATGCAACAAAAGATAATACAAGTAAAAGTACTGAAATCAGTTCAGGGCAAACTTATTCAAAGCCTCAACAGACTTTTGTTGATCAGAACACCAATGCCACCATCACTAAGATGCAGCCTTCACCCTCCCTGTTCATCATAGCTGGGAATCAGAATTGCCTGTGGGCAAAACGAAACATCATAAAGCACAGACCAAAACTTACCATAATAGTTGTTACAACAACTGTTCTGTTTTCAATAGCTGCAGTGTCATTGCCAAGAGTGGGTACATCTTGAATCAAGACTAATTTATCCATATCATTCCAGTACCCAACCTGCCAAATAGAGGAGATTCTTGAAAACACATTTTAGAAGAGTTTTCTCTAGTTCTTACTGGAACAATGAGAATTATTAATAAGAAAATGAAACAAATTTATGAAGCACACACAAAAAAATGTGTTCAGAAGTTTTCTTAATTGATGATGAGCCAGTTTTCCTAATGTTAATGATACTACCTACTTACACATTTGCCAACTTTACAGTTTATTAATACACTCATGGACTAGCTAAGATATTATAAATGAATGTGTTCAAAAAGGAATATGGATACAGATGGAATACCATTTTGTTCTGATGCTCTTGTGGTGAGGTTGGTTGGAAACTTCTATACTTAATTTACATGATTTTTATCAATAATGTTACAGATTTTATAGTAAAGAGAATAGATTTACATGGGGCACATGAACAGGATGTTTCTTTAAAAAAAATGGACTTGTGTATTTTAAAGCAGTATAGAAATAGTTCTTGGTTTCATATAACCTAGCCACTAGATAACAATCTTACCATTTCTAAAATGCTAAATATATCAAATGTTAATGATTACTTAATATTTTCACTTTTGAAAATTTTAAGTTTGTATGTTTTAATTTTTAAAACCTTATATTACTTCTCATTTAGACTTGGAGCAAACTGTTTTCCATACAATATATTAAGTAATCAGTTAAGTACTATACAATGTAACAAACTAAAATGGAATCCTAAAGGAAATTTAGGATTCTTTTCAGCATGTAGACCACTTCTTTACTGGTTGCTCTTGGACAGACACTGTAATCAATGCTTTTTTAAAAAAAAACAAAATACATGCATCTTAAAGTTTATAAACACAGTAAATATAAAGGAAGGTGCAATTACAAGTCCATATACTTTACTATAATGGTACATATACTTTACTGTTATGCTACATACACCCCAATGAGTGTTCATTTAATGCTTGCCAATCTTCTTTCTTGAATTTCCAAATACAGTTGATAAAACTCATGTTTTCAATAAAATGTATGCAGTTGATCACAGGGAAGCCTGGTGTGCTCCAGTCCATGGGGTCACAAAGAGTAGGATACAACTGAGCGACTGAACAGCAACAACAAATGGCTCACTGGTTTTGTATTCATTGCTTGTTCTAATATGTTTTGAAAGTCTTGTTTCCTTCAAGTTTTTACTGTCATGTTAGTATTTGTGAACATATTAAAATAAAATAAGCATTAGCATATCAAAAAGAAACACTATATTATTTATAAACATTGCATATATAATTAACAGAATATAGAAAAAATAATTTTCATTAATATGTTTTCCTACGTTGCTTAATTTGATCCAAAATTATGAGTATAAATCAATTCAGCAGTTATTTTTAATTGCCCATATGAATTTGAAAGTGAAAGTGAAAGTCGCTGAGTTGGGTCTAACTCTTTGCAACCCAAGCCAGAATTCTCTAGGCCAGAATACTGGAGTGGGTAGCCTTTCCCTTTTCCAGGAGATCTTCCCAACTCAGGCATCAAACCCAGGTCTCTCACATTGTGGGCAAATTCTTTACCATCTGAGCCACAAAGGAAGCCCAAGGATACTGGAGTGGGTAGCCTATCTCTTCTTCAGTGGATCTTCCCAACCCAGGAATTGAACTGGGGTCTCCTGCATTGCAGGTGGATTCTTTATCAACTGAGCTATCAGGGGATTTATACTAACACATTAAATATCAGTGAAAAGTTTAATTAAAACAAAATAAATGTACCTTTGAGACCTACCCTCTCCTCAACTCCTACATGTACTTAAAAAATAATTTAAAAAGCATGTCAGCTGCTTCCTGTTAATTCTCCTTTGCATACGACAGTTATACAACATAAAAATAGGTTTTACAGTTTGGTACTCCATTAAAATGCAGCCACCTTCCAGATCTCAGCAGCCCATTCTCTGGGAAAGCAAACTTTCTTTGTTAATGAGTTAATGAGTTCCCACAACAGAAAAACTGTAGATCTGAGACACATTCTGGAGAGTCTTCAGACATTTTGTATTTAAGGACAATCTGTGGGTTCAGAGTATCTCCCTGCATCCCAAGATAAAGGATTTAGAAGTGATGGCAAATTAAAATAATAATCAAAATTTTACCCAACGGTATCTATTTATCTTAAATCTACTTGGAATTCTAGTGAAAAAGAAATCCAAGGTTTGTACATAGATGTCGTGTGGGCCATGGATTTACTGGGAAGGACAGTATGGGGCAAACAATAGCTCAAAAGTCATTTCCTAAGGTAAAATATATTAAAGTTTTTACCTAGAACCTCATGTGAGATATTTTTTTCTAAGAACTCTTCCCATGCCTGATCTCATTTAAGTAGTAAAGTAGGCATGTTTTTTTCCCCTAGAGACAGAAATTGGGTGAACAACAGTTTTGTAATGCTCTTGTAATGTAAAAATGTAATGTAAAAATATGGAAGCATTTAAATTGCTAAACTGTAGGAAATGTCAGAGAACTATTTGTCTTCTTTGGATTCCTAAAGATGAATTGTACACAAACATAACCATAATATAATGTATGAGTAAATATCTTTGTTTTTATGGTAGGGGCTTCCCTCGTAGTTCAGCTGTTAAAAAATCTGCCTGAAATGCAGGAGACCCTGTTCTGGGTCAGGTAGATCTCCTGGAAAAGAGATAGGCTACCCACTCCAGTATTCTTGAGCTTCCCTGGTGATTCAGATGGTAAAGAATCGCCTGCAATGTGGGAGACCTGGATTCAATCCCTGGGTTGGGAAGATCCCCTGGAGGAGGGCATGGCAACTCACTCCAGTATTCTTGCCTGGAGAATCCCCATGGACAGAGGGGTCTCGTGGGTTACAGTTCATGGGGTTGCTAAAGAGTTGGACACGACTGAGTGACTAAGCAACACACACAGCAAATATCTCTGTATTTATGGTAGACTCTGCCTGCAGTGTAGGGATTGAGGGGTCATGAGAAAGAAGCCTCTTTTTCACTCAAAGTTGGTTCCTGGGAGAGATGATTTGACCAGACCTGTCCTGAAAAACATGGCTTAATACTTGTACCAACCTTAAGGAGAAAATTTATGGGCCCTAGGACTGATAATATTTTGTGGCAGTTAAGAGAGTAACCTTGAAGCTAGATAATGAGCCTTGTCTCCACCCCAGCTCCATCTCTTTCTTGTTGAACATCCCTGTGCAGGTTACTTACTTCCTCTGAACCTTAATTTTATCTTATATAAAACAAGAAAAATATGTCTAGTTTTCAGATCGCTGTAAGATTAAATATTAAAATGTACAAAAATTTTCCTTCATATGTCTGGCATATAATCTTCTCTCAATAAATATAATATTTATGATTAACAAAGGTCTGTCTAGTCAAAGCTATGGTTTTTCCAGTAGTCATGTATGGACGTGAGAGTTGGACTATAAAGAAAGCTGAGCACAAAAGAATTTACGCTTTGAACCATGGTGTTGGGGAAAACTCTTCAGAGTCCCTTGGAAAGCAAGGAGATTCAACCAGTCCATCCTGAAGGAAATCAGTCTTGACTACTTATTGGAAGGACTGATGCTGAAACTCCAATACTTTGGCCACCTGATGTGAAGAACTGACTCATTAGAAAAGATCCTGATGCTGGGAAAGATTGAAGGCAGGAGGAGAAGAGAACGACAGAAAATGAGATGGTTGGATGGCATCACCAACTCAATGAACATGAATCTGAGTAAACTCTGGGAGTAGGTGATGGACAGGAAGGCCAGGTGTGCTGCAGTCCATAGGGTCACAAAAAGTCAGACATGACTGAGCGACTGAACTGAACTGAACTGACCTGAAAAATTACTGAACTCATGGAAGCCTGGTTTTAGAGCATTTTTCTAAGAGTACTAGAATCCCAAGAAGATTCCACACTACTTAGGAGCTGAGACTTCAGAAAGAGCTTTGTGGCTTCTGCTTAATGAAACTCTACTCAATTTTCTGTTACAAAATCCACACAAACTGATTCTTTAACTCTCTGATCTATTTTCAAAGATAGCTCCCTTATGTGCAAGTGTTCAATTTATAAGAATGACTGCTCTCTTTTCAGACATACTGCCAAGACTCACCAGCTTAGTGTTTCTCACAGTAGTCCATTTTTAAGTTTGATATTCCTGACAGAATGTCCAAGAAATACAAGGATGGATAAGTCTACATCATTTCACACTTTGTATTTCTTTTAACAGTTTTAGAGAAATATCAGCTAAGTGTGAAGATGTACTGTTCATTACTTTCCCAACTTATTCTTTAAATTTCTCCTCTAAAAACCTTAATTTTTGTTACCATCATGGTTCAACAGGCCATGAAAAGATTCACTGCTTTAAGTAACTCACTTGATGTTACAACTAGTTGCCACCAGCTTCTTTTTCCCATTATTCTTCCATTAATGAGGATATCATTTTACTTTTCATACTTACTGTTTTGGGAAATATGGAATTGTCTTTTGCATTTTAGAAAGGTTCTACTTAAATGACTAATTTTGCAGAATTTGATTTGTGACAGTCTGATCACCAGTTAGCCAATATTCTTTTTTTAAAAATTAATTAATTAATTAATTTTTATTTTCTTTACATTATCGTGTTGGTTTTGCCATACATTGACATGAATCTGACATGGGTATACATGTGCTCCCCTTCCAGAACCCCCTTCCCACCTCCCTCCTGATTCCCTCTCTCTGGATCATCCCGGTGCACCAGCCCTGAGCATCAAACCTGGGCTGGCGATTGATTTCACATATGATAATTAACATGTTTCAATGCCATTCTCCCATATCATCCCACCCTTGCCTTCTCCCATAGAGTCCAAAAGACTGTTCTATACATCTGAGTTTCTTTTGCTGTCTCACATACAGGGTTCTCATTACCGTCTTTCTAAATTCCATATATATGTGTTAGAATACTGTATTTTTGTTTTTCCTTCTGGTTTACTTCACTCTGAATAATAGGCTCCAGTTTCGTCCACCTGAGTAGAACTGATTCAAATGAATTCTTCTTAATGGCTGAGTAATATTCCATTGTGTATATAAACCACAGCTTTCTTATCCATTCATCTGTTGATGGACATCTAGGTTGCTTCCATGTCCTGGCTATTGTAAACAATGCGGAGATGAACATTGGAGTACACGTGTCTCTTTCAATTCTGGTTTCCTCGATGTGTATGCCCAGCAGTGGGATTGCTGGGTCATATGGCAGTTCTATTTCCAGTTTTCTAAGGAATCTCCACACTATTTTCCATAGTGGCTGTACTAGTTTGCATTCCCACCAACAGTGTAAGAGAGTTCCCTTTTCTCCACATCCTCTCCAGCATTTATTGCTTGTAGACTTTTGGATGGCAGCCATTCTGACTGGTGTAAAGTGGTACCTCATTGTGGTTTTGATTTGCATTTCTCTGATAATGAGTGATGTTGAGCATCTTTTCATGTGTTTGTTAGCCATTTTTATGTCTTCTTTCAGTTAGCCAATATTCTTAGGGACTTTTGGAATATTCTGTCTGCTCCACAGCTAGCAGAGGAACTTAGCTTAAAACGGTCTTCTTTCTTATTGCAAACTGTGTGCTGACAGAGTGAGTAGAATCAGTGTTTACATTAAATTTTTTCTTGGGAGAGTATCTCAGTCCCTTTCTTCAGGAAATACCCTTAAAAGGGCTCAGCATACAGCCTGGCTTTCAAACTGCCGTTCTGTGTTTTTACCCTACCTGATCTGGATCATATAGGCTCCTGCCTGCTCTGTATTGGTCGTCAGTGTGCACTCACAGCAATGCCACTAAAAGGGTGAAAGTATATAGATGGTTTTCATGGCAGCTTCAAGTAGAGGAGCACACTCTATGACAGAGTGGAGCAAAATACAACTTGGGAAGCCTTTACCATCTTGCAATGTGTGCCTTTAATTATTCTGCCTGCAGCCTGTCCTTGGATCTTGCCTTTACCATTTCTACTTATTCAAACTCTAACTTCACACCCTCACTTTGAATCCTCTTCCATGCAGCCTTCTTTATTTGTTTTCCTCCACCAGGAAGTGATCTTCTGCTTTAGGCTTTCCAAATGCTTTAACTGCTGTATTGGACTTACTATATTCTACCCTGCTAGAAAATAAACTCCTTTAGGGTAGAGTCTACTCAGGTGGGTTAATGAGTAGAAAGCTTCTGAAGTCAGATATATCTGAATTAAAATCTTTGTTTTCTCATTTATAGGCCTTAGACAAATAGCTATAACCTATTGCACTATAGCAGAAAGTGAAGAGGAACTAAAGAGTCTCTTAATGAAGGTGAAAGAGGAGAGTGAAAAAGCTGGCTTAAAACTCAACATTCAAAAAACTAAAATCGTGGCATCTGGTCCCATCACTTTATGGCAAATAGGTGGGGGAACAATGGAAACAGTGACAAACTTTATTTTCTTGGGCTCCAAAATCACTGCAGATGGTGACTGCAGCCATGAAATTGAAAGACACTTACTCCTTGGAAGAAAAGCTATGATAAACCTAGACAGTGTCTTAAAAAGCAGAGACATTACTTTGCTGAAAAAGGTACATCTAGTCAAAGCTATGATTTTTCTAGTAGTCATGGATGGATGTGAGAGTTGGACCATAAAGAAGGCTGAGCACTGAAGAATTGATGCTTTTGAAATGTGGTGTTGGAGAAGACTCTTGAGAGTGACTTAGACTGCAAGGAGATCCAACCAGTCCAACCTAAAGGAAATCAATCCTGACTATTCATTGGATGTAATGATGCTGAAGCTGAAACTCCAATACTTTGGCCAACTGATATGAAGAACCAACTTACTAGAAAAGACCCTGATGCTGGGAACGATTGAAGGCAGGAGAAGAAGGGGACGACAAAGGATGAAATGGTTGGGTGACATCACTGACTCAATGGACATGAGTTTGAGCAAGCTCCAGGAGATGGTGAAGGACAGGGAAGCTGGCATGCTGCAGTCCATGGGGTTGCAAAAAGTCAGCATTACTGAGCGACTGAACAGCAACAATTGCACTATAATTTTCTCATTGGGAAAAGGGAGAAAATAGTACTCCATTACAGGCTCATTGTGAGGATTAAATCACACCAAGTCCAGTGTTTGGAACATAGCATGCATTTCATAAATTGTAAGTATCACTACTATATTAACACAGGCAAGTATATTTGGGAAAGGTTTTTTTTGTTTGTTTGTTTTTAACATCCAAGTGTTGAAACAGATAATTTTTAGATGAGGTAAGTTGAATATATCTTTCTTAAGCATCTTAGCTAATGCTAGAGAAAAGAAATGTTAAAAAATTGTGTTAGGTATAAAATGTTTATAGTCAATTTCTGTGGTGGAATTGTATTGCTCCAATATATCAAGCACTTTTTTGATGTTGAGAACGTTGCTGATGCATATGGTGCTTAGTCACATCACAAGATCAGCAATTATCTTCTGAAATCCAAAGTTCTGTCACCAGCAGCTTTCTGAACAACCTCCCTGGTCCCTCAGTTCTTAGGTATCTCTCTCTCTATTCAACCTAACAGTAATCTTAATAATATTATCTTCCATCAGCTCTTTTCTTTGAATGTTTATTTCAGAAACATTTAGTCTTTTATAGTATGCCTATCCATTAGAAGTAGTTTTCTTGTTCTCTCTCTAATGGTTTCAGAAATGACTACATGAAAATGAATAAGTCTCTTACTTACATTGTGAACTTTCCTGAAGAGTATATTATGGGTTTTCTGGGATTCTTTTTGTTAAGCCTTTAAAAAATTGCTTTTATTTTGGATAAGGAATATAAACAGTGGGTAAATTATCTCATTTCAGCTTTGGTACACCATTAAATATCAATCATATGACACAAGAATTTATTTCAGCATGAATTACCACGAAGTATTACTTGTAAGTGCAGATGACCCTTATCAACACAGGTTTGAACTGCTCAGGTCCACTTTCATACGGATTCTTTTCACAGTAAATACCACAATACTACACGATCTGTGTTGGTTGAATCCTCAGATGTGGAACTGCAGCAATGGAGGAACCACATATATAATTTTGACACAGATTTTTGACTACATGGAGAGTCAAATCCCCTAAATCCCACTTTGTTCAAGGGTTAGCCATACTCACAATTTAAAAAAAAATTGTAGACTATCCAGCTATATATCACCTATAAGATTTAAAAAATGTCAAATGCAAGCTAAGAAAACAGTTCAAGTGTGGCTCACCTTTCTAGGTCCTGTGCTCTTTAGCTCGAACACATCCATTGTATAATTGACCCTACGTCCATAGTGGTCAAATTGAACATTTCCTGTTAGTCCTTGAATTTGAACCTATGAATAAAAAAGAAAATCTGCACATGTAATCATTTTCCATTTTACTTACAGAAATCTTTACTTCATCTGCTAGGCTTATGACTACACATAAGTGTGGAACTATAATCTATAAGCAACTCACTAAAAAACCCATGGGGTATTTGAGCTACTGAGATAGAATTGGATAGAGGAATATCAAAGAAATATATACTCAATTCTGTTATGTACTTGAAAGATAAATATGTTTTTTATTATGAAATTTCCATTGTACTTCTTCACTTTTGAAATAATATTTATAAGAGTAGAAATATGGTTTGCTTTATAGTTACTTTTCAGTTTTATCTACACATCCACATATCAGGGTTAAAGAACCCTGATAACCACAGCAGATCATATTTCTCCTTACTAATGTAAAAATTAAGATATTCAGAAAAATAAATGTAGTTTTGAAAATATTCAAGTTTACTTTATTCCAAATCCTTTTAATTCATTTCAACTCATGTTCTGAACCTATGGCATTTCGGAATATTTAAAATGTAGTACTAAAAGTACATACATATTCTTTAGGTAGAAATACTCCTAAGTGTTTTATTCTTTTTGTTTCGATGGTGAATGTAATTGTTTCCTTAATTTCTCTTTCTGATTTCTCACTGTTAGTATATAGGAATGCCAGGGATTTCTTTTTTTTCCCCACAGGTTTTATTTTATTTTATTTTATTTTTTTTATTAGTTTTGCCAAACAATGACATGATATCACCATGGGTTTACATATGCTCCCCCTCGAGAACCCCCCTCCCGCCTCCCTCCCCCCGGGAAATCTCGTTGCACCAGTCCCAAGCATCAATCCTGGGCCGGCTGTTGCTTAGACATATGATAATTAACATGTTTCAATGCCATTCTCCCATATCATCCCACCCTTTCCCTCATCCACAGAGGCCATGAGTCTATTCTATACATCTGCCAGGGATTTCTGTGTGTTGATTTTGTATCCTGAAACTTTGCTATATTCATTGATTAGCTCTAGTAATTTTCTGGTAGAGTCTTTAGGGTTTTCAATATAGAGGATCATGTCATCTGCAAACAGAGAGAGTTTTACTTCTTCTTTTCCAATCTGGATTCCTTTAATTTCTTTATCTGCTCTGATTGCTGTGGCCAAGACTTCCAAAACTATGTTGAAAAGTAGTGGTGAGAGTGGGCACCCTTGTCTTGTTCTTGATTTCAGGGGGAATGCTTCCAGTTTTTCACCATTGAGGATAATGTTTGCTGTGGGTTTGTCATATATAGCTTTTATTATGTTGAGGTATGTTCCTTCTATTCCTGCTTTTTGGAGGGTTTTTATCATAAATGGATGTTGAATTTTGTCAAAGGCTTTCTCTGCATCGATTGAGATAATCATGTGATTTTTATTTTTCAATTTGTTAATGTGGTGTATTACATTGATTGATTTGCGAATATTGAAGAATCTTTGCATCCCTGGGATAAAGCCTACTTGATCATGATGTATGATTTTTTTAATGTGTTGTTGGATTCTATTCGCTAGAATTTTGTTAAGGATTTTTGCATCTAAGTTCATCAGTGATATTGGCCTGTAGTTTTCTTTTTTGTGGAATCTTTTTTGGGTTTTGGAATTAGGGTGATGGTGGCCTCATAGAATCAAACGACTTGTATATAGAAAACTATACAACACTGATGAAAGAAATCAAAGAGGACACAAACAGATGGAGAAATGTGCCGTGTTCGTGGATTGGAAGAATCAATATAGTGAAAATGAGTATACTACCCAAAGCAATCTATAGATTCAATGCAATTCCTATCAAGCTACCAGAGGTCTTTTTCAAAGAATTAGAACAAATAATTTCTCAGTTTGTATGGAAATACAAAAAACCTCGTATAGCCAAAGCAATCTTGAGAAAGAAGAATGGAACTGGAGGAATCAACCTACCTGACTTTAGGCTATACTACAAATCCACAGTCATTAAGACAGTTTGGTACTGGCACAAAGACAGAAATATAGATCAATGGAACAGAATAGAAAGCCCAGAGATAAATACACACATCTATGGACACCTTATCTTTGACAAAGGAGGCAAGAATATACAATGGAGAAAAGACAACCTCTTTAACAAGTGGTGCTGGGAAAACTGGACAGCCACTTGTAAAAGAATGAAACTAGATCACTTTCTAACACCATACACAAAGATAAACTCAAAA